>CM022402.1:2446365-2975569 GCA_011833715.1 Carcinoscorpius rotundicauda | reverse complement strand
TCCTCACTTTACTTGGGAAAACATTCAACATATCTAATAGAAGGTTTGGTTTTGTTCTTTTTGTGTTCTCTGTCTTTGATTGTATGTTTGTCTGTTAGTATATGACACCTGCTAACGTGTTCGTCACTATGTCATAATGCTGTCATGTACATTACGATAAGTGTTCACATGTTTGTCAATAAGTTATTATAAATATATCCCAGTGTTGACTTTTATGTGAGTATGTTATACCCCAGTATTAACGTCTATGCTAGTATGTTATATATCAGTGGTAACCTGTATGTCAGTATGTTATATCTCAGTGTTAACGTGTATGTCAGTATGGTAATAACAGTGTTAACCTGTATATCAGTACGTTATATTTCAGTGTGAACGTGTATGCCAGTATGTTATATCTCAGTGTTAACCTGCATGTCAGTATGCTACATCACAGTGTTAACCTGCATGTTAGTATGCTACATCACAGTGTTAACGTGTATGTCAGTATGATATATCTCAGTGTTAACGTGTATGTCAGTATGATATATCTCAGTGTTAACGTGTATGTCAGTATGATATATCTCAGTGTTAACGTGTATGTCAGTATGCTACATCACAGTGTTAGCCAGTATGTTATTACTTTGTGAAACTATGTTACTTTTTAATATCATAGTTTTAGTACAATACCAGTCACGCACTGTAAACTTGGTTTGTAATAACAACACCATAAAACCTGAATTAGAAAAAGGGGTTGTCATGGCGACAAACGGTATCTCTTCATCTACACATTTCTAACTTGTGATTAGTACTAGAAACACGTGTACAACCATATAAAGTAAACCATAGTAACTGAACATTCATAAACAGTAACACTCAAGACTTTAATCAGCAGTTTCTGTGTAGCACCTGAGCTGGTAGGTCTGGAGCTGTATCAACCATCATATTAAATTCTACGTAGCACCTGAGCTGGTAGGTCTGGAGCTGTATCAACCACAGTATTAAATTCTATGTAGCACCTGAGCTGGTAGATCTGGAGCTGTATCAACCATCATATTAAATTCTACGTAGCACCTGAGCTGGTAGGTCTGGAGCTGTATCAACCATCGTATTAAATTCTATGTAGCACCTTAGCTGGTAGGTCTGGAGCTGTATCAACCATCGTATTAAATTCTACGTAGCACCTGAGCTGGTAGGTCTGGAGCTGTATCAACAACAGTATTAAATTCTACGTAGCACCTGAGCTGGTAGGTCTGGAGCTGTATCAACCACAGTATTAAATTCTATGTAGCACCTGAGCTGGTAGGTCTGGAGCTGTATCAACCATCGTATTAAATTCTATGTAGCACCTGAGCTGGTAGGTCTGGAGCTGTATCAACCATCGTATTAAATTCTACGTAGCACCTGAGCTGGTAGGTCTGGAGCTGTATCAACCATCGTATTAAATTCTATGTAGCACCTTAGCTGGTAGGTCTGGAGCTGTATCAACCATCGTATTAAATTCTACGTAGCACCTGAGCTGGTAGGTCTGGAGCTGTATCAACAACAGTATTAAATTCTACGTAGCACTTGAACTGGTAGGTTTGGGGCTGTATCAACCACAGTATTAAATTCTACGTAGCACCTGAGCTGGTAGGTCTGGAGCTGTATCAACAACAGTATTAAATTCTATGTAGCACCTGAGCTGGTAGGTCTGGAGCTGTATCAACAACAGTATTAAATTCTACGTAGCACCTGAGCTGGTAGGTCTGGAGCTGTATCAACAACAGTATTAAATTCTATGTAGCACCTGAGCTGGTAGGTCTGGAGCTGTATCAACAACAGTATTAAATTCTATGTAGCACCTGAACTGGTAGGTCTGGAGCTGTATCAACCATCGTATTAAATTCTACGTAACACTTGAACTGGTAGGTCTGGAGCTGTATCAACCACAGTATTAGATTCTACGTAGCACCTGAGCTGGTAGGTCTGGAGCTGTATCAACAACAGTATTAAATTCTATGTAGCACCTGAGCTGGTAGGTCTGGAGCTGTATCAACCACAGTATTAAATTCTACGTAACACTTGAACTGGTAGGTCTGGAGCTGTATCAACAACAGTATTAAATTCTATGTAACACTTGAACTGGTAGGTCTGGAGCTGTATCAACAACAGTATTAAATTCTATGTAGCATCTGAGCTGGTAGGTCTGGAGCTGTATCAACCACAGTATTAAATTCTATGTAACACTTGAACTGGTAGGTCTGGAGCTGTATCAACCATCGTATTAAATTCTATGTAGCACCTTAGCTGGTAGGTCTGGAGCTGTATCAACCATCGTATTAAATTCTACGTAGCACCTGAGCTGGTAGGTCTGGAGCTGTATCAACCATCGTATTAAATTCTACGTAGCACCTGAACTGGTAGGTTTGGAGCTGTATCAACCATCGTATTAAATTCTTCGTAGCACCTGAGCTGGTAGTTTTAAAGCTGTATCAACCACAGTATTAAATTCTACGTAGCACCTGAGCTGGTAGGTCTGGAGCTGTATCAACAACAGTATTAAATTCTATGTAGCACCTGAACTGGTAGGTTTGGAGCTGTATCAACCATCGTATTAAATTCTTCGTAGCACCTGAACTGGTAGTTTTAAAGCTGTATCAACCACAGTATTAAATTCTACGTAGCACCTGAGCTGGTAGGTCTGGAGCTGTATCAACCATCGTATTAAATTCTACGTAGCACTTGAACTGGTAGGTCTGGAGCTGTATCAACCATCGTATTAAATTCTACGTAGCACCTGAGCTGGTAGGTCTGGAGCTGTATCAACCAAAGTATTAAATTCTATGTAGCACCTGAGCTGGTAGGTCTGGAGCTGTATCAACCATCGTATTAAATTCTACGTAGCACTTGAACTGGTAGGTCTGGAGCTGAATCAACCACAGTATTAAATTCTACGTAGCACCTGAGCTGGTAGGTCTGGAGCTGTATCAACAACAGTATTAAATTCTACGTAACACTTGAACTGGTAGGTCTGGAGCTGTATCAACCACAGTATTAAATTCTATGTAGCACTTAAACTGGTAGGTCTGGAGCTGTATCAACCACAGTATTAAATTCTATGTAGCACTTGAACTGGTAGGTCTGGAGCTGTATCAACCACAGTATTAAATTCTATGTAGCACCTGAACTGGTAGGTCTGGAGCTGTATCAACCGTCGTATTAAATTCTACGTAGCACTTGAACTGGTAGGTCTGGAGCTGTATCAACAACAGTATTAAATTCTACGTAGCACCTTAACTGGTAGGTCTGGAGCTGTATCAACAACAGTATTAAATTCTATGTAGCACCTGAGCTGGTAGGTCTGGAGCTGTATCAACCATCGTATTAAATTCTACGTAGCACTTGAACTGGTAGGTCTGGAGCTGTATCAACCACAGTATTAAATTCTACGTAGCACCTGAGCTGGTAGGTCTGGAGCTGTATCAACAACAGTATTAAATTCTACGTAACACTTGAACTGGTAGGTCTGGAGCTGTATCAACCACAGTATTAAATTCTATGTAGCACTTGAACTGGTAGGTCTGGAGCTGTATCAACCACAGTATTAAATTCTATGTAGCACTTGAACTGGTAGGTCTGGAGCTGTATCAACCACAGTATTAAATTCTACGTAGCACCTTAACTGGTAGGTCTGGAGCTGTATCAACAACAGTATTAAATTCTACGTAACACTTGAACTGGTAGGTCTGGAGCTGTATCAACCACAGTATTAAATTCGTGGTTGCTTATAAATATTTTGTAAAACATGAATACATGAAACATTACATTCACTTTCACACCTTTTTTATTTATGAAAATCTTCAGATTAATATTTATCCCTTCATAATTGCTATGGTTATTCAATTCTCAACTATGAATTTGTTCTCTACATTTACGTACACCCACTTTATACTTAACACTTACACCCACTGTATTAAAGATACACTAATGTTGTTTTGGGTTTATTCTTATTGTAAGAGTCAACATCCAGTTTATTGTCATCTGTCAGTTCTATTGTAAGAGTCAACATCCATTTTAGTGTCATCTGTCAGTTCTATTGTAAGAGTCAACATCCAGTTTTAGTGTTGTTTTTTACTTCTAGTGTAAGGGAGAACAACTGTCCAAGTAATGTTTCCTTACTTTGTGCTACACGTGTATCTGTTAGAGACTGGATAGGCTAGTTTCTGTTAGTGTGACTTGTGGTTGAAAGTGACTGAGTAGTGGTTGAAAGAGATTGAATCGTGGTTGAAATTGATTGACGAGTGACTGGAACTGAGTCATTGTCTGTTGAAAAGGGTTGCTATTGAAAGTGAAAGTTTTAAACCATTATAGCGAGGGTTAAATAAGTTTATGCTCTGTCTGCGTTTGGAGATTATACACGACCTGTTACTAGTAGGGCTTATGTGTCTTCTGTATTGATATCTGTTCTTTCTCAAATGGTCCAACTTTTATCATTACTAATATTAATAACTGTGTGTTTCCCACGTGGTCATCCACGGTTCCGGCCTGCTAACGTCCTCTGATGACAACCGGTTTCTGTTCTTTCTCAAAACTCTACGTAAGAGAAACAAGCAATAGCATTATGGGTAGAATTTCGAATCTGCTATGTAGCTCTTGGGGTGACACGAATGTGTTAGATACGTTCCCTTACACATATAGTGACGTTTAGAGTACTTAAATGTTTTGACGATTTTAGGACGTTTAGATAAAATTAGGCATGCGTCTCAACCTCTGACCTTGTTACAGATTCTCTCGTAGTTATCACTGATCTTCTGTTGGCTCAACAAATAACATGTAAACATGTTTAGAGTGCTGGAATAGGTCTTTACATAAAGACAACAACAGGATAACGTATAAGAACAAACATATTTTGTGTTATAAACTCAACAAATGACTGAACAATTACAAGTTTGAAGACATGAAACCACACTGTCTGAAGAAATGTGATAAAGAATGGAGTTACAGTTACAGGTGGACGACAAGATAATGTATGTATTAATAATAAAGTCTGGTAACCGATAAACATTTCTATTACTGGTAATTCACACCAGTGACTACAAAATAAAACATGGAGTTACAGGTGGACGACAAGATGATGTATGTATTAATAATAAAGTCTGGTAACCGATAAACATTTCTATTACTGGTAATTCACACCAGTGACTACAAAATAAAACATGGAGTTACAGGTGGACGACAAGATGATGTATGTATTAATAATAAAGTCTGGTAACCGATAAACATTTCTATTACTGGTAATTCACACCAGTGACTACAAAATAAAACATGGAGTTACAGGTGGACGACAAGATGATGTATGTATTAATAATAAAGTCTGGTAACCGATAAACATTTCTATTACTGGTAATTCACACCAGTGACTACAAAATAAAACATGGAGTTACAGGTGGACGACAAGATGATGTATGTATTAATAATAAAGTCTGGTAACCGATAAACATTTCTATTACTGGTAATTCACACCAGTGACTACAAAATAAAACATGGAGTTACAGGTGGACGACAAGATGATGTATGTATTAATAATAAAGTCTGGTAACCGATAAACATTTCTATTACTAGTAATTCACACCAGTGACTACAAAGTAAAACATGGAGTTACAGGTGGACGACAAGATGATGTATGTATTAATAATAAAGTCTGGTAACCGATAAACATTTCTATTACTAGTAATTCACACCAGTGACTACAAAGTAAAACATGGAGTTACAGGTGGACGACAAGATGATGTATGTATTAATAATAAAGTCTGGTAACCGATAAACATTTCTATTACTGGTAATTCACACCAGTGACTACAAAATAAAACATGGAGTTACAGGTGGACGACAAGATGATGTATGTATTAATAATAAAGTCTGGTAACCGATAAACATTTCTATTACTGGTAATTCACACCAGTGACTACAAAATAAAACATGGAGTTACAGGTGGACGACAAGATGATGTATGTATTAATAATAAAGTCTGGTAACCGATAAACATTTCTATTACTGGTAATTCACACCAGTGACTACAAAATAAAACATGGAGTTACAGGTGGACGACAAGATGATGTATGTATTAATAATAAAGTCTGGTAACCGATAAACATTTCTATTACTGGTAATTCACACCAGTGACTACAAAATAAAACATGGAGTTACAGGTGGACGACAAGATGATGTATGTATTAATAATAAAGTCTGGTAACCGATAAACATTTCTATTACTGGTAATTCACACCAGTGACTACAAAATAAAACATGGAGTTACAGGTGGACGACAAGATGATGTATGTATTAATAATAAAGTCTGGTAACCGATAAACATTTCTATTACTAGTAATTCACACCAGTGACTACAAAGTAAAACATGGAGTTACAGGTGGACGACAAGATGATGTATGTATTAATAATAAAGTCTGGTAACCGATAAACATTTCTATTACTAGTAATTCACACCAGTGACTACAAAGTAAAACATGGAGTTACAGGTGGACGACAAGATGATGTATGTATTAATAATAAAGTCTGGTAACCGATAAACATTTCTATTACTGGTAATTCACACCAGTGACTACAAAATAAAACATGGAGTTACAGGTGGACGACAAGATGATGTATGTATTAATAATAAAGTCTGGTAACCGATAAACATTTCTATTACTGGTAATTCACACCAGTGACTACAAAATAAAACATGGAGTTACAGGTGGACGACAAGATGATGTATGTATTAATAATAAAGTCTGGTAACCGATAAACATTTCTATTACTGGTAATTCACACCAGTGACTACAAAATAAAACATAAACCAGTTGATAAACGGTAAAACAAAAACAACACAAACAGATTGATTCATGTGTAAGTTAAACCAGTTTATATTCAGTAAAACGACGGTAGCATCAACACACTGATCCGTGTGTATGTTAAATCAGTTGATATACAGTGAAACAACAAGATAAACACACTGATTCATGTGTAAGTTAAACCAGTTACTGCAAAATAAACCACCCTCGTGTTTATTTAAGATCCTTTAGTATCACATATGTACCGGTGTAACTGGACAACCCAACGTACGAGTATGAATATGTCAGTTTACACAGCTGTGAGGCAGGAAAGTTATTTAATGTTTTTAAAACGGCCTTTCGAAAGTTAAAATTAAAGTTAGAACCATGTAGTCATATAGCAAATGTTTAGAATTCAAAAAATATAATTATCTTTCTCAGACTTTGTATGAAAATTGTAACACAGTTTTATAACTTATATTAATGTTAACCACAGTTACAGTTCCTGATATTAAATTTGACCATGGTTACAGTAACTGATATTAAATTTGACCATGGTTAAAGTAAGTGATATCAAAGTTTATCATGGTTACTGTAACTGATATTAAAGTTTATCATAGTTACAGTAACTGATATTAAAGTTTATCATGATTACAGTAACTGATATCAAAGTTTATCATGGTTACAGTAACTGATATCAAAGTTTATCATGGTTACAGTAACTGATATTAAAGTTTATCATGATTACAGTAACTGATATTAAAGTTTATCATGGTTACAGTAACTGATATTAAAGTTTATCATGATTACAGTAACTGATATCAAAGTTTATCATGGTTACAGTAACTGATATCAAAGTTTATAACGCTTACAGTAACTGATATTAAAGTTTATCATGGTTACAGTAACTGATATTAAAGTTTATCATGATTACAGTAACTGATATCAAAGTTTATCATGGTTACAGTAACTGATATCAAAGTTTATCATGGTTACAGTAACTGATATCAAAGTTTATCATGGTTACAGTAACTGATATCAAAGTTTATCATGGTTACAGTAACTGATATTAAAGTTTATAACGCTTACAGTAACTGATATCAAAGTTTATCATGGTTACAGTAACTGATATTAAAGTTTATCATGATTACAGTAACTGATATCAAAGTTTATAACGCTTAAAGTAACTGATGTCAAAGTTTATCATGGTTACAGTAACTGATATCAAAGTTTATCATGGTTACAGTAACTGATATCAAAGTTTATAACGCTTACAGTAACTGATATCAAAGTTTATCATGGTTACAGTAACTGATATTAAAGTTTATTATGGTTACAGTAACTGATATTAAAGTTTATCATGATTACAGTAACTGATATCAAAGTTTATCATGGTTACAGTAACTGATATTAAAGTTTATCATGATTACAGTAACTGATATTAAAGTTTATCATGATTACAGTAACTGATATCAAAGTTTATAACGCTTAAAGTAACTGATATCAAAGTTTATCATGGTTACAGTAACTGATATCAAAGTTTATAACGCTTACAGTAACTGATATCAAAGTTTATCATGGTTACAGTAACTGATATTAAAGTTTATCATGATTACAGTAACTGATATCAAAGTTTATCATGGTTACAGTAACTGATATCAAAGTTTATCATGGTTACAGTAACTGATATTAAAGTTTATTATGGTTACAGTAACTGATATTAAAGTTTATCATGATTACAGTAACTGATATCAAAGTTTATCATGGTTACAGTAACTGATATTAAAGTTTATCATGATTACAGTAACTGATATTAAAGTTTATCATGATTACAGTAACTGATATCAAAGTTTATAACGCTTAAAGTAACTGATATCAAAGTTTATCATGGTTACAGTAACTGATATCAAAGTTTATCATGGTTACAGTAACTGATATCAAAGTTTATAACGCTTACTGTAACTGATATCAAAGTTTATCATGGTTACAGTAACTGATATTAAAGTTTATCATGATTACAGTAACTGATATCAAAGTTTATCATGGTTACAGTAACTGATATTAAAGTTTATTATGGTTACAGTAACTGATATTAAAGTTTATCATGATTACAGTAACTGATATCAAAGTTTATCATGGTTACAGTAACTGATATTAAAGTTTATTATGGTTACAGTAACTGATATTAAAGTTTATCATGATTACAGTAACTGATATCAAAGTTTATCATGATTACAGTAACTGATATTAAAGTTTATCATGATTACAGTAACTGATATTAAAGTTTATCATGATTACAGTAACTGATATCAAAGTTTATAACGCTTAAAGTAACTGATATCAAAGTTTATCATGGTTACAGTAACTGATATCAAAGTTTATAACGCTTACAGTAACTGATATCAAAGTTTATCATGGTTACAGTAACTGATATTAAAGTTTATCATGATTACAGTAACTGATATCAAAGTTTATCATGGTTACAGTAACTGATATTAAAGTTTATCATGATTACAGTAACTGATATCAAAGTTTATCATGGTTACAGTAACTGATATTAAAGTGTATCATGATTACAGTAACTGATATCAAAGTTTATCATGGTTATAGTAACTGATATCAAAGTTTATCATGGTTACAGTAACTGATATTAAAGTTTATCATGATTACAGTAACTGATATCAAAGTTTATCATGGTTACAGTAACTGATATTAAAGTTTATCATGATTACAGTAACTGATATCAAAGTTTATCATGGTTACAGTAACTGATATTAAAGTTTATTATGGTTACAGTAACTGATATTAAAGTTTATCATGATTACAGTAACTGATATCAAAGTTTATCATGGTTACAGTAACTGATATTAAAGTTTATTATGGTTACAGTAACTGATATTAAAGTTTATCATGATTACAGTAACTGATATCAAAGTTTATCATGATTACAGTAACTGATATCAAAGTTTATCATGGTTACAGTAACTGATATTAAAGTTTATCATGATTACAGTAACTGATATCAAAGTTTATCATGGTTACAGTAACTGATATTAAAGTGTATCATGATTACAGTAACTGATATCAAAGTTTATCATGATTACAGTAACTGATATCAAAGTTTATCATGGTTACAGTAACTGATATCAAAGTTTATCATGGTTACAGTAACTGATATCAAAGTTTATCATGGTTACAGTAACTGATATTAAAGTTTATCATGATTACAGTAACTGATATTAAAGTTTATCATGATTACAGTAACTGATATCAAAGTTTATAACGCTTAAAGTAACTGATGTCAATGTTTATCATGGTTACAGTAACTGATATCAAAGTTTATCATGGTTACAGTAACTGATATCAAAGTTTATAACGCTTACAGTAACTGATATCAAAGTTTATCATGGTTACAGTAACTGATATTAAAGTTTATCATGATTACAGTAACTGATATCAAAGTTTATCATGGTTACAGTAACTGATATTAAAGTTTATTATGGTTACAGTAACTGATATTAAAGTTTATCATGATTACAGTAACTGATATCAAAGTTTATCATGGTTACAGTAACTGATATTAAAGTTTATCATGATTACAGTAACTGATATCAAAGTTTATAACGCTTAAAGTAACTGATATCAAAGTTTATCATGGTTACAGTAACTGATATCAAAGTTTATAACGCTTACAGTAACTGATATCAAAGTTTATAACGCTTACAGTAACTGATATCAAAGTTTATCATGGTTACAGTAACTGATATTAAAGTTTATCATGATTACAGTAACTGATATCAAAGTTTATCATGGTTACAGTAACTGATATTAAAGTTTATTATGGTTACAGTAACTGATATTAAAGTTTATCATGATTACAGTAACTGATATCAAAGTTTATCATGGTTACAGTAACTGATATTAAAGTTTATCATGATTACAGTAACTGATATTAAAGTTTATCATGGTTACAGTAACTGATATTAAAGTTTATCATGATTACAGTAACTGATATCAAAGTTTATAACGCTTACAGTAACTGATATCAAAGTTTATCATGGTTACAGTAACTAATATTAAAGTTTATCATGGTTACAGTAACTGATATTAAAGTTTATCATGATTACAGTAACTGATATCAAAGTTTATCATGGTTACAGTAACTGATATTAAAGTTTATCATGATTACAGTAACTGATATCAAAGTTTATCATGGTTATAGTAACTGATATCAAAGTTTATCATGGTTACAGTAACTGATATTAAAGTTTATCATGATTACAGTAACTGATATCAAAGTTTATAACGCTTACAGTAACTGATATCAAAGTTTATCATGGTTAGAGTAACTGATATTAAAGTTTATCATGATTACAGTAACTGATATCAAAGTTTATCATGGTTATAGTAACTGATATCAAAGTTTATCATGGTTACAGTAACTGATATTAAAGTTTATCATGATTACAGTAACTGATATCAAAGTTTATAACGCTTACAGTAACTGATATTAAAGTTTATCATGATTACAGTAACTGATATTAAAGTTTATCATGATTACAGTAACTGATATCAAAGTTTATCATGGTTACAGTAACTGATATCAAAGTTTATAACGCTTACAGTAACTGATATCAAAGTTTATCATGGTTACAGTAACTGATATCAAAGTTTATCATGGTTACAGTAACTGATATTAAAGTTTATCATGATTACAGTAACTGATATCAAAGTTTATCATGGTTACAGTAACTGATATTAAAGTTTATCATGATTACAGTAACTGATATCAAAGTTTATCATGGTTACAGTAACTGATATTAAAGTTTATCATGATTACAGTAACTGATATCAAAGTTTATCATGGTTACAGTAACTGATATTAAAGTTGAACATAGTTACAGTAACTGATATCAAAGTTTATCATGGTTACAGTAACTGATGTTATTTTCAGGCATAAGTAGAGAAGAAAGAAAATAGCTAGTCAGTGTTTACTGTACAATAACAAACCTCACATGCTAACTGTTATGATACACAAAAAATTAAACAAATATATTGAGCAACATTGTGAATCATATTACACACAGGTCTTACAGGTAATCCAACCTGTTACACAGCGAAAGTAAATCATACACAGGTCTTATAGGTAATCCAACCTGTTACACAGTGAAAGTAAATCATACACAGGTCTTACAGGTAATCCAACCTGTTACACAGTGAAAGTAAATCATACACAGGTCTTACAGGTAATCCAACCTGTTACACAGTGAAAGTAAATCATACACAGGTCTTACAGGTAATCCAATCTGTTACACAGCGAAAGTAAATCATACACAGGTCTTACAGGTAATCCAACCTGTTACACAGTGAAAGTAAATCATACACAGGTCTTACAGGTAATCCAACCTGTTACATGGTGAAAGCAAATCATACACAGGTCTAACAGGTAATCCAACCTGTTACACAGTGAAAGTAAATTATACACAGGTCTAACAGGTAATCCAACCTGTTACACAGCGAAAGTAAATCATACACAGGTCTTACAGGTAATCCAACCTGTTACACAGTGAAAGTAAATCATACACAGGTCTTACAGGTAATCCAACCTGTTACACAGCGAAAGTAAATCATACACAGGTCTTACAGGTAATCCAACCTGTTACACAGTAAAAGTAAATCATACACAGGTCTTACAGGTAATCCAACCTGTTACACAGTGAAAGTAAATCATACACAGGTCTTACAGGTAATCCAACCTGTTACACAGTGAAAGTAAATCATACACAGGTCTTACAGGTAATCCAACCTGTTACACAGTGAAAGTAAATCATACACAGGTCTTACAGGTAATCCAACCTGTTACACAGTGAAAGTAAATCATACACAGGTCTTACAGGTAATCCAACCTGTTACACAGTAAAAGTAAATCATACACAGGTCTTATAGGTAGTGTGACCTTTTTCTGAAATTTCGGTAGTATATGATAGTATATGATTTCACATACATCAGATTGAGATCATACTTGTAACAAGTGTGTGTTCACCCACAGTATCCTAGTGGAAGGTTAGATAACTTGTGTTTTATATTATAGTATGCATTATATGATTATTTTGTTTCACTATCTGTTGATTTTTCACCGTTTAGTAACAACTGTCGTCAGAGTTGAGTGGTACAAATTTCGGTAGTTTTGTATTACACACAAACAGTTTGTTACCAGAACAACTTACGTGAATCTGTTGTAGTTTATTTAGTTATAAAACTCAGGACATTCACACGATGGGTTATTTCATAATTTCTTATGACTTCAGATATAACTTCATCTTTTCATAAGTTTTAGATTTAAGAAACATCACAGTTTCTCTAATGAACGTTGACTGGTCAACAGCTCCCGGGTCAGACGCCAGCACTGTTTGGCTGCGCTCTCGAGGGAACTGGCTGATTTTCCTTTGAAGAGGTCCAGCTGGGGAAGAAAGTAGTGTGGACAGCGGCGACATTGCAGACACGAGGTCATCTGCAACAGAATACCGTTAAGCCGGTCACCCAGACGAGCCTCGTCCCACTCTATCTCCCTGGGGTGTTTCTCACACTCGTGCAGTAGCAGGGTCTTGAGATGGTAGGTCGTGACGGGGTTGCCCGGCAGATCCAGATGACGGTCCCTCATCGTCTTCAGGACACTGAGTAACTTCTTCCGACAGCCCCCCACTAACAGACTGTTCTCTGCCACCCGGAAGTTTAGCACCCACTCGTCCCTTTCCACTGAAGACTGTTTCCCCTGTAGCGAGACGCAGTTTTTGGACAAAAGATCGAAACCCCCGGCTTTCACTTCGGCTACCAGGTTGGGATTTGGCCAAAGATTGTAGGTGATTGGCCAGTGGGCAGCCGATCGCGGCCAGAGTCCGCTGCAGCGGAACGAGGGCGTGATCTGGACAACGTATCGGTCGCGGATCCTCAGCCTGACCTCGGTGGTATCGGCCACCACCTTGACCACGTCTCTGTAGCCACTCCTGTCGCACGCTTGAGCCACGAGTGTCTGGAAACGGCTGCGAATCTTGCGCGCCGACAGGTAACCGGATGCCGTGATGAATTCAACCCAGAGGGACATGGAACGCTTCCGGCCGTCACTGAGCTTCAAGACGGCGCATCCGGGCAAAGATCCGTCGTCTACGAAGTTGAAGACCCCCATTTGGTTGAGGTAAAGTATCACCTCGAACTCGGTCGGCGAGAGCACCTCCAGGCCGTCAAACCTGCCGTTACGTTCGCTGAGTGAGGAGATAAACCTGGGTTCCTGCACCTCGACCTCCTTGAGGACATCTTGAACTATCTTAAGGACGTCGCTGACCGTCTGGGCGATGGCTGTTTTCCGAGCCTGGACCCTGTCTCCATAAAACTTGTTCAGTTGAGAGAGAAGCCTCGACTGAGCGGCTATCATATCTGACGGAACCAACATTTCTATCAAAACTACAAGAGGCGTCTATTAAGCTCGCCTCAAATTATCATCAACAGATGACGCTACTGTGTTAAGAATTTCTAGCAAGCTCCGCCCCTATTGTTTGTGACCAATCCAAAGTGTAAGATTCCTAGAGAATAGTAGAAGGAGCTGCTTCGAGTTTCTTTAATTATCATGTCTGAAACTCGAGAAGGATGGAAACCGTGAAGCTACGATCTCTGTCATTGGATGAAGGAACGAACGAGGCATCTGGAGAAAAGTGTTAGATCCATTTTAAGTTGATATAAATGAGGCATATACAATATAACCCGCCTCTGGTGGGTGGGGTGTTGCCTCCATACCACGAGAAGTAAAATGGTTCTTATATTGTGAGTACAGCAAAGAATTTTTATTAAATGATGGGAAAAACATTGTGTTAATGAAGTAAAATTAATTTGGATTTGGAAAACCATTGTTTTAATGAATTTAAAATATTTTCGTTTTGGAAAACCATTGTTTTAATGAAATAGAGAGAGTCTATTAGTTTGTCCAAAAATATAAACAAACCAGATGGACATATCAGTTTCATAGTCAGGTAGTGCCACCTATGACTACTGATAAAAGGGGAAGAAAGCGTGTAATATTAGGCTTAGCATGACACTAACAGTTTATCACACGTTTATCATAACACTAAAATACACGTAACATGTTTATCATAAAGCATGTATAACACGTTTATCGTAGCTCTATAAAACACACGTAACGTTCATAATAACACTATTAAACAAACATTACATGTCCATCATAACTAGAAAACACACATAACATTTTTATCATAATACTATAAAATACACACAACATGTTAAACAACACAACAAAGCTGTCATTATGTTCTTATTTAGAGCTAATTTCTAATAATTGTCATTTTTCAAATCTAATTTCCAATCTGGTGAACACTTAATAATGTCATAAACATTAACATGGATCGTGATGTAAAGGAAGATAAACATATATATGGATCCTAATGTAAAGGAAGATAAACATATATATGGATCGTGATGTAAAGGAAGATAAACATTAACATGGATCCTAATGTAAAGGAAGATAAACATATATATGGATCGTGATGTAAAGGAAGATAAACATATATATGGATCGTGATGTAAAGGAAGATAAACATATATATGGATCGTGATGTAAAGGAAGATAAACATATATATGGATCCTAATGTAAGGGAAGATAAACATATATATGGATCCTAATGTAAGGGAAGATAAACATATATATATATATCCTAATGTAAGGGAAGATAAACATAAATCTGTGTTTTGTGATTTGAAGATTATTATGATTTATAAAACTGTTTGAAAATAAAGTTAATTATTTGTTATTAATTACTACTATTATTAATTATTATTTAGGATATTAAAGTGATAAAAACAAATTAAAAGTCATTGTTTTTCAAGTTGCTTTATTTTGTATTTAAGAAATTTTTGCTTAGTTCTCACTTCCAGGCGCAGCTGGTTAGAGAAACCAAAACATAGAGTTATAAGATATTGAAATTGTAAGTTATACACATTCTAGTGTTTCTTAAGAATTATAAGACGTTGAAATTCAAAGTTATACGCGTTCTAGTGTTTCTTAAGAATGTTCAACACTTTAACTGTAGAGTTCAGTAAGTGTGACGTTGGTGGTTTGATTCCCCTTATGGGCTCAACACAAGATAGATATGTCCGCTACAAATGTTTATTGCACTATAGTTGAAGCGAGCCAAAATCGCTCGTGTGACGTCACCTGTTACACAGTGTGAAGACTCAGTTCAAATATTCTATCTTCAACCCTATATACACACTTTATTTACTTGTATAAATCTACAGCTCTCTAATATACATCTCACTCCTGATGGTTGACGGGGTTTTTATCCCCAGTGGGTTTGTCGGTTTGTCATCAGTAGCAGACCTCGAAGTCTCGACTTGGCTGTGATAAACTACGGGATTAGAAGTTTCTGACGCTCGAGGCCAACATATCCTGTCGTCATTTGGAAAGATCGTAATATTTTGAAATGATCATTTATCATCGTTAGTAAAGTATATAAAGCACGACTACTTCTGGGGCCAAAATTAGGTCCGCGGAAAGACCTCACATTTTTTTTTTAGTCATGGTGATGAGAGCTAATTAAGTGTCTATCTTCTTACACGATGTTTGTGTAAGTGATTTCTACAAACAACTTTTATTTATCTTGCATATTTTACCGACAACTTTACTTAGGTTACGATTGCCTTTAACAGAATACGTGCTGCCCTCTGTTGGTGATAAATTTGAATATAGGAAAGGTTATTGGAAAAATGAGTCGTGATATCTCTCGGTCTTATCTGTCGTTTTTACTTAGAGCCTGGCCTGGTGGTTAGGGCGCCTGACCAGCAGTCCCACCGAACGTATCTGTCATTTCGGTCATGTGAACGTTACAAAGTTCACTCGTTTCCAGTGTTTATTGGTAAAAAAGTAGCCCACGAGTTGGCGGTGATAACCACCTGCCTCCCTCTATTATTAAACTGCTAAATTAGAGACAGCCAGCTTCACGTGAATGTCAAATCAAAGAAATAAATTTACCAAATCCCCTTTACCTATGGTAGTAGGAATACACACTGATTTCTTGGTTTTGGGTGATTTATCTCTGACAAAGAACATCAGTATTATGAAGCAGAAAAAATAGATCCTTAAACTATATAAATGCTACAATATTTCATTGTTTTCAATAAACTTAATTGATGTAATCGTTTCAGCTGCTAAAGAGTATCCTTCTGGTAGAGAGGTAAGTCTACGGATTTACAACACTAAAATCAGCGGCTCGATTCCCCGCAGTGGGCTTAACAGATAGCCCGATGCGAGTTTACTACACACCTGCTAAAGTATATATTCTGTTATCAAACTAGACATAACCAATTGTTTCAGATTTTCTTAACCTAAAGATGACCTAAGAAGTTCGAAACATTGTTATCTTCTTATCAATGACAGTTAACACCCATACCAGCCGTTCTGAAATACGTTATTATTTCAAGTGGGTTTCTCGTCCCTACCAGTGTAAACCTGTGGAGGGTGTGGCAGTGTATGTCAGGTTACACTGCACAACAAAGTTTTTGCTTCTTGAACACTGTTGGGTGTTCCTTATATATTTTTAACTGCTGATCACAAAAATCACATCCATATTTGGCCATCAAATGTCGTTTCATCAAAATCTTCAGTTTTACCAGGACATTGCTACAATGGAAAAGCGACATCATGACAACTGGAATCCGTCAGTGCTTGCTGACTACTGTTGGACACTGCAATTTGATACACCGGACATTGAATACAAACAAAAATCAGGAGCAAAACACTTTTAATTATGTTGAACTTAATAGTATATTAGAAACATAAACACAATTAATTGCGTTATTGCCGGTAAACAGTTCACTGCCTCTTTCTCAGAGTTCCTACGTGATGAAGCAAAACCAAAACCATATTTGTGCATATCCACCAGGTACCTGTCACACTCAGGAAAAAACTTTACAGGAAACTAAACTTTGCAAAAAATAATGTTGTACAATGTTTTTTTATTAATTAGTATAGGTATAAAGGTGTTCCTCTATAGTGGTTTAGTTTTGGTTTTAGTTGTTGTAAAAGTAGGGCTTCTATGATGTAAATGTAACATATATATTTGTTTCTCTACTTTGTATCTGTGTGTTTTATATGGTTATGTCGTGTTTATTTGATTTGCAGTGTTCAAAAATTTGTGGTGTTTTTTGTGTCCTTTGAATCTGGTTTCCATTTTTTTTGTTTCTCCAATATAGAGGTCGTGGCAGTCGTTACATTGTATTTTATAAATTATGTTAACGTTGTGTTTGTCAGTGTAGTTTTCACACAGTATGGACTTTAATTTTTAAATAAATCTGGTGCTCACTGTGTTTTGTTATAAGTTTTCCAAATGTTGGTTAGTTTTTGTTTGATATTGGTGTGAAGGAGTGTGAGGTTTTTGTAGTTTGTTGTTGGTTTACTCTTGCTTGTTTGTTGTTCGTCTAGATGTGTACCTATATTTTTTTTCAAATAAATACAGCCACAAAACTATACTCACCTGGTTTCTTAATGTGTTGAGTTTTTGTTTAGTTTCATGTTCCAGGGAATGTATAATCCACTATGGGTGATTTTTTGTGGATTTATGTTTTGAATTGTGTATCGGTTCTAGTTGTATTGAGGTTAAGAAATGCTATTTGGTTCGTTTTTTCCTGTTTGCAGGTTACTTAATGTTATGATGTATTTAGTTAATGTAGTTGAAAACCTAAGTGTGTGTTCTGTAGATGTGAATCCAGCAACTGTATCATTAACATACCCGTACCAGTATAGTGGTTGATGTAAGGATGAATTGATTGCTTGAAATTCAATCTGTGTCATAAAAGAGTTGACTGGAACTGGTGATACAGGATTCCACAAACTTAGGCCATTTATTTGTAGGTAGTTTTGGTTATTGAACATAAAGTTAATTTTGGTGGTAGCGAATTATATAAGGGCTGCTAATTGATTGCTGGAGATGTGTAACAATGGGTTGGGGTCTTGAATATAAAGTTCTAAAGCTGTCTTACAGGTTTCAGTTGTTGGGTCTTCGTGAAGAGTGAGATTACATCAAACCTGGCCAATAAGGCTTGATGGTTTAATTAGAAAGTTGAAATCCTGTTTCATCTTCATCTATTTGTGGTATGAAACTGAGAATACAGAACTTGTTTAATATTTACAATAATTATTTAAAATGTTGATTGGTTTTATTTGTTGTTAATTTTCACGCACTTGCGCTGACCATTTTAATTTTAAAATAATATTAATGTGAATTGTCAAGTGATAAATATACAGATGTTCATCAAACAACCATTTTTATTTTCCACTATTGACTGGAGAACAGCTATATCCAGTCGGTCTTTATGACCTATTCCGTAAGTGCCAGTCTACGGTAGTTTTATCAGGAGGTTGAGTGTAGAACATTTATATAGTAATCTCATGAAGGTTCTTGTGTAATCCATATAATAAAAATGGAGATATATTACATCATGCATATAGAGGAATATCATGATGTCGGATGACTTTATCTAGATTGACGTTGATTCGCTAACTTCAATGTTCTACTTTTGATATTTATTGGAAACAACATGTGTGAGGTCACATGTGATTTAAGTTGACGTACTTGGGCTAATTTACGAAGTGACATCATGGGACATATTTATATATACACTGTAAGACACGTGTAGAATACGGTGTGTTATAGTTTTCGAGTCGTTGTTTATGGGCGGGTCAAGTGTAGTTATTTGTTTGATAATTAAAGTTAAGCATAAAGCTTCACAATAAGCTATCTGCATCGAAACCCAGTTTCTGGAGCTGTAAGTCCAGAGACTTACCGCTGTGCCACGGAGTTAAATAGAACCTCAAGTGTACTCAAAATGTATCAGAACCAAGTCGTTGCTAAAGGGTGTTTCACATGTACTCTTAATCTATCAGACTCGAGTAATTGTTAAAAGGGCTCAGCAGAGCAAGATGGTTGAGGCGCTCGACCAGTAATCTGATGGTTTTAGGCTTGAATCACCGTTATATCGTATATACTGGCCCTTTCAGCCATAAGGGCGTTATAATGGTCAATTTCACTAGAAGAAGAATATCGCAAGAGTTGGAGGTAATAGTGATGACAAGCTGCCTTCTTCTTAATCTTACACTGCTAAATTAGGGATGAAAAACAGAGATAGACCTCGAGAAGATTTGCCCGAAATTCAAACACAAACGAAAAACATAGTTAAAAGGGTGTCTCAAGTGTACTTATAATGCATCAAAGAAAGTCTTAAATCTACACAGAGTTTATTAAAGTATAAGGGATTTGTATAGTAGTTTATCTCTTTCGCATTTCGGAAATCCTCAAGTAACTATACTTTAGTTATAAACACTAGCATGTTTGTTCCTACTGTAACTATAGTTTAGTTATAAACACTACCTCGTCTGTTTCTACTGTAACTATACATTAGTTATAAATACTAGCATGTCTGTATCTACTGTAACTATACTTTAGTAATAAACACCAGCACGTCTGTTTCTACTGTAACTATACTTTAGTTATAAACACTACCTCGTCTGTTCCTACTGTAACTATAGTTTAGTTATAAACACTAGCATGTCTGTTTCTAGTGTAACTATACTTTAGTTATAAATCTCAGCACATCTGTTTCTAGTGTAACTATACTTTAGTTATAAAAACTAGAACGTCTGTTTCTACTGTAACTATACTTTAGTAATAAAAACCAGAACGTCTATTTCTACTGTAACTATACTTTAGTTATAAACACTACCTCGTCTGTTCCTACTGTAACTATAGTTTAGTTATAAACACTAGCATGTCTGTTTCTAGTGTAACTATACTTTAGTTATAAACATCAGCACATCTGTTTCTAGTGTAACTATACTTTAGTTATAAACACTAGCATGTCTGTTTCTACTGTAACTATAGTTTAGTTATAAACACTAGCATGTCTGTTTCTAGTGTAACTATACTTTAGTTATAAACATCAGCACATCTGTTTCTAGTGTAACTATAGTTTAGTTATAAACACTAGCATGTCTGTTTCTACTGTAACTATAGTTTAGTTATAAACATTAGCACATCTATTTCTACTGTAACTGTACTTTAGTTATAAAGACTAGCATGTCTGTTTCTACTGTAACTGTACTTTAGTTATAAACACTAGCACGTCTGTTTCTACGATAACTATACTTTAGTTATAAACACTAGCAAGCCTGTTCCTAATGTAACTATACTTTAGTTATAAACACAAGCATGTCTGTTTCTAGTGTAACTATACTTTACTATTAAACACCAGCATGTCTGTTTCTACTGTAACTATACTTTAGTTATAAACACTACCTCGTCTGTTCCTACTGTAACTATAGTTTATTTATAAACACTAGCATGTCTGTTTCTACTGTAACTATACTTTAGTTATAAACACTAGCATGTCTGTTTCTACTGTAACTATAGTTTAGTTATAAACATTAGCATGTCTGTTTCTACTGTAACTATACTTTAGTTATAAACACTAGCACGTCTGTTTCTAGTGTAACTATACTTTAGTTATAAACACTAGCATGTCTTTTTCTACTGTAACTATACTTTAGTTATAAACACTAGAACGTCTGTTTCTACTGTAACTATAGTTTAGTTATAAACACTGGAACGTCTGTTTCTACTGTAACTATAGTTTAGTTATAAACACTAGCATGTCTGTTTCTAGTGTAACTATACTTTAGTTATAAACACTAGCATGTCTGTTTCTACTGTAACTATACTTTAGTTATAAACACTAGCACGTCTGTTTCTACTGTAACTATAGTTTAGTTATAAACACTAGCATGTCTGTTTCTACTGTAACTATACTTTAGTTATAAACACTAGCATGTCTGTTTCTAGTGTAACTATACTTTAGTTATAAACATCAGCACATCTGTTTCTAGTGTAACTATAGTTTAGTTATAAACACTAGCATGTCTGTTTCTACTGTAACTATAGTTTAGTTATAAACATTAGCACATCTATTTCTACTGTAACTGTACTTTAGTTATAAAGACTAGCATGTCTGTTTCTACTGTAACTGTACTTTAGTTATAAACACTAGCACGTCTGTTTCTACGGTAACTATACTTTAGTTATAAACACTAGCAAGTCTGTTCCTAATGTAACTATACTTTAGTTATAAACACAAGCATGTCTGTTTCTAGTGTAACTATACTTTAGTTATAAACATCAGCACATCTGTTTCAAGTGTAACTATACTTTAGTTATAAACACCAGCACGTCTGTTCTTACTGTAACTATACTTTAGTTATAAACACTACCTCGTCTGTTTCTACTGTAACTATACTTTAGTTATAAACACTAGCACGTCTGTTTCTACTGTAACTATACTTTAGTTATAAACACTAGCATGTCTGTTTCTACTGTAACTATACTTTAGTTATAAACACTAGCATGTCTGTTTCTAGTGTAACTATACTTTAGTTATAAACACTAGCATGTCTGTTTCTACTGTAACTATACTTTAGTTATAAACACTAGCACGTCTGTTTCTACTGTAACTATAGTTTAGTTATAAACACTAGCACGTCTGTTTCTACTGTAACTATAGTTTAGTTATAAACACTAGCATGTCTGTTTCTAGTGTAACTATACTTTAGTTATAAACACTAGCATGTCTGTTTCTACTGTAACTATACTTTAGTTATAAACACTAGCACGTCTGTTTCTACTGTAACTATAGTTTAGTTATAAACACTAGCATGTATGTTTCCACTGTAACTATACTTTAGTTATAAACACTAGCATGTCTGTTTCTAGTGTAACTATACTTTAGTTATAAACACTAGCAGGTCTGTTTCTACTGTAACTATACTTTAGTTATAAACAATAGAACGTATGTTTCTACTGTAACTATAGTTTAGTTATAAACACTAGAACGTCTGTTTCTACTGTAACTATAGTTTAGTTATAAACACTAGCATGTCTGTTTCTACTGTAACTATACTTTAGTTATAAACACTAGCATGTCTGTTTCTACTGTAACTGTACTTTAGTTATCAACACTAGCACGTCTGTTCTACTGTAACTATACTTTACTTATAAACACTAGCACGTCTGTTCCTACTGTAACTATACTTTAGTTATAAACACTAGCATGTCTGTCTCTACTGTAACTATACTTTAGTTATAAACACTAGCATGTCTGTTTCTAGTGTAACTATACTTTAAATATAAACACTAGCACGTCTGTTTCTAGTGTAACTATAGTTTAGTTATAAACACTAGCATGTCTGTTTCTACTGTAACTATACTTTAGTTATAAACACTAGCACGTCTGTTTCTAATGTAACTATAGTTTAGTTATAAACACTAGCACGTCTGTTTCTACTGTAACTATAGTTTAGTTATAAACACTAGCACGTCTGTTTCTACTGTAACTATACTTTAGTTATAAACACTAGCATGTCTCTTTCTACTGTAACTATACTTTAGTTATAAACACTAGCATGTCTGTTTCTACTGTAACTATACTTTAGTTATAAACACTAGCACGTCTGTTTCTACTGTAACTATAGTTTAGTTATAAACACTAGCACGTCTGTTTCTACTGTAACTATAGTTTAGTTATAAACACTAGCATGTCTGTTTCTACTGTAACTATACTTTAGTTATAAACACTAGCATGTCTGTTTCTACTGTAACTATACTTTAGTTATAAACACTAGCATGTCTGTTCCTACTGTAACTATACTTTAGTTATAAACACTAGCAAGTCTGTTTCTACTGTAACTATACTTTAGTTATAAACACTAGCACGTCTGTTTCTACTGTAACTATACTTTAGTTATAAACACTAGCACGTCTTTTTCTACTGTAACTATACTTTAGTTATAAACACTAGCACGTCTGTTTCTACTGTAACTGTACTTTAGTTATAAACACTAGCACGTCTGTTTCTACTGTAACTATACTTTAATTATAAACACTAGCATGTCTGTTTCTACTGTAACTATACTTTAGTTACAAACACTAGAACGTCTGTTTCTACTGTAACTATAGTTTAGTTATAAACACTAGAACGTCTGTTTCTACTTTAACTATAGTTTAGTTATGAAAACTAGCATGTCTGTTTCTACTGTAACTATACTTTAGTTATAAACACTAGCACGTCTGTTTCTACTGTAACTATACTTTAGTTATAAACACTAGCACGTCTGTTTCTACTGTAACTGTACTTTAGTTATAAACACTAGCACGTCTGTTTCTACTGTAACTATACTTTAATTTTAAACACTAGCATGTCTGTTTCTACTGTAACTATACTTTAGTTACAAACACTAGCATGTCTGTTTCTACTGTAATTCTACTTTAGTTATAAACACTAGAACGTCTGTTTCTACTTTAACTATAGTTTAGTTATAAACACTAGCATATCTGTTTCTACTGTAACTGTACTTTAGTTATAAACACTAGCACGTCTGTTTCTACTGTAACTGTACTTTAGTTATAAACACTAGCACGTCTGTTTCTACTGTAACTATACTTTAGTTATAAACACTAGCACGTCTGTTGCTACTGTAACTATACTTTCGTTATAAACACTAGCATGTCTTTTTCTACTGTAACTATAGTGTAGTTATAAACATTAGCACATCTATTTCTACTGTAACTGTACTTTAGTTATAAAGACTAGCATGTCTGTTTCTACTGTAACTGTACTTTAGTTATAAACACTAGCACGTCTGTTTCTACGGTAACTATACTTTAGTTATAAACACTAGCAAGTCTGTTCCTAATGTAACTATACTTTAGTTATAAACACAAGCATGTCTGTTTCTTGTGTAACTATACTTTAGTATTAAACACCAGCATGTCTGTTTCTACTGTAACTATACTTTACTTATAAACACTACCTCGTCTGTTCCTACTGTAACTATAGTTTATTTATAAACACTAGAATGTCTGTTTCTACTGTAACTATACTTTAGTTATAAACACTAGCATGTCTGTTTCTACTGTAACTATAGTTTAGTTATAAACACTAGCATGTCTGTTTCTACTGCAACTATAGTTTAGCTATAAAAACTAGCATGTCTGTTTCTACTGTAACTATAGTTTAGTTATAAACACTAGCATGTCTGTTTCCACTGTAACTATACTTTAGTTATAAACACTAGCATGTCTGTTTCTAGTGTAACTATACTCTAGTTATAAACACTAGCATGTCTGTTTCTACTGTAACTATACTTTAGTTATAAACACTAGAACGTCTGTTTCTACTGTAACTATAGTTTAGTTATGAACACTAGAACGTCTGTTTCTACTGTAACTATAGTTTAGTTATAAACACTAGCATGTCTGTTTCTAGTGTAACTATACTTTAGTTATAAACATCAGCACATCTGTTTCTAGTGTAACTATACTTTAGTTATAAACACTAGCATGTCTGTTTCTACTGTAACTATAGTTTAGTTATAAACACTAGCATGTCTGTTTCTACTGTAACTATAGTTTAGTTATAAACACTAGCATGTCTGTTTCTACTGTAACTATAGTTTAGTTATAAACACTACCTCGTCTGTTCCTACTGTAACTATAGTTTAGTTATAAACACTAGCATGTCTGTTTCTAGTGTAACTATAGTTTAGTTATAAACATCAGCACATCTGTTTCTAGTGTAACTATACTTTAGTTATAAACACCAGCACGTCTGTTTCTACTGTAACTATACTTTAGTTATAAACACTACCTCGTCTGTTCCTACTGTAACTATACTTTAGTTATAAACACTAGCAAGTCTGTTTCTACTGTAACTATACTTTAGTTATAAACACTAGCACGTCTGTTTCTACTGTAACTATACTTTAGTTATAAACACTAGCACGTCTTTTTCTACTGTAACTATACTTTAGTTATAAACACTAGCACGTCTGTTTCTACTGTAACTATACTTTAGTTATAAACACTAGAACGTCTAATTCTACTGTAACTATAGTTTAGTTATAAACACTAGCACGTCTGTTTCTACTGTAACTATACTTTAGTTATAAACACTAGCATGTCTGTTTCTACTGTAACTATACTTTAGTTATAAACACTAGCACGTCTGTTTCTACTGTAACTATACTTTAGTTATAACACTAGCACGTCTGTTTCTACTGTAACTATAGTTTAATTATAAACACTAGCACGTCTGTTTCTACTGTAACTATACTTTAGTTATAAACACTAGCATGTCTGTTTCTACTGTAACTATACTTTAGTTATAAACATCAGCACATCTGTTTCTACTGTAACTATAGTTTAGTTATAAACACTAGCACGTCTGTTTCTACTGTAACTATACTTTAGTAATAAACACCAGCACGTCTGTTTCTACTGTAACTATACTTTAGTAATAAACACCAGCACGTCTGTTTCTACTGTAACTATACTTTAGTAATAAACACCAGCACGTCTGTTTCTACTGTAACTATACTTTAGTTATAAACACTACCTCGTCTGTTCCTACTGTAACTATACTTTAGTTATAAACACTAGCAAGTCTGTTTCTACTGTAACTATACTTTAGTTATAAACACTAGCACGTCTGTTTCTACTGTAACTATACTTTAGTTATAAACACTAGCACGTCTGTTTCTACTGTAACTATACTTTAGTTATAAACACTAGCACGTCTGTTTCTACTGTAACTGTACTTTAGTTATAAACACTAGCACGTCTGTTTCTACTGTAACTATACTTTAGTTATAAACACTAGCATGTCTGTTTCTACTGTAACTATACTTTAGTTATAAACACTAGAACGTCTGTTTCTACTGTAACTATAGTTTAGTTATAAACACTAGAACGTCTGTTTCTACTTTAACTATAGTTTAGTTATAAAAACTAGCATGTCTGTTTCTACTGTAACTATACTTTAGTTATAAACACTAGCACGTTTGTTTCTACTGTAACTATACTTTAGTTATAAACACTAGCACGTCTGTTTCTACTGTAACTGTACTTTAGTTATAAACACTAGCACGTCTGTTTCTACTGTAACTATACTTTAATTTTAAACACTAGCATGTCTGTTTCTACTGTAACTATACTTTAGTTACAAACACTAGCATGTCTGTTTCTACTGTAATTCTACTTCAGTTATAAAAACTAGAACGTCTGTTTCTACTTTAACTATAGTTTAGTTATAAACACTAGCATATCTGTTTCTACTGTAACTGTACTTTAGTTATAAACACTAGCACGTCTGTTTCTACTGTAACTGTACTTTAGTTATAAACACTAGCACGTCTGTTTCTACTGTAACTATACTTTAGTTATAAACACTAGCACGTCTGTTGCTACTGTAACTATACTTTCGTTATAAACACTAGCAAGTCTGTTTCTAATGTAACTATAGTGTAGTTATAAACATTAGCACATCTATTTCTACTGTAACTGTACTTTAGTTATAAAGACTAGCATGTCTGTTTCTACTGTAACTGTACTTTAGATATAAACACTAGCACGTCTGTTTCTACGGTAACTATACTTTAGTTATAAACACTAGCAAGTCTGTTCCTAATGTAACTATACTTTAGTTATAAACACAAGCATGTCTGTTTCTTGTGTAACTATACTTTAGTATTAAACACCAGCATGTCTGTTTCTACTGTAACTATACTTTACTTATAAACACTACCTCGTCTGTTTCTACTGTAACTATAGTTTATTTATAAACACTAGAATGTCTGTTTCTACTGTAACTATACTTTAGTTATAAACACTAGCATGTCTGTTTCTACTGTAACTATAGTTTAGTTATAAACACTAGCATGTCTGTTTCTACTGCAACTATAGTTTAGCTATAAACACTAGCATGTCTGTTTCTACTGTAACTATAGTTTAGTTATAAACACTAGCATGTCTGTTTCCACTGTAACTATACTTTAGTTATAAACATTAGCATGTCTGTTTCTAGTGTAACTATACTCTAGTTATAAACACTAGCATGTCTGTTTCTACTGTAACTATACTTTAGTTATAAACACTAGAACGTCTGTTTCTACTGTAACTATAGTTTAGTTATAAACACTAGAACGTCTGTTTCTACTGTAACTATAGTTTAGTTATAAACACTAGCATGTCTGTTTCTACTGTAACTATACTTTAGTTATAAACACTAGCATGTCTGTTTCTACTGTATCTTTACTTTAGTTATAAACACTAGCACGTCTGTTCTACTGTAACTATAGTTTATTTATAAACACTAGAATGTCTGTTCCTACTGTAACTATACTTTAGTTATAAACACTAGCATGTCTGTTTCTAGTGTAACTATACTTTAAATATAAACACTAGCACGTCTGTTTCTAGTGTAACTATAGTTTAGTTATAAACACTAGCATGTCTGTTTCTACTGTAAAAGTACTTTAGTTATAAACACTAGCATGTCTGTTTCTACTGTAACTATACTTTAGTTATAAACACTAGCACGTCTGTTTCTAATGTAACTATAGTTTAGTTATAAACACTAGCACGTCTGTTTCTACTGTAACTATAGTTTAGTTATAAACACTAGCACGTCTGTTTCTACTGTAACTATACTTTAGTTATAAATACTAGCATGTCTCTTTCTACTGTAACTATACTTTAGTTATAAACACTAGCATGTCTGTTTCTACTGTAACTATACTTTAGTTATAAACACTAGCACGTCGGTTTCTACTGTAACTATAGTTTAGTTATAAACACTGGCACGTCTGTTTCTACTGTAACTATAGTTTAGTTATAAACACTAGCATGTCTGTTTCTACTGTAACTATACTTTAGTTATAAACACAAGCATGTCTGTTTCTACTGTAACTATACTTTAGTTATAAACACTAGCATGTCTGTTTCTACTGTGACTATAGTTTAGTTATAAACACTAGCATGTCTGTTTCTAGTGTAACTATACTTTAGTTATAAACATCAGCACATCTGTTTCAAGTGTAACTATACTTTAGTTATAAACACTAGCATGTCTGTTTCTACTGTAACTATACTTTAGTAATAAACACTGCCTCGTCTGTTCCTACTGTAACTATACTTTAGTTCTAAACACTAGCATGTCTGTTTCTAGTGTAACTATACTTTCATTATAAACATCAGCATATCTGTTTCCAGTGTAACTATACTTTAGTAATAAACACTACCTCGTCTGTTCCTACTGTAACTATAGTTTAGTTATAAAGACTAGCATGTCTGTTTCTAGTGTAACTATACTTTAGTTATAAACATCAGCACATCTGTTTCAAGTGTAACTATACTTTAGTTATAAACACCAGCACGTCTGTTCTTACTGTAACTATACTTTAGTTATAAACACTACCTCGTCTGTTTCTACTGTAACTATACTTTAGTTATAAACACTAGCAAGTCTGTTTCTACTGTAACTATACTTTAGTTATAAACACTAGCACGTCTGTTTCTACTGTAACTATACTTTAGTTATAAACACTAGAACGTCTGTTTCTACTGTAACTATAGTTTAGTTATAAACACTAGAACGTCTGTTTCTACTGTAACTATACTTTAGTTATAAACACTAGCATGTCTGTTTCTACTGTAACTATACTTTAGTTATAAACATCAGCACATCTGTTTCTACTGTAACTATAGTTTAGTTATAAACACTAGCACGTCTGTATCTACTGTAACTATACATTAGTAATAAACACCAGCACGTCTGTTTCTACTTTAACTATACTTTAGTAATAAACACCAGCACGTCTGTTTTTACTGTAACTATACTTTAGTTATAAACACTACCTCGTCTGTTCCTACTGTAACTATACTTTAGTTATAAACACTAGCAAGTCTATTTCTACTGTAACTATACTTTAGTTATAAACACTAGCACGTCTGTTTCTACTGTAACTATACTTTAGTTATAAACACTAGCACGTCTTTTTCTACTGTAACTATACTTTAGTTATAAACACTAGCACGTCTGTTTCTACTGTAACTGTACTTTAGTTATAAACACTAGCACGTCTGTTTCTACTGTAACTATACTTTAGTTACAAACACTAGCACGTCTGTATCTACTGTAACTATACATTAGTAATAAACACCAGCACGTCTGTTTCTACTTTAACTATACTTTAGTAATAAACACCAGCACGTCTGTTTTTACTGTAACTATACTTTAGTTATAAACACTAGAACGTCTGTTTCTACTTTAACTATAGTTTAGTTATAAACACTAGCATGTCTGTTTCTACTGTAACTGTACTTTAGTTATAAACACTAGCACGTCTGTTTCTACTGTAACTGTACTTTAGTTATAAACACTAGCACGTCTGTTTCTACTGTAACTATACTTTAGTTATAAACACTAGCACGTCTGTTGCTACTGTAACTATACTTTCGTTTTAAACACTAGCATGTCAGTTTCTACTGTAACTATAGTGTAGTTATAAACATTAGCACATCTATTTCTACTGTAACTGTACTTTAGTTATAAAGACTAGCATGTCTGTTTCTACTGTAACTGTACTTTAGTTATAAACACTAGCACGTCTGTTTCTACGGTAACTATACTTTAATTATAAACACTAGCAAGTCTGTTCCTAATGTAACTATACTTTAGTTATAAACACAAGCATGTCTGTTTCTTGTGTAACTATACTTTAGTATTAAACACCAGCATGTCTGTTTCTACTGTAACTATACTTTACTTATAAACACTACCTCGTCTGTTCCTACTGTAACTATAGTTTATTTATAAACACTAGAATGTCTGTTTCTACTGTAACTATACTTTAGTTATAAACACTAGCATGTCTGTTTCTACTGTAACTATAGTTTAGTTATAAACACTAGCATGTCTGTTTCTACTGCAACTATAGTTTAGTTATAAACACTAGCATGCCTGTTTCTACTGTAACTATAGTTTAGTTATAAACACTAGCATGTCTGTTTCTACTGTAACTATACTTTAGTTATAAACACAAGCACGTCTTTTTCTACTGTAGCTATACTTTAGTTATAAACACTAGCACGTCTGTTTCTACTGTAACTATACTTTAGTTATAAACACTAGAACGTCTGTTTCTACTGTAACTATAGTTTAATTATAAACACTAGAACGTCTGTTTCTACTGTAACTATACTTTAGTTATAAACACTAGCATGTCTGTTTCTACCTTAACTATACTTTAGTTATAAACACTAGCACGTCTGTTTCTACTGTAACTATACTTTAGTTATAAACACTAGAACGTCTGTTTCTACTGTAACTATAGTTTAATTATAAACACTAGAACGTCTGTTTCTACTGTAACTATACTTTAGTTATAAACACTAGCATGTCTGTTTCTACTGTAACTATACTTTAGTTATAAACATCAGCACATCTGTTTCTACTGTAACTATAGTTTAGTTATAAACACTAGCACGTCTTTATCTACTGTAACTATACTTTAGTAATAAACACCAGCACGTCTGTTTCTACTGTAACTATAATTTAGTAATAAACACCAGCACGTCTGTTTCTTCTGTAACAATACTTTAGTAATAAACACCAGCACGTCTGTTTTTACTGTAACTATACTTTAGTTATAAACACTACCTCGTCTGTTCCTACTGTGACTATACTTTAGTTATAAACACTAGCAAGTCTGTTTCTACTGTAACTATACTTTAGTTATAAACACTAGCACGTCTGTTTCTACTGTAACTATACTTTAGTTATAAACACTAGCACGTCTTTTTCTACTGTAACTATACTTTAGTTATAAACACTAGCACGTCTGTTTCTACTGTAACTGTACTTTAGTTATAAACACTAGCACGTCTGTTTCTACTGTAACTATACTTTAATTATAAACACTAGCATGTCTGTTTCTACTGTAACTATACTTTAGTTACAAACACTAGAACGTCTGTTTCTACTGTAACTATAGTTTAGTTATAAACACTAGAACGTCTGTTTCTACTTTAACTATAGTTTAGTTATAAAAACTAGCATGTCTGTTTCTACTGTAACTATACTTTAGTTATAAACACTAGCACGTCTGTTTCTACTGTAACTATACTTTAGTTATAAACACTAGCACGTCTGTTTCTACTGTAACTGTACTTTAGTTATAAACACTAGCACGTCTGTTTCTACTGTAACTATACTTTAATTTTAAACACTAGCATGTCTGTTTCTACTGTAACTATACTTTAGTTACAAACACTAGCATGTCTGTTTCTACTGTAATTCTACTTTAGTTATAAAAACTAGAACGTCTGTTTCTACTTTAACTATAGTTTAGTTATAAACACTAGCATATCTGTTTCTACTGTAACTGTACTTTAGTTATAAACACTAGCACGTCTGTTTCTACTGAAACTGTACTTTAGTTATAAACACTAGCACGTCTGTTTCTACTGTAACTATACTTTAGTTATAAACACTAGCACGTCTGTTGCTACTGTAACTATACTTTCGTTATAAACACTAGCATGTCTGTTTCTACTGTAACTATAGTGTAGTTATAAACATTAGCACATCTATTTCTACTGTAACTGTACTTTAGTTATAAAGACTAGCATGTCTGTTTCTACTGTAACTGTACTTTAGTTATAAACACTAGCACGTCTGTTTCTACGGTAACTATACTTTAGTTATAAACACTAGCAAGTCTGTTCCTAATGTAACTATACTTTAGTTATAAACACAAGCATGTCTGTTTCTTGTGTAACTATACTTTAGTATTAAACACCAGCATGTCTGTTTCTACTGTAACTATACTTTACTTATAAACACTACCTCGTCTGTTCCTACTGTAACTATAGTTTATTTATAAACACTAGAATGTCTGTTTCTACTGTAACTATACTTTAGTTATAAACACTAGCATGTCTGTTTCTACTGTAACTATAGTTTAGTTATAAACACTAGCATGTCTGTTTCTACTGCAACTATAGTTTAGCTATAAACAATAGCATGTCTGTTTCTACTGTAACTATAGTTTAGTTATAAACACTAGCACGTCTGTATCTACTGTAACTATACATTAGTAATAAACACCAGCACGTCTGTTTCTACTTTAACTATACTTTAGTAATAAACACCAGCACGTCTGTTTTTACTGTAACTATACTTTAGTTATAAACACTACCTCGTCTGTTCCTACTGTAACTATACTTTAGTTATAAACACTAGCAAGTCTATTTCTACTGTAACTATACTTTAGTTATAAACACTAGCACGTCTGTTTCTACTGTAACTATACTTTAGTTATAAACACTAGCACGTCTTTTTCTACTGTAACTATACTTTAGTTATAAACACTAGCACGTCTGTTTCTACTGTAACTATACTTTAGTTACAAACACTAGCACGTCTGTATCTACTGTAACTATACATTAGTAATAAACACCAGCACGTCTGTTTCTACTTTAACTACACTTTAGTAATAAACACCAGCACGTCTGTTTTTACTGTAACTATACTTTAGTTATAAACACTAGAACGTCTGTTTCTACTTTAACTATAGTTTAGTTATAAACACTAGCATGTCTGTTTCTACTGTAACTGTACTTTAGTTATAAATACTAGCACGTCTGTTTCTACTGTAACTGTACTTTAGTTATAAACACTAGCACGTCTGTTTCTACTGTAACTATACTTTAGTTATAAACACTAGCACGTCTGTTGCTACTGTAACTATACTTTCGTTTTAAACACTAGCATGTCAGTTTCTACTGTAACTATAGTGTAGTTATAAACATTAGCACATCTATTTCTACTGTAACTGTACTTTAGTTATAAAGACTAGCATGTCTGTTTCTACTGTAACTGTACTTTAGTTTATAAACACTAGCACGTCTGTTTCTACGGTAACTATACTTTAATTATAAACACTAGCAAGTCTGTTCCTAATGTAACTATACTTTAGTTATAAACACAAGCATGTCTGTTTCTTGTGTAACTATACTTTAGTATTAAACACCAGCATGTCTGTTTCTACTGTAACTATACTTTACTTATAAACACTACCCTCGTCTGTTCCTACTGTAACTATAGTTTATTTATAAACACTAGAATGTCTGTTTCTCTACTGTAAACACTAGCACGTCTGTTTCTAATGTAACTATATTTAGTTATAAACACTTAGCACGTCTGTTTCTACTGTAACTATAGTTTAGTTATAAACACTAGCACGTCTGTTTCTACTGTAACTATACTTTAGTTATAAAACTAGCATGTCTTTCTACTGTAACTATACTTTAGTTATAAACACTAGCAGTCTGTTTCTACTGTAACTATACTTTAGTTATAAACACTAGCACGTCTGTTCTACTGTAACTATAGTTTAGTTATAAACACTAGCACGTCTGATTTCTACTGTAACTATAGTTTAGTTATAAACACTAGCATGTCTGTTTCTACTGTAACTATACTTTAGTTATAAACACTAGCATGTCTGTTTCTACTGTAACTATACTTTAGTTATAAACACTAGCATGTCTGTTCCTACTGTAACTATACTTTAGTTATAAACACTAGCACATCTGTTTCTACTGTAACTATACTTTAGTTATAAACACTAGCACGTCTGTTTCTACTGTAACTATACTTTAGTTATAAACACTAGCATGTCTTTTTCTACTGTAACTATACTTTAGTTATAAACACTAGCACGTCTGTTTCTACTGTAACTGTACTTTAGTTATAAACACTAGCACGTCTGTTTCTACTGTAACTATACTTTAATTATAAACACTAGCACGTCTGTTTCTACTGTAACTATACTTTAGTTACAAACACTAGACGTCTGTTTCTACTGTAACTATAGTTTAGTTATAAACACTAGAACTGTTTCTACTTAACTATAGTTTAGTTATGAAAACTAGCATGTCTGTTTCTACTGTAACTATACTTTAGTTATAAACACTAGCACGTCTGTTTCTACTGTAACTATACTTTAGTTATAAACACTAGCAGTCTGTTTCTATGTAACTGTACTTTAGTTAAAACACTAGCACGTCTTGTTTCTATGTAACTATACTTTAATTTTAAAACACTAGCATGTCTGTTTCTACTGTAACTATACTTTAGTTAAAACACTAGCATGTCTGTTTCTACTGTAATTCTACTTTAGTTATAAACACTAGAACGTCTGTTTCTACTTTAACTATAGTTTAGTTATAAACACTAGCATTCTGTTTCTACTGTAACTTACTTTAGTTATAAACACTAGCACGTCTGTTTCTACTGTAACTTACTTTAGTTATAAACACTAGCACGTCTGTTTCTACTGTAACTATACTTTAGTTATAAACACTAGCACGTCTGTTCTACTGTAACTATATTTGTTATAAACACTAGCATGTCTTTTCTATGTAACTATAGTGTAGTTATAAACATAGCACATCTTTTCTATGTAACTTACTTTAGTTATAAAGACTACATGTCGTTTCTACTGTAACTGACTTTAGTTATAAACACTAGCACGTCTGTTTCTACGGTAACTATACTTTAGTTATAAACACTAGCAAGTCTGTTCCTAATGTAACTATACTTTAGTTATAAACACAAGCATGTCTGTTTCTGTGTAACTATACTTTAGTATTAAACACCAGCATCTGTTTCTACTGTAACTATACTTTACTTATAAACACTACCTCGTCTGTTCCTACTGTAACTATGTTTATTATAAACACTAGCATGTCTGTTTCTACTGTAACTATACTTTAGTTATAAACACTAGCATGTCTGTTTCTACTGTAACTATACTTTAGTTATAAACACTAGCATGTCTGTTTCTACTGAAACTATAGTTTAGTTATAAACACTAGCATGTCTGTTTCTACTGTAACTATAGTTTAGTTATAAACACTAGCATGTCTGTTTCTACTGTAACTATACTTTAGTTATAAACACTAGCACGTCTGTTTCTACTGTAAAAGTACTTTAGTTATAAAATCTAGCATGTCTGTTTCTACTGTAACTATACTTTAGTTATAAACACTAGCACGTCTGTTTCTACTGTAACTATAGTTTAGTTATAAACACTAGCACGTCTGTTTCTACTGTAACTATAGTTTAGTTATAAACACTAGCATGTCTGTTTCTAGTGTAACTATACTTTAGTTATAAACATCAGCACATCTGTTTCTAGTGTAACTATACTTTAGTTATAAACACTAGCATGTCTGTTTCTACTGTAACTATAGTTTAGTTATAAACACTAGCATGTCTGTTTCTACTGAAACTATAGTTTAGTTATAAACACTAGCATGTCTGTTTCTACTGTAACTATAGTTTAGTTATAAACTACACCTCGTCTGTTTCCGATGTAACTATAGTTTAGTTATAAACACTAGCATGTTTGTTTCTAGTGTAACTATACTTTAGTTATAAACATCAGCACATCTGTTTCTAGCTGTAACTATACTTTAGTTATAAACACTAGCATGTCTGTTTCTACTGTAACTATACTTTAGTTATAAACACTACCTCGTCTGTTCCTACTGTAACTATACTTTAGTTATAAACATCAGCACATCTGTTTCTACTGTAACTATACTTTAGTTATAAACACTAGCATGTCTGTTTCTACTGTAACTATACGTTTAGTTATAAAATCTAGCACGTCTGTTTTCTACTGTAACTATACTTTAGTTATAAACACTAGCACGTCTGTTTCTACTGTAACTATATTTAGTTATAAACACTAGAACGTCGTATTCTACTGTAACTATAGTTAATTATAAACACTAGACGTCTGTTTCTACTGTAACTATACTTTAGTTATAAACACTAGCATGTCTGTTTCTACTGTAACTATACTTTAGTTATAAACACTAGCACGTCTGTTTCTACTGTAACTATACTTTAGTTATAAACACAGACACGTCTGTTTCTACTGTAACTATATTTAATTATAAACACTAGAACGTCTGTTTCTACTGTAACTATACTTTAGTTATAAACACTAGCATGTCTGTTTTATGTAACTATACTTTAGTTATAAACATCAGCACATCTGTTTCTACTGTAACTATAGTTTAGTTATAAACACTAGCACGTCTGTTCTATGTAACTATACTTTAGTATAAACACCAGCACGTCTGTTTCTACTGTAACTATACTTTAGTATAAACCAGCACGTCTGTTTCTTCTGTAACACTATACTTTAGTAATAAACACCAGCACGTCTGTTTTACTGTAACTATACTTTAGTTATAAACACTACCTCGTCTGTTCCTACTGTGTACTATACTTTAGTTATAAACACTAGCAAGTCTGTTTCTACTGTAACTATACTTTAGTTATAAACACTAGCACGTCTGTTTCTACTGTAACTATACTTTAGTTATAAACACTAGCACGTCTGTTTCTACTGTAACTATACTTTAGTTATAAACACTAGCACGTCTGTTTCTACTGTAACTGTACTTTAGTTATAAACACTAGCACGTCTGTTTCTACTGTAACTATACTTTAGTTATAAACACTAGCATGTCGTTTCTATGTAACTATACTTTAGTTAAAACACTAGACACGTCTGTTTCTACTGTAACTATAGTTTAGTTATAAACACTAGAACGTCTGTTTCTACTGTAACTATAGTTTAGTTATAAACACTAGCACGTCTGTTTCTACTGTAACTGTACTTTAGTTATAAACACTAGAACGTCTGTTTCTACTGTAACTATACTTTAGTTATAAACACTAGCACGTCTGTTTCTACTGTAACTGTACTTTAGTTATAAACACTAGCATGTCTGTTTCTACTGTAACTATACTTTAGTTTTAAACACTAGCACGTCTGTTTCTAGTGTAACTATATTTTAGTTATAAACACTAGCATGTCTGTTTCTACTGTAATTCTTACTTCAGTTATAAAAACTAGACGTCTGTTTCTACTTTAACTATAGTTTAGTTATAAACACTAGCATATCTGTTTCTACTGTAACTGTACTTTAGTTATAAACACTAGCACGTCTGTTTCTACTGTAACTTACTTTAGTTATAAACACTAGCACGTCTGTTTCTACTGTAACTATACTTTAGTTATAAACACTAGCACGTCTGTTGCTACTGTAACTATACTTTGTTATAAACACTAGCAGTCTGTTTCTAATGTAACTATTTAGTTATAAACATTAGCACATCTATTTCTATGTAACTTACTTTAGTTATAAAGACTAGCATGTCTGTTTCTACTGTAACTGTACTTTAGTATAAACACTAGCACGTCTGTTTCTACGGTAACTATACTTTAGTTATAAACATCTATGAACTATAGTTTTTAACTGTTCTTCTAATGTAACTATACTTTAGTTATAAACACAGCATGTCTGTTTCTTGTGTAACTATACTTTAGTATTAAACACCAGCATGTCTGTTTCTACTGTAACTACTTTATTATAAACACTACACTCGTCTGTTTCTACTGTAACTATAGTTTATTTATAAACACTAGACATGTCTGTTTCTACTGTAACTATACTTTAGTTATAAACACTAGCATGTCTGTTTCTACTGTAACTATAGTTTAGTTATAAACACTAGCATGTCTGTTTCTACTGCAACTATAGTTTAGTCTATAAACACTAGCATGTCTGTTTCTACTGTAACTATAGTTTAGTTATAAACACTAGCATGTCTGTTTCCATGTAACTATACTTTAGTTATAAACATAGCATTCTGTTTCTAGTGTAACTATACTCTAGTTATAAACACTAGCATGTCTGTTTCTACTGTAACTATACTTTAGTTATAAACACTAGACACGTCTGTTTCTACTGTAACTATAGTTTAGTTATAAACACTAGCACGTCTGTTTCTACTGTAACTATACTTTAGTTATAAACACTAGCATGTCTGTTTCTACTGTAACTATACTTTAGTTATAAACACTAGCATGTCTGTTTCTACTGTACTTTACTTTAGTTATAAACACTAGCACGTCTGTTCTACTGTAACTATATTTATTTATAAACACTAGATGTCTGTTTCTACTGTAACTATACTTTAGTTATAAACACTACCATCGTCTGTTCCTACTGTAACTATACTTTAGTTATAAACAGTAGCATGTCTGTTTCTAGTGTAACTATACTTTAGTTATAAACATTAGCACGTCTGTTTCTACTGTAAAAGTACTTTAGTTATAAACACTAACATGTCTGTTTCTACTGTAACTATACTTTAGTTATAAACACTAGCACGTCTGTTTCTACTGTAACTATAGTTTAGTTATAAACACTAGCACGTCTGTTTCTACTGTAACTATAGTTTAGTTATAAACACTAGCACGTCTGTTTCTACTGTAACTATACTTTAGTTATAAACACTAGCATGTCTGTTTCTACTGTAACTATACTTTAGTTATAAACACTAGCATGTCTGTTTCTACTGTAACTATACTTTAGTTATAAACACTAGCACGTCTGTTTCTACTGACTATATTTAGTTATAAACACTGGCTACGTGTTTCTACTGTAACTATAGTTTAGTTATAAACACTAGCATGTCTGTTTCTACTGTAACTATACTTTAGTTATAAACACAAGCATGTCTGTTTCTATGTAACTATACTTTAGTTATAAACACTAGCATGTCTGTTTCTACTGTACTATAGTTAGTTATAAACACTAGCATGTCTGTTCTACTGTAACTATACTTTAGTTATAAACATCAGCACATCTGTTTCTAGTGTAACTATACTTTAGTTATAAACACTAGCATGTCTGTTTCTACTGTAACTATACTTTAGCTAATAAACACTGCCTCGTCTGTTCCTACTGTAACTATACTTTAGTTCTAAACACTAGCATGTCTGTTTCTAGTGAACTATACTTTCATTATAAACATAGCATATCTGTTTCCAGTGTAACTATACTTTAGTAATAAACACTACCTCGTCTGTTCCTAGTGTAACTATAGTTTAGTTATACACACTAGCATGTCTGTTTCTAGTGTAACTATACTTTAGTTATAAACATCAGCACATCTGTTTCAGTGTAACTATACTTTAGTTATAAACACCAGCACGTCTGTTCTTACTGTAACTATACTTTAGTTATAACACTACCTCGTCTGTTTCTACTGTAACTATACTTTAGTTATAAACACTAGCAAGTCTGTTTCTACTGTAACTATAGTTTAGTTATAAACACTAGCACGTTTGTTTCTACTGTAACTATACTTTAGTTATAAACACTAAACGTCTGTTCTACTGTAACTAAAGTTTAGTTATAAACACTAGCACGTCTGTTCCTACTGTAACTATAGTTTAGTTATACACACTAGCATGTCTGTTTCTAATGTAACTATACTTTAGTTATAAACATCAGCACATCTGTTTCTACTGTAACTATAGTTTAGTTATAAACACTAGCACATCTGTTTCTACTGTAACTATACTTTAGTAATAAACACTAGCACGTCTGTTTCTACTGTAACTATACTTTAGTTATAAACACAGCACGTCGTTTTTACTGTAACTATACTTTAGTAATAAACACCAGCACGTCTGTTTCTACTGTAACTATACTTTAGTTATAAACACTAGCAAGTCTGTTTCTACTGTAACTATACTTTAGTTATAAACACTAGCACGTTTGTTTCTACTGTAACTATACTTTAGTTATAAACACTAGCACGTCTTTTTCTACTGTAACTATAGTTTAGTTATAAACACTAGCACGTTTGTTTCTACTGTAACTATAGTTTAGTTATAAACACTAGCACGTCTGTTTCTACTGTAACTATACTTTAGTTACAAACACTAGCACGTCTGTTCTACTGTAACTATAATTAGTAAAAACACCAGCACGTCTGTTTCTACTTAACTATACTTTAGTAATAAACACCAGCACGTCTGTTTCTACTGTAACTATACTTTAGTTATAAACACTAGCACGTCTGTTTCTACTTTAACTATAGTTTAGTTATAAACACTAGCATGTCTGTTTCTACTGTAACTGTACTTTAGTTATAAACACTAGCACGTCTGTTTCTACTGTAACTGTACTTTAGTTATAAACACTAGCACGTCTGTTTCTACTGTAACTATACTTTAGTTATAAACACTAGCACGTCTGTTGCTACTGTAACTATACTTTCGTTTTTTAAACACTAGCATGTCAGTTTCTACTGTAACTATAGCTGTAGTTATAAACATTAGCACATCTATTTTTACTGTAACTTACTTTAGTTATAAAGACTAGCATGTCTGTTTCTACTGTAACTTACTTTAGTTATAAACACTAGCACGTCTGTTTCTACGGTAACTATACTTTAATTATAAACACTAGCAAGTCTGTTTCCATGTAACTATACTTTAGTTATAAACACATAGCATGTCTGTTTTCTTGTGTAACTATACTTTAGTATTAAACACCAGCATGTCTGTTTCTACTGTAACTATACTTACTTATAAACACTACCTCGTCTGTTCCTACGTAACTATAGTTTATTAAAACACTAGAATGTCTGTTTCTACTGTAACTATACTTTAGTTATAAACACTAGCATGTCTGTTTCTACTGTAACTATAGTTTAGTTATAAACACTAGCATGTCTGTTTCTACTGAACTATAATTTAGTTATAAACACTAGCATGCCTGTTTCTACTGTAACTATATTTAGTTATAAACACTAGCATGTCTGTTTCTACTGTAACTATACTTTAGTTATAAACACAAGCACGTCTTTTTCTACTGTAGCTATACTTTAGTTATAAACACTAGCACGTCTGTTTCTACTGTAACTATACTTTAGTTTATAAACACTAGAACGTCTGTTTCTACTGTAACTATAGTTTATTATAAACACTAGAACGTCTGTTTCTACTGTAACTATACTTAGTTATAAACACTAGCATGTCTGTTTCTACTAACTATACTTTAGTTATAAACACTAGCAGTCTGTTTCTACTGTAACTATACTTTAGTTATAAACACTAGACGTCTGTTTCTACTGTAACTATACTTTAGTTATAAACACTAGCATGTCTGTTTCTACTGTAACTATACTTTAGTTATAAACACTAGCATATCTGTTTCTAGTGTAACTATACTTTAGTTATAAACATCAGCACATCTGTTTCTATTGTAACTATAGTTCAGGTATCAACACTAGCACGTCTGTTTCTACTGTAACTATACCTTAGAAATAAACACCAGCACGTCTGTTTCTACTGTGACTATACTTTAGTTATAAACACCAGCAGTCTGTTTCTTCTGTAACAATACTTTAGTATAAACACCAGCACGTCTGTTTTACTGTAACTATACTTTAGTTATAAACACTATACTTTAGTTATAAACACTACCTCGTCTGTTCCTACTGTGACTATACTTTAGTTATAAACACTACCTCGTCTGTTCCTACTGTAACTATAGTTTATTTATGAACATCAGCACATCTGTTTCTAGTGTAACTATACTTTAGTTATGAACATCAGCACATCTGTTTCTAGTGTAACTATACTTCAGTTATAAACATCAGCACATCTGTTTCTAGTGTAACTATACTTTAGTTATAAACACTAGCATGTCTGTTTCTACTGTAACTATAGTTTAGTTATAAACACTAGCATGTCTGTTTCTAGTGTAACTATACTTTAGTAATAAACATCAGCACATCTGTTTCTACTGTAACTATAGTTTAGTTATAAACACTAGCACATCTGTTTCTAGTGTAACCATACTTTAGTTATTAACTGCAGCACATCTGTTTGTAGTGTAACTATACTTTAGTTATAAACACTAGCATGTCTGTTTCTACTGTAACTATACTTTAGTTATAAACATTAGCATGTCTGTTTCTACTGTAACTATAGTTTAGTTATAAACACTAGCATGTCTGTTTCTACTGTAACTATACTTTAGTTATAAACACTAGCATGTCTGTTTCTAGTGTAACTATACTTTAGTTATAAACATCAGCACATCTGTTTCTAGTGTAACTATACTTTAGTAATAAACACCAGCACGTCTCTTTTTACTGTAACTATACTTCAGTTATGAACACTAGCACGTCTGTTTCTACTGTAACTATACTTTAGTAATAAACACCAGCACGTCTGTTTCTACTGTAACTATACTTTAGTAATAAACACCAGCACGTTTGTTTCTACTGTAACTATACTTTAGTTATAAACACTACCTCGTCTGTTTCTACTGTAACTATAGTTTATTTATAAACACTAGCATGTCTGTTTCTACTGTAACTATACTTTAGTAATAAACACCAGCACGTCTGTTTCTACTGTAACTATACCTTAGAAATAAACACCAGCACGTCTGTTTCTACAGTGACTAAACTTTAGTTATAAACACTACCTCGTCTGTTTCTTCTGTAACTATAGTTTATTTATAAACACTAGCATGTCTGATTCTAGTGTAACTATACTTTAGTTATGAACATCAGCACATCTGTTTCTAGTGTAACTATACTTCAGTTATAAACATCAGCACATCTGTTTCTAGTGTAACTATACTTTAGTTATAAACACTTGCATGTCTGTTTCTACTGTAACTATAGTTTAGTTATAAACACTAGCACGTCTGTTTCTACTGTAACTATACTTTAGTAATAAACACCATCACGTCTGTTTCTACTGTAACTATACTTTAGTAATAAACACCATCACGTCTGTTTCTACTGTAATTATATTTTAGTTATAAACACTACCTCGTCTGTTCTTACTGTAACTATAGTTTATTTATAAACACTAGCATGTCTATTTCTAGTGTAACTAAACTTTAGTTACAAACACTAGCACGTCAGTTTCTAGTGTAACTATACTTTAGTTATAAACACTAGCATGTCTGTTTCTACTGTTACTATACTTTAGTTATAAACACTAGCATGTCTGTTCCTACTGTAACTATACTTTAGCTATAAACACCAGCACATCTGTTTCTAGTGTAACTTTACTTTAGTTATAAACACTAGCATGTCTGTTTCTACTGTTACTATACTTTAGTTATAAACACTAGCATGTCTGTTTCTACTGTAACTATACTTTAGCTATAAACACCAGCACGTCTGTTTCTACTGTAACTATAGTTTAGTTATAAACACTAGCACGTCTGTTTCTACTGAAACTGTACTTTAGTTATAAACACTAGCATGTCTGTTTCTAGTGTAACTCTACTTTAGTTATAAACACTAGCATTTCTGTTTCTAGTGTAACTATACTTAAGTTATAAACATCAGCACATCTGTTTCTAGTGTACCTATACTTTAGTTATAAACACTAGCATGTCTGTTTCTACTGTAACTATAGTTTAGTTATAAACACTAGCATGTCTGTTTCTAGTGTAACTATACTTAAGTTATAAACATCAGCACATCTGTTTCTACTGTAACTATAGTTTAGTTATAAACACTAGCATGTCTGTTTCTACTGTAACTATAGTTTAGTTATTAACACTAGCATGTCTGTTTCTACTGTAACTATAGTTTAGTTATAAACACTAGCATGTCTGTTTCTACTGTAACTATACTTTAGTAATAAACACCAGCACGTCTGTTTCTACTGTGACTATACTTTAGTTATAATCACTACCTCGTCTGTTTCTACTGTAACTATAGTTTATTTATAAACATTAGTATGTCTTTTTCTACTCTTACTATACTTTAGTTATAAACACTAGCATGTCTGTTTCTAGTGTAACTATACTTCTGTTATAAACATCAGCACATCTGTTTCTAGTGTTACTAAAGTTTAGTTATAAACACTAGCACGTCTGTTTCTACTGTAACTATAGTTTAGTTATAAACACTAGCACGTCTGTTTCTACTGTAACTGTACTTTAGTTATAAACACTAGCATGTCTGTTTCTAGTGTAACTATGCTTTAGTTACAAACACTAGCACGTCTGTTTCTAAGGTAACTATAGTTTAGTTATAAACACTAGCATGTCTGTTTTTAGTGTAACTATACTTTAATTATAAACATCAGCACATCAGTTTCTTGTGTAACTATACTTTAGTTATAAACATCAGCACATCTGTTTCTACTGTAACTATAGTTTAGTTATAAACACTAGCACATCTGTTTCTAGTGTAACTATACTTTAGTTATAAACTTCAGCACATCTGTTTGTAGTGTAACTATACTTTAGTTATAAACACTATTATGTCTGTTTCTACTGTAACTATACTTTAGTTATAAACATTAGCATGTCTGTTTCTACTGTAACTATAGTTTAGTTATAAACACTAGCATGTCTGTTTCTAGTGTAATTATACTTTAGTTATAAACATCAGCACATCTGTTTCTACTGTAACTATACTTTAGTAATAAACACCAGCACGTCTCTTTTTACTGTAACTATACTTCAGTTATGAACACTAGCACGTCTGTTTCTACTGTAACTATGCTTTAGTAATAAACACCAGCACGTTTGTTTCTACTATAACTATACTTTAGTAATAAGCACCAGCACGTTTGTTTCTACTGTAATTATACTTTAGTTATAAACACTACCTCGTCTGTATCTACTGTAACTATTGTTTATTTATAAACACTAGCATGTCTGTTTCTACTGTAAGTATACTTTAGTAATAAACACCAGCACGTCTGTTTCTACTGTAACTATACCTTAGAAATAAACACCAGCACGTCTGTTTCTACAGTCACTATACTTTAGTTATAAACACTACCTCGTCTGTTTCTTCTGTAACTATAGTTTATTTATAAACACTAGCATGTCTGATTCTAGTGTAACTATACTTTAGTTATGAACATCAGCACATCTGTTTCTAGTGTAACTATACTTCAGTTCTAAACATTAGCACATCTGTTTCTAGTGTAACTATACTTTAGTTATAAACACTTGCAAGTCTGTTTCTACTGTAACTATAGTTTAATTATAAACACTAGCACGTCTGTTTCTACTGTAACTATACTTGAGTAATAAACACCATCACGTCTGTTTCTACTGTAACTATACTTTAGTAATAAACACCATCACGTCTGTTTCTACTGTAATTATATTTTAGTTATAAACACTACCTCGTCTGTTCTTACTGTAACTATAGTTTATTTATAAACACTAGCATGTCTATTTCTAGTGTAACTAAACTTTAGTTACAAAATCTAGTAAGTCAGTTTCTAGTGTAACTATACTTTAGTTATAAACACTAGCATGTCTGTTTCTACTGTTACTATACTTTAGTTATAAACACTAGCATGTCTGTTCCTACTGTAACTATACTTTAGCTATAAACATCAGCACATCTGTTTCTAGTGTAACTTTACTTTAGTTATAAACACTAGCATGTCTGTTTCTACTGTTACTATACTTTAGTTATAAACACTAGCACATCTGTTTCTAGTGTAACTATACTTTAGTTATAAACCTCAGCACATCTGTTTGTAGTGTAACTATACTTTAGTTATAAACACTAGCATGTCTGTTTCTATTGTAACTATACTTTAGTTATAAACATTAGCATGTCTGTTTCTACTGTAACTATAGTTTAGTTATAAACACTAGCATGTCTGTTTCTACTGTAACTATACTTTAGTTATAAACACTAGCATGTCTGTTTCTAGTGTAACTATACTTTAGTTATAAACATCAGCACATCTGTTTCTACTGTAACTATACTTTAGTAATAAACACTAGCATGTCTGTTTCTAGTGTAACTATACTTTAGTTATAAACATCAGCACATCTTTTTCTAGTGTAACTATACTTAAGTTATAAACATCAGCACATCTGTTTATACTGTAACTATAGTTTAGTTATAAACACTAGCATGTCTGTTTCTAGTGTAACTATACTTTAGTTATAAACATCAGCACATCTGTTTCTACTGTAACTATAGTTTAGTTATAAACACTAGCATGTCTTTTTCTACTGTAACTATACTTTAGTTATAAACACTAGCATGTCTGTTTCTACTGTAACTATACTTTAGTTATAAACATCAGCACATCTGTTTCTAGTGTAACTATACTTTAGTAATAAACACTACCTCGTCTGTTTCTACTGTAACTATAGTTTAGTTATAAACACTAGCATGTCTGTTTCTAGTGTAACTATAGTTTAGTTATAAACACTAGCATGTCTGTTTCTAGTGTAACTATACTTTAGTTATAAACATCAGCACATCTGTTTCTAGTGTACCTATACTTTAGTTATAAACACTAGCATGTCTGTTTCTACTGTAACTATACTTTAGTAATAAACACCAGCACGTCTGTTTCTACTGTAACTATATTTTAGTTATAAACATCAGCACATATGTTTCTAGTGTAACTATACTTTAGTTATAAACATCAGCACATCTAATTCTACTGTAACTATACTTCAGTTATAAACACAACCTCGTCTGTTCCTACTGTGACTATACTTTAGTTATAAACACTAGCAAGTCTGTTTCTACTGTAACTATACTTTAGGTATAAACACTAGCATGTCTGTTTCTACTGTAACTATAGTTTAGTTATAAACACTAGCATGTCTGTTTCTACTGTAACTATAGTTAAGTTATAATCACTAGCACGTCTGTTTCTACTGTAACTATAGTTTAGTTATAAACACTAGCATGTCTGTTTCTAGTGTAACTATACTTTAGTTATAAACATCAGCACATCTGTTTCTAGTGTAACTATACTTTAGTTATAAAAACTAGCATGTCTGTTTCTACTGTAACTATACTTTAGTTATAAACACTAGCATGTCTGTTTCTACTGTAACTATAGTTTAGTTATAAACACTAGCACGTCTGTTTCTACTGTAACTATAGTTTAGTTATAAACACTAGCATGTCTGTTTTTACTGTAACTATACTTTAGTTATAAACACTAGCACGTCTGTTTCTACTGTAACTATAGTTTAGTTATAAACACTAGCACGTCTGTTTCTACTGTAACTATAGTTTAGTTATAAACACTAGCACGTCTGTTTCTACTGTAACTATAGTTTAGTTATAAACACTAGCATGTCTGTTTCTAGTGTAACTATACTTTAGTTATAAACATCAGCACATTTGTTTCTAGTGTAACTATACTTTAGTTATAAAAACTAGCATGTCTGTTTCTACAGTAACTATAGTTTAGTTATAAACACTAGCATGTCTGTTTCTAGTGTAACTATAATTTAGTTATAAAAATCAGCACATCTGTTTCTACTGTAACTATACTTTAGTAATAAACACCAGCACGTCTGTTTCTACTGTAACTATATTCTAGTTATAAACATCTACACATCTGTTTCTAGTGTAACTATACTTTAGTTATAAACACTACCTCGTCTGTTCCTACTGTAACTATACTTTAGTTATAAACACTAGCAAGTCTGTTTCTACTGTAACTATACTTTAGTTATAAACACTAGCATGTCTGTTTCTACTGTAACTATAGTTTAGTTATAAACACTAGCATGTCTGTTTCTACTGTAACTATAGTTTAGTTATAAACACTAGCATGTCTGTTTCTACTGTAACTATAGTTTAGTTATAAACACTAGCATGTCTGTTTTTACTGTAACTATACTTTAGTTATAAACACTAGCACGTCTGTTTCTACTGTAACTATAGTTTAGTTATAAAAACTAAGACGTCTGTTTCTACTGTAACTATAGTTTAGTTATAAACACTAGCACGTCTGTTTCTACTGTAACTATAGTTTAGTTATAAACACTAGCACGTCTGTTTCTACTGTAACTATACTTTTATTATAAACACCAGGACATCTGTTTCTATTGTAACTATACTTTAGTAATAAACACTACCTCGTCTGTTCTTACTGTAACTATAGTTTAGTTATGAACACTAGCATATCTGTTTCTAGTGTAACTATACTTTAGTTATAAACATCAGCACATCTGTTTCTAGTGTAACTATACTTTAGTTATAAATATAGCATGTCTGTTTCTACTGTAAGTATACTTTAGTTATAAACACTAGCATGTCTGTCTCTAGTGTAACTATACTTTAGTTATAAACATCAGCACATCTGTTTATACTGTAGCTATAGTTTAGTTATATACACTAGCATGTCTGTTTCTAGTGTAACTATGCTTTAGTTATACACATCAGATCATCTGTTTCTACTGTAACTATAGTTTAGTTATAAACACAAAACGTCTGTTTCTACTGAAACTGTACTTCAGTTATAAACACTAGCATGTCTGTTTCTAGTGTAACTATACTTTAGTTATAAACACTAGCATTTCTGTTTATAGTGTAACTATACTTTAGTTATAAAGACTAGCATGTCTGTTTGTACTGTAACTATAGTTTAGTTATAAACACTAGCATGTCTGTTTCTACTGTAACTATAGTTTAGTTATAAACACTAGCATGTCTGTTTCTAGTGTAACTATACTTTAGTTATAAACATCAGCACATCTGTTTCTAGTGTACCTATATTTTAGTTATAAACACTAGCATGTGTGTTTCTACTGTAACTATACTTTAGTTATAAGCACTAGCATGTCTGATTCTACTGTAACTATACTTTAGTTATAAACACTAGCATGTCTGTTTCTAGTGTAACTATACTTTAGTTATAAACATCAGCACATCTGTTTCTACTGTAACTATACTTTAGTAATAAACACCAGCACGTCTCTTTTTACTGTAACTATACTTCAGTTATAAACACTAGCATGTCTGTTTCTACTGTAACTATACTTTAGTCATAAACATCAGCACATCTGTTTTTGTGTAACTATACTTTAGTTATAAACATCAGCACATCTGTTTCTACTCTAACTATACTTTAGTTATAAACACTAGCATGTCTGTTTCTAGTGTAACTATACTTTTGTTATAAACACTAGCATGTCTGTTTCTACTGTAACTATACTTTAGTCATAAACATCAGCACATCTATTTCTAGTTTAACTATTCTTTAGTAATAAACACTACCTTGTCTGTTTTTACTGTAACAATAGTTTAGTTATGAACACTAGCATGTCTGTTTCTAGTGTAACTATAGTTTAGATATGAACACTAGCATGTCTGTTACTAGTGTAACTATACTTTAGTTATAAACATCAACACATCTGTTTCTAGTGTAACTATACTTTAGTTATAAAAACTAGCACGTCTGTTTCTACTGTAACTATAGTTTAGTTATAAACACTAGCATGTCTGTTTCTAGTGTAACTATACTTTAGTTATAAACATCAGCACATCTGTTTCTACTGTAACTATAGTTTAGTTATAAACACTAGCACGTCTGTTTCTACTGTAACTATACTTTAGTTATAAACATCAGCACATCTGTTTCTAGTGTAACTATACTTTAGTTATAAATATCAGCACATCTGTTTGTAGTGTAACTATACGTTAGTTATAAACACTAGCATGACTGTTTCTACTGTAACTATACTTTATTAATAAACACTAGCATGTCTGTTTCTAGTGTAACTATACTTTAGTTATAAACATCAGCACATCTGTTTCTACTGTAACTATACTTTAGTTATAAACACTAGCACGTCTGTTTCTACTGTAACTATACTTTAGTTATAAACACTACCTCGTCTGTTCCTACTGTAACTATAGTTTATTTACAAACACTAGCATGTCTGTTTCTAGTGTAACTATATTTTAGTTACAAACACTAGCACGTCTGTTTCTAGTGTAACTATACTTTAGTTATAAACACTAGCATGTCTGTTTCTACTGTTACTATACTTTAGTTATAAACACTAGCATGTCTGTTTCTACTGTAACTATACTTTAGCTATAAACATCAGCACATCTGTTTCTAGTGTAACTATACTTTAGTTATAAACACTAGCATGTCTGTTTCTACTGTTACTATACTTTAGTTATAAACACAAGTATGTCTGTTTCTACTATAACTATACTTTAGCTATAAACACTAGCACGTCTTTTTCTACTGTAACTTAGTTTAGTTATAAACACTAGCACGTCTGTTTCTACTGAAACTGTACTTTAGTTATAAACACTAGCATGTCTGTTTCTAGTGTAACTATACTTTAGTTATAATTACTAGCATTTCTATTTCTAGTGTAACTATACTTTAGTTATAAACACTAGCATGTCTGTTTCTACTGTAACTATATTTTAGTTATAAACATCAGCACATCTGTTTCTAGTGTAACTATACTTTAGTTTTAAATATCAGCACATCTGTTGCTAGTGTAACTATACGTTAGTTATAAACACTAGCATGACTGTTTCTACTGTAACTATACTTTATTTATAAACACTAGCATGTCTGTTTCTAGTGTAACTATACTTTAGTTATAAACATCAGCACATCTGTTTCTACTGTAACTATACTTTAGTTATAAACACTAGCACGTCTGTTTCTACTCTAACTATACTTTAGTTATAAACACTACCTCGTCTGTTCCTACTGTAACTATAGTTTATTTACAAACACTAGCATGTCTGTTTCTAGTGTAACTATATTTTAGTTACAAACACTAGCACGTCTGTTTCTAGTGTAACTATACTTTAGTTATAAACACTAGCATGTCTGTTTCTACTGTTACTATACTTTAGTTATAAACACTAGCATGTCTGTTTCTACTGTAACTATACTTTAGCTATAAACATCAGCACATCTGTTTCTAGTGTAACTATACTTTAGTTATAAACACTAGCATGTCTGTTTCTACTGTTACTATACTTTAGTTATAAACACAAGTATGTCTGTTTCTACTATAACTATACTTTAGCTATAAACACTAGCACGTCTTTTTCTACTGTAACTATAGTTTAGTTATAAACACTAGCACGTCTGTTTCTACTGAAACTGTACTTTAGTTATAAACACTAGCATGTCTGTTTCTAGTGTAACTATACTTTAGTTATAATTACTAGCATTTCTATTTCTAGTGTAACTATACTTTAGTTATAAACACTAGCATGTCTGTTTCTACTGTAACTATATTTTAGTTATAAACATCAGCACATCTGTTTCTAGTGTAACTATACTTTAGTTTTAAATATCAGCACATCTGTTTGTAGTGTAACTATACGTTAGTTATAAACACTAGCATGACTGTTTCTACTGTAACTATACTTTATTTATAAACACTAGCATGTCTGTTTCTAGTGTAACTATACTTTAGTTATAAACATCAGCACATCTGTTTCTACTGTAACTATACTTTAGTTATAAACACTAGCACGTCTGTTTCTACTGTAACTATACTTTAGTTATAAACACTACCTCGTCTGTTCCTACTGTAACTATAGTTTATTTATAAACACTAGCATGTCTGTTTCTAGTGAAACTATATTTTAGTTACAAACACTAGCACGTCTGTTTCTAGTGTAACTATACTTTAGTTATAAACACTAGCATGTCTGTTTCTACTGTTACTATACTTTAGTTATAAACACTAGCATGTCTGTTTCTACTGTAACTATACTTTAGCTATAAACATCAGCACATCTGTTTCTAGTGTAACTATACTTTAGTTATAAACACTAGCATGTCTGTTTCTACTGTTACTATACTTTAGTTATAAACACAAGTATGTTTGTTTCTACTATAACTATACTTTAGCTATAAACACTAGCACGTCTTTTTCTAATGTAACTATAGTTTAGTTATAAACACTAGCACGTCTGTTTCTACTGTAACTGTACTTTAGTTATAAACACTAGCATGTCTGTTTCTAGTGTAACTATACTTTAGTTATAAACACTAGCACGTCTGTTTCTACTGTAACTATAGTTTAGTTATAAACAGTAGCACGTCTTTTTCTACTGTAACTATACTTTAATTATAAACACTAGCACGTCTGTTTCTACTCTAACTATAGTTTAGTTATTAAATCTAGCACATCTGTTTCTAGTGTAACTATACTTTAGTTATAGACACTAGCATGTCTGTTTCTACTGTTACTATACTTTTGTTATAAACACTAGCATGTCTGTTTCTACTGTAACTATACTTTAGCTATAAACACTAGCACGTCTGTTTCTACTGTAACTATAGTTTAGTTATAAACACTAGCATGTCTGTTTCTACTGTAACTATACTTTAGTTATAAACACTACCTCGTATGTTCCTACTGTAACTATAGTTTATTTATAAACACTAGCATGTCTGTTTCTAGTGTAACTATACTTTAGTTATAAACATCAGCACATCTGTTTCTAGTGTAACTATACTTTAGTTATAAACATCAGCACATCTGTTTCTAGTGTAACTATACTTTAGTTATAAACATCAGCACATCTGTTTCTAGTGTAACTATACTTTAGTTATAAACACTAGCATGTCTGTTTCTAGTGTAACTATACTTTAGTTATAAACATCAGCACATCTGTTTCTACTGTAACTATAGTTTAGTTATAAACACTAGCACGTCTGTTTCTACTGTAACTATAGTTTAGTTATAAACACTAGCACGTCTGTTTCTACTGTAACTATACTTTAGTAATAAACACCAGCACGTCTGTTTCTACTGTAACTATACTTTAGTTATAAACACTACCTCGTCTGTTCCTACTGTAACTATACTTTAGTTATAAACACTAGCATGTCTGTTTCTACTGTAACTATACTTTAGTTATAAACACTAGCATGTCTGTTTCTACTGTAACTGTACTTTAGTTATAAACACTAGCATGTCTGTTTCTACTGTAACTATAGTTTAGTTATAAACACTAGCACGTCTGTTTCTACTGTAACTATAGTTTAGTTATAAACACTAGCACGTCTGTTTCTACTGTAACTATACTTTAGTTATAAACACCAGCATGTCTGTTTCTACTGTAACTATACTTTAGTTATAAACACTACCTCGTCTGTTCCTACTGTAACTATACTTTAGTTATAAACACTAGCATGTCTGTTTCTACTGTAACTGTACTTTGGTTATAAACACTAGCATGTCTGTTCCTACTGTAACTGTACTTTAGTTATAAACACTAGCATGTCTGTTTCTACTGTAATTATAGTTTAGTTATAAACACTAGCACGTCTTTTTCTACTGTAACTATAGTTTAGTTAGAAACACTAGCATGTCTGTTTCTAGTGTAACTATACTTTAGTTATAAACACCAGCACGTCTGTTTCTACTGTAACTATACTTTAGTTATAAACACTAGCATGTCTGTTTCTACTGTAACTATACTTTAGTTATAAACACCAGCACGTCTGTTTCTACTGTAACTATACTTTAGCTATAAACACTAGCACGTCTGTTTCTACTGAAACTGTACTTTAGTTATAAACACTAGCATGTCTGTTTCTAGTGTAACTATACTTTAGTTATAAACACTAGTATTTCTGTTTCTAGTGTGACTATACTTTAGTTATAAACATCAGCACATCAGTTTCTTGTGTAACTGTACTTTAGTTATAAACATCAGCACATCTCTTTCTAGTGTAACTATACTTTAGTTATAAACACTTGCATGTCTGTTTCTACTGTAACTATACTTCAGTTATAAACACTACCTCGTCTGTTCCTACCCTAACTATACTTTAGTTATAAACACTAGCAAGTCTGTTTCTACTGTAACTGTACTTTAGTTATAAACACTAGCATGTCTGTTTCTACTGTAACTATAGTTTAGTTATAAACACTAGCACGTTTGTTTCTACTGTAACTATACTTTAGTTATAAACACTAGCATGTCTGTTTCTACTGTAACTATACTTTAGTTATAAACACTAGCATGTCTGTTTCTATTCTAACTATACTTTAGTTATAAACACCAGCACGTCTGTTTCTACTGGAACTATACTTTAGTTATAAACACCAGCACGTCTGTTTCTACTGTAACTATACTTTACTTATAATCATCAGCACATCTGTTTCTAGTGTAACTATACTTTAGTTATAAATATCAGCACATCTGTTTGTAGTGTAACTATACGTTAGTTATAAACACTAGCATGACTGTTTCTACTGTAACTATACTTTATTTATAAACACTAGCATGTCTGTTTCTAGTGTAACTATACTTTAGTTATAAACATCAGCATGTCTGTTCTACTGTAACTATACTTTAGTTATAAACACTAGCACGTCTGTTTCTACTGAAACTGTACTTTAGTTATAAACACTAGCATGTCTGTTTCTAGTGTAACTATACTTTAGTTATAAACACCAGCATGTCTGTTCTACTGTAACTATACTTTAGTTATAAACACTAGCACGTCTGTTTCTACTGAAACTGTACTTTAGTTATAAACACTAGCATGTCTGTTTCTAGTGTAACTATACTTTAATTATAAACACTAGCACGTCTGTTTCTACTGAAACTGTACTTTAGTTATAAACACTAGCATGTCTGTTTCTAGTGTAACTGTACTTTAGTTATAAACATCAGCACATTTCTTTCTAGTGTAACTATACTTTAGTTATAAACATCAGCACATTTCTTTCTAGTGTAATTATACTTTAGTTATAAACATGTGTAGTGGGACTCTGTAGGTATTAGTAATTTTAGAAGTTTACGAGCTGAACAAACTCGATGAGGAAGCACACAGAACAGTGAAAAAGGAAAAGTTGACGATATATCTATATCAGCTGTGTGACAAGCTGTAGTTGTGCTAACCTTCAGTTGATGTGATGCACCAGCTGTAGTGGTGCTATCCTTCAGTTGATGTGATATATCAGCTGTCACAAGCTGTAGTGGTGCTATCCTTCAGTTGATGTGATATATCAGCTGTGTGACAAGCTGTAGTGGTGCTATCCTTCAGTTGATGTGATATATCAGCTGTGTCAACAGCTGTTGTGGTGCTAACCTTCAGTTGATGTGATGTAAACAGAGACTTCTAGAGATTGCGAAACAGTCTGGAGATGCAGAAAACTTAATTAAATTTTCGTGGATGAAACTGGAAAGTAGGTATTTTAATTAATTATCTTTGTGTTTGTTTGAAGTTTTTAAATTAAACCGCAGTTTCACAGAGAGTTATGGTTATGTTGTGTTTTAATACGTTCTAAACTGTAACATGGTATAATTAGACAGATTGGAACCAGAAAAACATATCGGAGGGTTGAATCCTCATAGGGTCTTAGGCACTTCTGTTAAGTTATATGTTTGTTATTTATCCTATAAATTATCATCATGTTTGTCTAATTTGTCTGTGACCTTTGTAGAAATATAAAGATAATTAACTGGTTTATTAAATAATTAAATATTCAATTGTTACGTTATTATTTTAATTAGCATATCAAGCCATCTAATTTTAGGTTCAGAAAAACAGGATTTTAAAAGCTCTTAATGTTATTTACTCAATAATGTTTGTTTCATTATTATTAATTACTTCCCGCCAAAGATTCACAAACTTCTGAATGTCACTGCTGTAATATTCTTGGGGTTTGGATGAAAAGAATGTAGAGATGGTAGTTTTGACATCTTCATGTGTTACAAGTTGTTTACCATCAAGATGGTTCTGTAAACTTCGGAGCAGATGATAATCAGATGGGACAAAGTCTGAAGAATAATGAAGATGTGAAAGTTTTTCCCAGTTTACATCTTCAATCTTTACAGATGTGATCCTTGTTGTATGAGGTCGTGCATCATCCTGGTGTAACACAACACCTTCACGATTGATCAAAGTAGACATCTTTTTTATCAGTGTAACATTCAAGTGCTCTAACTGTTGACAATTTAATCTGATGTAATAGTTACATTGAGTGACAGCAACTCAAAGTGAATCACACCAACAATATTCTAAAAAATGCTTAACAAGACTTTCCTAGGGTGGAGGTCCATTTTGGGCTGTACTTTAGCCAGTGTACCCACACTGAGCTATTGTCTGGGGTACTTAACATTTTTATAATATATCCATTTTTAATAAAAGTCCGAAAAAGGTGAGTTGCAAATGTCCACTCTTTCTCTCAGGTTGGCTTCTGTTAAATCAAAGCCTGGCATGGCCGAGCGCGTAAGGCGTGGGACTCGTAATCCGAGGGTCGCGGGTTCGCGCTAAAACATGCTCGCTCTCCCAGCCGTGGGGGGTGTATAATGTGACGGTCAATCCCACTATTCGTTGGCCGTGGGTGGTGATGACTAGCTGCCTTCCCTCTAGTCTTACACTGCTAAATTAGGGACGGCTAGCACAGATAGCCCTCGAGTAGCTTTGTGCGAAATTCCAAAACAAACAAACTGTTAAATCATGGGGGACCCATTTTCCAACTTCTAAAACCACCTTCTACATTTTCTTTCACTGAGAGACTCCACACCATAAACATCTTGAATGTTTCGTGTAGTTTCTACTTCACTATTTCCTTTTTTAAACTCATAAAACATTACATGTCTATTGTGTTCCTCAGACACATCCATCTTCATAAGGGTTTATTTAATTAATGATCTGAAAAAGTGGAGTTGGATTAGTTTGTTTTATTTGTCTGAACATTTTTACACACGTCCTACTAGATATTTTAGTCATTAAAGATTTCTACAAAGACAAATATGATGATACATTTTCTTTATTAAATTTTCGGATATTACTTATGGGATGATTTGATAGAACGCCTCCTTGTGTTTAGTTTCTAAAAAAAAATTACAGTTTACAACTTGAGCGGATAATATTCCAATGTGTGGTGTAGTGTTAGCCACTTTGCTTAGTTAAATGACGTTCGAATGAGAAGTCGACTGCAGATTTTACACGCAAAATCCTTGCATCGTTATAGAAATTTGTAGCAGCAGATCAAAGGTATTTTTCAAAGTTTGTGAGTATTATAAAGAACTTTATAACAGCTATTCCATTAATCAAGATTTTAGTTATAATACCTCAGTTCAGTACTTTTTTCAGCTCACTTTAGACGAGTATGTTCGTTGGTTAGGGTGTACAATATAGCAAATGGAGCAATTAACACTGCCTGCCATCTGTCGAAAAAACAAGTTATTAATAAAGTTGTGTTTTTAAGTGATATTTCTTAAAACGTACTTTTGAAAAACCAAGCCTTACCAATGTTATTGAGATAAATACATTAAAATGTTACTGTAAAATGTCTCACCAATTTTTGATTTGAAGACATGTTGTTGTTTTTTTACTTTACGTGAAGATTCTTAAAAAACCAACAGTAAAAAATAACAACACAGTTAAATCATCTAATATTTTCAAACGATTTCACGTGTACTGTTATCATATAGAATGTTGACCAGGAGTAGACACTTTGTTGTCCATTATTTGCAGTTCATGGTTTGAGCGTACTAAGCCTGTTTTGTTCATTCGCAACACTGAAGCAGGTGACGATAAAATAGTCTGACCCACAACTAAATACGACTCCTGGCTTTGAACGAAGAACTCGTCGGTTTCGAAAATTGTAATTATAGTGTGTCTAACATATCTTTTCATTCCATCCAGATTGCTATGAATAAAAATAACAAACTAGTTTGTGCTGAGATTTGTAACAAATATAAATATTTTTATTTCAGTTGAAGTACAAACTCGACTCATTTCGCATGTAAATACAGAAATATAATAGCCTGTTTGGTGACAAAGGGCAGAACTTGTGCGATCTTCTGTTACAAGGTTTAAACTACAATCTCAGACCAAATGCCAACTACTAAAATTCACAGATTGGCTTTAACAAAACTGGTCTGTAGTTGTTATCAAATATCGTTTAATAACACTGGTTTACAAAGCAATTGAGGCAAACACAAAAATAGCTGTTTTAACCTAATTTCGTGGTGCTGAATTCAGATTTGAAATCCGTTTTTACTCATCACCTCTAGTTTTTTAGATATGCATACTGTACATTTTGTACACATACTGTACATAAAGGCATATATGCATTCAGGGTTAATCTAATATTGTGTGACTTATGTTTTCTTTTTTAGTTATTATGCATTATTATTGATAGCATTACATTATATATATATATATATAGCTATATATCAAGCTATATATAGTTGCTATGAGAATATGGGATGCCGAATGTCACTCAAAATTCATTTTCTCCATTCCCACCTCAACTTCTTCCCTCCAAACCTTGGAGCAGTGAGTGATGAGCACGGAGAAAGATTCCACCAAGACACTACGAAGATGGAGAGCAACTACCAAGGCAAGTGGAACCCCAGCATGATGGGAGACTTCTGCTGGATGCTCTTGTGTGACATCCCGGAGGAAAAATACACCAGATCATCTAAGAAAACACACTTCTAACTGTCTGCAGTACTATAAATTGTGTACATTGTGTCATCCAAGTATATTTATTCCGTCAATATTCTTTATCTATCCTGTTTTATCTGTAATAAGCTGCTGCACCTGTTGAAATAAGCACGTATATACTCTGTATATACTAAAATGAGACTATTTAAAAGCCAAAACACTAGAGGTGATAGAGCAAAACTGTTTATAAATTTGAATTCAGCACACCCAAATTAGTAAAAAACACCTATTCACATTCTTGCCTCAGACAAAAAATATTTTTTTGTAAACCAGTGTAATTAACTATACTTATTTATAAATATGTCACCTGATTCACACAAGTCATTATAAAACCATAAATTTATGTTCGTTATAAAGCTGGTATTCTTGTTGTTGGTGAGCACAGTGTTCATGTTTGGAATAAAATTTGTTAAATGTGGTTACATCTAAAACCATTAGAGTTTGGTAAAGACAGAACTGGTGGCCAGTTATTTACAATTACATCTTAAATCTTAATATTTTATTAAAGACAGAACTGGTGGACAGTTAACTATAATTACATCTTAAATATTATTATAATTTATTAAAGACAAAAATGGTGGCCATCTTAAATCTTAATATTTTGTAAAAGACAGAACTGGTTAAGTGTGGTTACATCACAAACTCTCAGCCATCCTATAGCCAGGACATTGTTCAGACTGTCACAGACGTTTTTAAGAATGGTAAGAATAATTGGATGATTCAGGTTTGTGGATACTTCTGTCATGTTGAGAAAAGATGAAGTAATATAAGATAAACACATTTCAAACTGGTTTTGATCTTTGTATTAAACTATACTTTATATGGAAAATGTTTTAAGAAGATATTTAATGTTGACATGAAACAGCAGTAGAAACACATATATACATATGCGTCTTTCTTTCTTTCTTTAATGTTTAATTCTAAGTGTCTTTATAATTTCTTCTTTTATCTTGTATTTCATAATCTTTCCAGATGATGTTCTGGGAAAATCTTCAACAAATGTAATGTGTCTGGGAATCTTGAAATAACTAATCTAATATTAAAAAGAAATATATAATATAAATATATAATACAGCTATTCAGAACTGATGTATACTTAGTGAATAAAGCAAGATACTGTTATACCTTAGTGTTAATTAATTATTATTCTGTTGACATGAACCATTGTAGTGGTTTATAATATCAACTTATTCGTGTCATCATTGTTTTGCTAGCCTGCATCTAGAAAAGAAAGAGTTAGAATGGAACCTGGAGAATATAACTAAACGGATCATCGTGCATTGTGGTTTTTAAATTATTTGTGTATTTTTCACAACTTATAATTAATAATTCTACTGCAAACAATGGTATTATTTCCCATTTCACAAGTTTTCTCAGAAACATCCAAAATACAGGATGACACAAGAATTACTAACTAATAATAGATGAACATCGTATCATTATAACATTTGTATACTCAATGCTTTGTACACTGTACAATAGGAGTGTTTATGGAGTCAGTCCTGATATTATATAGAAATAAAGAAGTAAAAAAAAAAACACAGAAAATTAACATAACATAAAATATTATTACACACATGATAGAATATTTACAAGTAGAGACACTTAAAAGTGTCTTCACATAAAGCAATGGTTCAGACATACATGTTTTATAAAGTGCTTTTCAAACTGGTAACACTTTGTAAGCACCTACTGGGAGTTGTGTATAAGTCTAGGCATTACTATTCCTGATATATTGAGATAATTTAATTACATAAAAACTATAAATGTTCACGAAATTTCCAAACAAATCTCCACTTTTACATCTATAATTAATGTGATCAAATAGTCAACAGTTGAAATAAATCATTATGTACTGTATCAGTTACTCTCCCACAACAGATATATTGAAATCATCATCTAAAACATAGCATCATAGAAATCATGTTGTGACCGATCGATCGTGAGTGTTGAATGACAACCACACAACCTGACGACAAATTTTAGAGACATTACAGATAGTTTAACCATCGTTAAACTGACCATAAGAAGTGGCAAAAATTAGGGAATTTTGAGATGACAAAAACACGAGAATGTGGGACAGACATTTTGTCTGTCAAAAAAACAGATGTAAACTGTGTCATAATGACGGACTATACAAGGGTGGAGATGTTGTTGTCATTACTTACTAAAGGTACAAAACAGACGTGATCTGTGTCATCATGAGGGACTATACAAGGGTGGAGATAATGTTGTCATTATTTACTCAAGGTACAAAACAGACGTGATCTGTGTCATCATGAGGGACTATACAAGGGTGGAGATATTGTTGTCATTATTTACTCAAGGTACAAAACAGACGTGATCTGTGTCATCATGAGGGACTATACAAGGGTGGAGATATTGTTGTCATTATTTACTCAAGGTACAAGACAGACGTGATCTGTGTCATCATGAGGGACTATACAAGGGTGGAGATGTTGTTGTCATTATTTACTCAAGGTACAAAACAGACGTGATCTGTGTCATCATGAGGGACTATACAAGGGTGGAGATGTTGTTGTCATTATTTACTCAAGGTACAAAACAGACGTGATCTGTGTCATCATGAGGGACTATACAAGGGTGGAGATGTTGTTGTCATTATTTACTCAAGGTACAAAACAGACATGATCTGTATCATCATGAGGGACTACTTTTTTCTTCATTCCAACATGTTCAGATGTAAGGCTAGTTTTCAATCAAAGTACACTTGTAACCTTTCAGACAATAACTTCCACAATTTAGTATCTTGAGCAATATGAAAACTTTCTGCAAACAGCCAGTTGAAAAAAACTTCTAAATGGACACTGCTAACTGAGGCAATAAGAATTTGGACTGCTTTTTATCTTGGAGAGTCAAAGTTTTTTGTTTTAACTTTGCTAACGAGATGGTCTTTGTTCTATAACTGGTGAAAGGTAAAGATGTACTTTTACTGTACCTTGTGTCTACAACAGTAATACAGTTCACTTTGTTCTGTAGCTAGTGAAAGGTAAAAATGTACTTTGTGTCTACAACAGTAATACAGTTCACTTTGTTCTGTAGCTAGTGAAAGGTAAAGATGTACTTCACTGTACCTTGTGTCTACAACAGTAATACAGTTCACTTTGTTCTGTAACTGGTGAAAGGTAAAGATGTACTTTGTGTCTACAACAGTAATACAGTTCACTTTGTTCTTAGCTAGTGAAAGGTAAAGATGTACCTTGTGTCTACAACAGTAATACACTTCACTTTGTTCTGTAACTGGTGAAAGGTAAAGATGTACCTTGTGTCTACAACAGTAATACAGTTCACTTTGTTCTGTAACTAGTGAAAGGTAAAGATGTACTTCACTGTACCTTGTCTCCATAAGTATCACAGCTATTGGCCCTTCCCTTTATAGAGACATTTTAAACAGTATTAATGTGATTTAATAAGTTGTTGTCATGATTCAAACATGGGATTCTTTAGCACGTATTGAAGATATACAACTATCTATCTCCAACTATAACTCTAACTTTTGTTATGCAGTAAACTATTTAAACCAAACCAAACAATGAATGTTTCACAGTTTCAGGTTTGTATCTTTCTCTACTGCAAATCTTGGTTAAAATAGTCAGGTTAAAAATTAAACTGTGTCAAAATTACTGTCTTTATTTTATTATAAAATACACACAAGATAATGTGTTGTTATATTCACATTAGATCTTATACATAAGATAATGTGTTGTCATATTCACACAAGATCTTATACATAAGATAATGTGTTGTCATATTCACACAAGATCTTATACATAAGATAATGTGTTGTCATATTCACACAAGATCTTATACATAAGATAATGTGTTGTTATATTAACATAAGATCTTATACATAAGATAATGTGTTGTTATATTAACATAAGATCTTATACATAAGATAATGTGTTGTTATATTAACATAAGATCTTATACATAAGATAATGTATTGTTATATTCACATAAGATCTTATACATAAGATAATGTGTTGTTATATTCACATAAGATCTTATACATAAGATAATGTGTTGTTATATTAATATAAGATCTTATACATAAGATAATGTATTGTTATATTCACAGAAGATATAATACATAAGATAATGTGTTGTTATATTTACACAAGATCTTATACATAAGATAATGTGTTGTTATATTCACACAAGATCTTATACATAAGATAATGTGTTGTTATATTCACACAAGATCTTATACATAAGATAATGTGTTGTTATATTCACACAAGATCTTATACATAAGATAATGTGTTGTCATATTCACATACGAACTCATACATAAGATAATGTGTTGTCATATTCACACAAGATCTTATACATAAGATAATGTGTTGTCATATTCACATAAGATCTTATACATAAGATAATGTGTTGTCATATTCACATAAAATAATGTTATATTCACATAAGATCTTATACATAAGATAATGTGTTGTTATATTCACATAAGATCTTATACATAAGATAATGTGTTGTTATATTCACATAAGATCTTATACATAAGATAATGTGTTGTCATATTCACCTACAAACTCATACATAAGATAATGTGTTGTTATATTAACATAAGATAATGTGTTGTTATATTAACATAAGATAATGTGTTGTTATATGCACATAAGATCTTATACATAAGATAATGTGTTATATTAACATAAGATCTTATACATAAGATAATGTGTTGTTATATTCACACAAGATCTTATACATAAGATAATGTGTTGTTATATTCACACAAGATCTTATACATAAGATAATGTGTTGTTATATTAATATAAGATCTTATACATAAGATAATGTATTGTTATATTCACACAAGATCTTATACATGAGATAATGTGTTGTTATATTCACACAAGATCTTATACATAAGATAATGTGTTGTTATATTCACACAAGATCTTATACATAAGATAATTTGTTGTTATATTAACATAAGATCTTATACATAAGATAATGTGTTGTTATATTAACATAAGATAATATGTTGTCATATTCACATAAGATCTTATACATAAGATAATGTGTTGTCATATTCACATAAGATCTTATACATAAGATAATGTGTTGTTATATTCACATAAGATCTTATACATAAGATAATGTGTTGTTATATTCACATCAGATAATGTGTTGTTATTTTCACATAAGATCTTATACATAAGATAATGTGTTGTCATATTCACTCAAGATCTTATACATAAGATAATGTGTTGTCATATTCACATAAGATCTTATACATAAGATAATGTGTTGTTATATTCACATAAGATCTTATACATAAGATAATGTGTTGTCATATTCACTCAAGATCTTATACATAAGATAATGTGTTGTCATATTCACATAAGATCTTATACATAAGATAATGTGTTGTTATATTCACATAAGATCTTATACATAAGATAATGTGTTGTCATATTCACATAAAATAATGTTATATTCACATAAGATCTTATACATCAGATAATGTGTTGTTATACTCACATAAGATCTTATACATAAGATAATGTGTTGTTATATTCACATAAGATCTTATACATCAAATAATGTGTTGTCATATTCACATACGAACTCATACATAACATAATGTGTTGTCATATTCACACAAGATCTTATACATAAGATAATGTGTTGTCATATTCACATAAGATCTTATACATAAGATAATGTGTTATATTCACATAAGATCTTATACATAAGATAATGTGTTGTCATATTCACATAAAATAATGTTATATTCACATAAGATCTTATACATAAGATAATGTGTTGTTATATTCACATAAGATCTTATACATAAGATAATGTGTTGTCATATTCACCTACAAACTCATACATAAGATAATGTGTTGTTATATTAACATAAGATCTTATACATAAGATAATGTGTTGTTATATTAACATAAGATCTTATACATAAGATAATGTGTTGTTATATTCACATAAGATCTTATACATAAGATAATGTGTTATATTAACATAAGATCTTATACATAAGATAATGTGTTGTTATATTCACACAAGATCTTATACATAAGATAATGTGTTGTTATATTCACATAAGATCTTATACATAAGATAATGTGTTGTTATATTAATATAAGATCTTATACATAAGATAATGTATTGTTATATTCACACAAGATCTTATACATGAGATAATGTGTTGTTATATTCACACAAGATCTTATACATAAGATAATGTGTTGTTATATTCACACAAGATCTTATACATAAGATAATGTGTTGTTATATTCACACAAGATCTTATACATAAGATAATGTGTTGTTATATTAACATAAGATCTTATACATAAGATAATGTGTTGTTATATTAACATAAGATCTTATACATAAGATAATATGTTGTCATATTCACACAAGATCTTATACATAAGATAATGTGTTGTCATATTCACACAAGATCTTATACATAAGATAATGTGTTGTCATATTCACATAAGATCTTATACATAAGATAATGTGTTGTTATATTCACATAAGATCGTATACATAAGATAATGTGTTGTTATATTCACATCAGATAATGTGTTGTTATATTCACACAAGATCTTATACATAAGATAATGTGTTGTTATATTCACACAAGATCTTATACATAAGATAATTTGTTGTTATATTCACATAAGATCTTATACATAAGATAATGTGTTGTCATATTCACTCAAGATCTTATACATAAGATAATGTGTTGTCATATTCACTCAAGATCTTATACATAAGATAATGTGTTGTCATATTCACTCAAGATCTTATACATAAGATAATGTGTTGTCATATTCACATAAGATCTTATACATAAGATAATGTGTTGTTATATTCACATAAGATCTTATACATAAGATAATGTGTTGTCATATTCACATAAAATAATGTTATATTCACATAAGATCTTATACATCAGATAATGTGTTATTATACTCACATAAGATCTTATACATAAGATAATGTGTTGTTATATTAATATAAGATCTTATACATAAGATAATGTATTGTGATATTCACACAAGATCTTATACATGAGATAATGTGTTGTTATATTCACACAAGATCTTATACATAAGATAATGTGTTGTTATATTCACACAAGATCTTATACATAAGATAATTTGTTGTTATATTAACATAAGATCTTATACATAAGATAATGTGTTGTTATATTAACATAAGATAATATGTTGTCATATTCACATAAGATCTTATACATAAGATAATGTGTTGTCATATTCACATAAGATCTTATACATAAGATAATGTGTTGTTATATTCACATAAGATCTTATACATAAGATAATGTGTTGTTATATTCACATCAGATAATGTGTTGTTATTTTCACATAAGATCTTATACATAAGATAATGTGTTGTCATATTCACTCAAGATCTTATACATAAGATAATGTGTTGTCATATTCACATAAGATCTTATACATAAGATAATGTGTTGTTATATTCACATAAGATCTTATACATAAGATAATGTGTTGTTATATTCACATAAGATCTTATACATAAGATAATGTGTTGTCATATTCACATAAAATAATGTTATATTCACATAAGATCTTATACATCAGATAATGTGTTGTTATATTCACATAAGATCTTATACATCAAATAATGTGTTGTCATATTCACATACGAACTCATACATAACATAATGTGTTGTCATATTCACACAAGATCTTATACATAAGATAATGTGTTGTCATATTCACATAAGATCTTATACATAAGATAATGTGTTATATTCACATAAGATCTTATACATAAGATAATGTGTTGTCATATTCACATAAAATAATGTTATATTCACATAAGATCTTATACATAAGATAATGTGTTGTTATATTCACATAAGATCTTATACATAAGATAATGTGTTGTCATATTCACCTACAAACTCATACATAAGATAATGTGTTGTTATATTAACATAAGATCTTATACATAAGATAATGTGTTGTTATATTAACATAAGATCTTATACATAAGATAATGTGTTGTTATATTCACATAAGATCTATACATAAGATAATGTGTTATATTAACATAAGATCTTATACATAAGATAATGTGTTGTTATATTCACACAAGATCTTATACATAAGATAATGTGTTGTTATATTCACATAAGATCTTATACATAAGATAATGTGTTGTTATATTAATATAAGATCTTATACATAAGATAATGTATTGTTATATTCACACAAGATCTTATACATGAGATAATGTGTTGTTATATTCACACAAGATCTTATACATAAGATAATGTGTTGTTATATTCACACAAGATCTTATACATAAGATAATGTGTTGTTATATTCACACAAGATCTTATACATAAGATAATGTGTTGTTATATTAACATAAGATCTTATACATAAGATAATGTGTTGTTATATTAACATAAGATCTTATACATAAGATAATATGTTGTCATATTCACACAAGATCTTATACATAAGATAATGTGTTGTCATATTCACACAAGATCTTATACATAAGATAATGTGTTGTCATATTCACATAAGATCTTATACATAAGATAATGTGTTGTTATATTCACATAAGATCGTATACATAAGATAATGTGTTGTTATATTCACATCAGATAATGTGTTGTTATATTCACACAAGATCTTATACATAAGATAATGTGTTGTTATATTCACACAAGATCTTATACATAAGATAATTTGTTGTTATATTCACATAAGATCTTATACATAAGATAATGTGTTGTCATATTCACTCAAGATCTTATACATAAGATAATGTGTTGTCATATTCACTCAAGATCTTATACATAAGATAATGTGTTGTCATATTCACTCAAGATCTTATACATAAGATAATGTGTTGTCATATTCACATAAGATCTTATACATAAGATAATGTGTTGTTATATTCACATAAGATCTTATACATAAGATAATGTGTTGTCATATTCACATAAAATAATGTTATATTCACATAAGATCTTATAGATCAGATAATGTGTTATTATACTCACATAAGATCTTATACATAAGATAATGTGTTGTTATATTCACATATGATCTTATACATCAGATAATGTGTTGTCATATTCACATACGAACTCATACATAAGATAATGTGTTGTCATATTCACATAAGATCTTATACATAAGATAATGTTGTTATATTCACATAAGATCTTATACATAAGATAATGTGTTGTCATATTCACATAAGATCTTATACATAAGATAATGTGTTGTCATATTCACATAAGATCTTATACATAAGATAATGTGTTGTTATATTCACATAAGATCTTATACATAAGATAATGTGTTGTTATATTCACATAACAAACTCATACATAAGATAATGTGTTGTCATATTCACATATGAACTCATACATAAGATAATGTGTTATTTTCACATAAGATCTTATACATAAGATAATGTGTTATTTTCACATAAGATCTCATACATAAGATAATGTGTTATTTTCACATAAGATCTTATACATAAGATAATGGTTTGTCATATTCACATAAGATCTTATACATAAGATAATGTGTTGTCATATTGACATATGAACTCATACATAAGATAATGTGTTGTCATATTCACATAAGATCTTATACATAAGATAATGTGTTATTTTCACATAAGATCTTATACATAAGATAATGGTTTGTCATATTCACATAAGATCTTATACATAAGATAATGTGTTGTCATATTCACATATGAACTCATACATAAGATAATGTGTTGTCATATTCACATAAAATAATGTTATATTCACATAAGATCTTATACATCAGATAATGTGTTATTATACTCACATAAGATAATGTGTTGTTATATTCACATAAGATCTTATACATAAGATGTGTTATTTTCACATAAGATCTTATACATAAGATAATGTGTTATTTTCACATAAGATCTTATGCATAAGATAATGTGTTATTTTCACATAAGATCTTATGCATAAGATAATGGTTTGTCATATTCACATAAGATCTTATACATAAGATAATGTGTTGTCATATTCACATAAGATCTTATACATAAGATAATGTGTTATTTTCACATAAGATCTTATACATAAGATAATGTGTTGTCATATTCACATAAGATCTTATACCTAAGATAATGTGTTGTCATATTCACATAAGATCTTAATAGAAAGGGTTCACTGCAATACTGAATGTATTTCTTGTTAGTTGTTTTACGTACTTTATTAAAAGTCTCCTGTGACAGTCAATTATTCGTGGGAAGTTCCATGCAACCAAAGGTTAAGATACAGATATGACTTTCCAGTTAATGTTTTATTGTTAGAAAAGTTTTTGATTATTTGTCACCATCTTGAGAGTTTTTAATTAATTCTTACAAAAATCAAACGTCTGTTTTATATCAGTCAACATGGTTAAGTAGCGAAAAAACCTTAGGGTCATGAGGTATTTTGAAGTGATATTCACACAACAACCCAGCAGACTATCCATCAACATTACCCATAGTCTATTTATTTGTGTCAGTTACCCACCTTACTGTTGTAATGTTAACAATGCTAGTGTTTCTGTTAAAGTAAGTTACCCACCTTTCCGTTGCAGTATTCACGAAGTTCTTTCTCTGTTAATGTTTCTCCAGTTTTTAGTTTTACCCAGGCACCTACTTCTTCTCCCAATCGGGGGTCTGGAACTCCAACCACCTGTGTTCAGAGATTTCTAAATTATTATATATATATATTTATATGAGAGAAATATTCCAGCTTTGATTCTTTGCATCCATTTCATTTTTACCATAACTCTAACTGATACAGTATAAAATACAGAACTTCCTACAATGTGGCTAAGTGGTCAAGTTGTGTTAAACATTTGATTAATATTTTAAGTTAGTGGTCAAAGTTCACAGTTTTCTTACAGCATCAAGTGAGAACATCAGATTTTCTTTTAGCACCATTTTGTTGTCCTATTTCCAACACTGAGCACACGAATGATAACACTGTAACTTGAGTGACACAAACTAAATGTGGTTACCTGGACTTCTGCTACAGATGGATGGGTGTGGAGAAACTCTTCAACTTCTCGAGGGTAGATGTTTTCACCTCCCCTAATTATCAACTCTTTAATTCGACCAACGATGCTGACATAACCATCCTCATCCATCATTGCGATATCTCTGTTTATTAATTCAAGACATGTCATGAGGTAGAATGAATAGAAATTATACACAGAGTTTTATGCAACAAAAGTACTGTTATTTATAGTTATCATATAACTATATGTTTTTCGTGTTCCAAATGTACTCACGACTGTTATCAAATGTTACATCAGCAGCTTTACCATTTCTCAGTTCATGAGATTGGAGTGTGTAGGTGGGATGGACTACAGTCACTCCAAGTTTAGGAATATATAAAGCCAACTGCTGTGTTTATGTGTTATTTATATCTTGGACTAATTTCATTACTTTCATTTAAACTACTGTATTATATAAGTTAGTTGAATATGTTTAGTTCAGAATTTGATTTTTCTAATTTAAGACCCTTGTTATAACAACGTTACTTTATAGAATATATGTGACTTTTTATTTTATTATAATCTTGATTTTATCTGTATATGAGGCTCAAAATTTTTTCAAATTCATACTTAAGTCTCGAACCAAGCACTACCTAAGGATATCATTATTATTATTATATATTTTAGCTTTTTATTATTTTAATTGCAATTGAGAAAAATAAATTCAGTTCTAAGACCTGCACTCCATTAATACTGTTTGGTCTAAATGTACAAGATACATTCATGTGAATATAAGCTTGTTTAGGTTATCTACAAGTGATATCCAAAGATAATTTTATTCCTAGCTTTGACGTAGCTTCACTTTTCACCAAGACACCTGCTAAAGATACAATGGAAACAATACACAAACAGTAAGTGACAACATTTTACAACAAGAATGTCCACCAGCTTCCTGAATATCGTGAATTTGGTAGACATTTGTCTTGGTACAAACTAGGTCAAATATAATGGCCGATTTTACAATATGTCAGGCAGTACTCCATTGGTTTCACCTCTATAACTTGTAGTAGCAGATGTATTCAAGGAGCATTTGGAACACATCATTTTAACACTGTATTTTTTATCAACCTCAAAACGCCTGGTTTTAAAACTTTAATTAAAATACAGAACAATGTTGGATCTTCTTAGGTAATTTTCAGGTTAAACTTTGTTTTAATACCCGTTCCGGGCCCAGAATGACCAAGTGTGTTAAGGCATTCGACTCGTAATCTGAGGCTCGCGGGTTCGCGCCCGCGTTGCGCCAAACATACCCGCTCTCCCAATCGTGGGGGCATTATAATATGATGGTCAATCCCACTATTCGTCAGTAAAATAGTAGTCCAAGAGTTGGCTGTGGGTGGTGATGACTAGCTGCCTTCCCTCTAGTCTTACACTGTTAAATTAGGGACAGCTAGCACAGATAGCCCTCGAGTAGCTTTGTGCGAAATTCCAAAACAAACAAACAATAATACCCACTCCAGTTTGTTTTTTCTTCTGAGCAGCCAACATGTCATCACAAAACTTGAAACCAATTACATTCCTGGAAGTTCTAATTCACAAGTTTGAACAAGTTGACCTGAAGAAGGCCCAAATAATTAAATATCCTATTTATCCCTTGTGCCACACAATAGACGTCAAAATTAGGACTACCAGAACACTGAAGTTCAGAGCTATATGCTACTGGTTTGTCCTGGTAACCATGGATGTTACCAGGAATAATGGTTATCCAAATAAAACAGTTCAATGTGTATTATACGTCTCAATCTGAAACATCACAACTAATAGAAAGAAAGGCATTTCTTCCTTACATAGTAGTATAAAAACTAGATATCACCTTAGTTTTCTTAAGTCCTACACCACTAGGGGACAGTTTTATGAAGGTAAAATTCCTGATTGTCAAATCCTTTTACAAAGAACGTGGATTACAGCACTGAATCAAAATAGAGATGCTATAACCGTATCAACTAAACTTCACTTTGACGAAAACAACCATATTATTAACCTAAAAATACCAAAATAATGAATAGAAAAGAAAACTGTTTACATCCAAGAACAAGACAGTGGACCACCACCACGGACATTAATCAAAACAATGGACAACAGATATACAATAATGCATGGACACCACTAATAAAAGATATGTAACATATTTGTTGTGGTTCTGGCATAAAGTTAAGCCTTTATTTTTACAATATATTAATTGAGGATAAAATATTATTCATATTTTATTTTTCACTATGTTATACTTATGACCTATTAGAAATGGATGTACTGCATGTGTGTATGTAGTACATTATACTATACAGTATTATAACATAATATAGTGTATGTATGTAGTACATTATACTATACAGTATTATAACATAATATAGTGTATGTGTGTATGTAGTACATTATACTATACAGTATTATAACATAATATAGTGTATGTGTGTATGTAGTACATTATACTATACAGAATTATAACATAATATAGTGTATGTATGTAGTACATTATACTATACAGTATTATAACATAATATAGTGTATGTGTGTATGTAGTACATTATACTATACAGTATTATAACATAATATAGTGTATGTGTGTATGTAGTACATTATACTATACAGAATTATAACATAATATAGTGTATGTATGTAGTACATTATACTATACAGTATTATAACATAATATAGTGTATGTGTGTATGTAGTACATTATACTATACAGTATTATAACATAATAGTGTATGTGTGTATGTAGTACATTATACTATACAGTATTATAACATAATAGCGTATGTGTGTATGTAGTACATTATACTATACAGAATTATAACATAATATAGTGTATGTATGTAGTACATTATACTATACAGTATTATAACATAATATAGTGTATGTGTGTATGTAGTACATTATACTATACAGTATTATAACATAATAGTGTATGTGTGTATGTAGTACATTATACTATACAGAATTATAACATAATATAGTGTATGTATGTAGTACATTATACTATACAGTATTATAACATAATATAGCGTATGTGTGTATGTAGTACATTATACTATACAGTATTATAACATAATATAGTGTATGTATGTAGTACATTATACTATACAGTATTATAACATAATATAGTGTATGTATGTAGTACATTATACTATACAGTATTATAACATAATATAGTGTATGTGTGTATGTAGTACATTATACTATACAATATTATAACATAATAGTGTATGTGTGTATGTAGTACATTATACTATACAGAATTATAACATAATATAGTGTATGTATGTAGTACATTATACTATACAGTATTATAACATAATATAGCGTATGTGTGTATGTAGTACATTATACTATACAGTATTATAACATAATATAGTGTATGTATGTAGTACATTATACTATACAGTATTATAACATAATATAGTGTATGTATGTAGTACATTATACTATACAGTATTGCAACATAATATAGTGTATGTGTGTATGTAGTACATTATACTATACAGTATTATAACAATATAGTGTATGTGTGTAGTACATTATACTATACAGTATTATAACATAATATAGTGTATGTATGTAGTACATTATACTATACAGTATTGCAACATAATATAGTGTATGTGTGTATGTAGTACATTATACTATACAGTATTGCAACATAATATAGTGTATGTATGTAGTACATTATACTATACAGTATTATAACATAATATAGTGTATGTATGTAGTACATTATACTATAAAGTATTATAATATAGTGTATGTATGTAGTACATTATACTATACAGTATTGCAACATAATATAGTGTATGTGTGTATGTAGTACATTATACTATACAGTATTATAACATAATATAGTGTATGTGTGTATGTAGTACATTATACTATACAGTATTATAGCATAATATAGTGTATGTATGTAGTACATTACACTATACAGTATTGCAACATAATATAGTGTATGTGTGTATGTAGTACATTATACTATACAGTATTATAACATAATATAGTGTATGTGTGTATGTAGTACAGTAATACCTATAACCTGTTACAACACGATGTACTGTGTGTATGTAGTACATTATACTATACAGTATTGTAACATAATATAGTGTATGTGTGTATGTAGTACAGTAATACCTATAACCTGTTACAACACGATGTACTGTGTGTATGTAGTACATTATACTATACAGTATTGTAACATAATATAGTGTATGTAGTACAGTAATACCTATAACCTGTTACAACACGATCTACTGTGTGTATGTAGTACATTATACTATACAGTATTGCAACATAATATAGTGTATGTGTGTATACATACACATGTATAAATATTGGTAAAACTAGTCTTACCCAGTCCGGTACCAACGATCTGGATTCATGACCTCTGAAGTTTTCTCCTCATCACCCCAATACCCCAAGAAAGTCACATGACCTCGTGTACAGATTTCACCTTTTGTGTTGACTGGAACTACGTGCCCGTTTTTGTCGATTATTTTCACCTGTGGATGATGTCAGATACATTAATTCAACAGACAATGGGAGTTGCATCACCTGATCTTTGTCTACTGTGATTTATATTTACTGTGTTCTCATTATTATGACAGGCCACTCACAGACAAAGGTATTTTTTATTCATGTTCTATAACAGTTATTGACAGTGAAGAGGTTTACTTTAAGATAAACAGATACCTCGACGTGGTCAAAGGGAGTGCCCACAGTATGGTATTTCTTATCAGTCCGCTCTCCTGAACGTGTTGCCAGTGTCGCTGGGCTGTTTTCTGTTGTTCCATATGCGTTCTACACGTTAGAAAATAAAAACTCTCGGAGGTAAAATATAATTCAAGAATGTTTTTTGTTAAAGGGGTAAAACGAAATTACTTAGGATACCTTATACTTATAAAACGTAAGTCATGAGGATTATACAAAAGATAACTTCTAAAGGTTATAGGGATAAAATGTAAATACCGAGGGATTTCTTGTGAGGATAAACATTAACTTTCAAGGATGGATTCTTCTGACAGCAATGAAACGTAAAATACCTTAAGTTTTCTGGGTTTTTTTTCTTGAAAGATTTTAAAACAAAGACTTCCAAAAGTCCATGTTTAGACAGTTATCAGTTGGATTTATTACTGCCAAGCCATAAGTGCTAGAAACAGTTGACAGAGGTTTAAATCCAGCGAGATTATGTGTATGAAGTTGCTTTCTTTGTTTATGTTTAATAAGAGGAAAACAAAAGAGGTTGCATCTCTCGGGCTTGCTTAATGTTAGTTAAATGTCACTGGTTTACAAAAAAATATTTTTTGTCTGAGGCAAGAATGTGAATAGGTGTTTTTTACTAATTTGGGTGTGTTGAATTCAAATTTATAAACAGTTTTGCTCTATCACCTCTAGTTTTCTGGCTTTTAAATAGTCTCATTTTAGTATATACAGAGTATATACGTGCTTATTTCAACAGTTGCAGCAGCTTATTACAGATAAAACAGGATTGATAAAGAACATTGTGTCATCCAAGTATATTTATTCCATCAATGTACACAATTCATAGTACTGCAGACAGTTAGAAGTGTGATTTCTTAGATGATCTGGTGTATTTTGCCTCCGGGATGTCACACAAGAGCATCCAGCAGAAGTCTCCCATCATGCTGGGGTTCCACTTGCCTTGGTAGTTGCTCTCCATCTTCGTAGTGTCTTGGTGGAATCTTTCTCCGTGCTCATCACTCACTGCTCCAAGGTTTGGAGGGAAGAAGTTGAGGTGGGAATGGAGAAAATGAATTTTGAGTGACATTCGGCATCCCATATCCTCATAAGTCTTTAGCAACTTCTCAATACAGGCTTGGTAATTTGGTACACGTGTGTTACCAAGGAAGCCACTACAGACTGATTTAAATGCTTCCCATGCTCTCAGTTCCTTTAAGGTAAGAAGCTCCTCAAAATCAGTATCCTTCAGCACTTCTCGGATTTGAGGTCCGACAAAGATGCCCTCTTTCAGCTTAGCAGCACTGAGACCTGGGAACACAGTAGACAAGTGTTGGAAGGCAGCACCATTTTTGTCCATGGCCTTCACGAAATTCTTCATCAAACCAAATTTGATGTGAAGAGGATGAAGAAGCACCTTCTTCATGTCAACCAGAGGATTCTCTTTGACGCTGTGTTCGCCAGGAACGAAAGTGCTTCTAGACCCCCAGTCTTTCTGCTTGTAATGCTGGGATACAGCTCGACTATCCCAGAGACAGAGAAAGCAACAGTACTTTGTGAAGCCCGCTTGCATACCCATAAGAAGACCAATGACCTTGAGGTCCCCACACAGACTCCACTGGTACTGGTTGTACTTAACAGCTTCTAAAAGAAGCTCCATATTGTCATAGGACTTCTTTAGATGGACAGAGTGTGCATGGGAATGCTGGGATATTTATTCCCGTTGTGCAGAAGCACAGCCTTGAGACTTCGCTTGGAAGAGTCTATGAAAAGACGCCAGTCTCAAGGATTATGTGGCAAACCAAGGAAAGTGAACAAGCCAGGTACATTTGTGCAGTAGCACAACTTGTTTTCTATGTCGAAAAATGAAGCAAGGTCTTTGTTCCGATTCCTGAAACTGGTGATCCGTCTTGATATATAGCTATATATATATGTATATAATGTAATGCTATCACTTACATTTATTGCAATAATAACTACAAAAAAAGACATAAGTCACACAATATTAGAAATTAACCCCGAATGCATATACGCCTTTATGTACAGCATGTATACAAAATGTATAGTATGTATATCTAAAAAACTAGAGGTGACGAGTAAAAACGGATTTCAAATCTGAATTCAGCACCCCCAAATTAGGTTAAAACAGCTATTTTTGTGCTTGCCTCAATTTCTTTGTAAACCAGTGTGTTTAGTAAAAAGCAGATTTGCAAATAAAACGTGGTGATGTTTTCCTTCTTTCGACACTAAATACAGTCAAATATTACAAGTCTAATCACCATCTGCAAAGACTTTATTGGTTTTTAACCACCAATGAATATCCTCAGATCTGCTTTTGCATGGAGGATTAAGTGATTTATATTAAAATGATTTTTAATATACAAATTAGCCAGTCATGTGATAACTGTAGCCAATGAAATGTTGAAGTGAGATGTAACAGATCACAAGTATATTTTTGACATTCGAAGGTAGTGTAGTGTCTCCAAAAATTAACTGTATTTTAGAGGAGCATGAAACAGGTATTTTCGACGTAGACTCTTTACTCATTGATCATAAAGTCATGTTCATACTGGATATTTAGAATTTACAAGACAGTAATATTTTTTGTACTCAGTGACACTGGAAAACAAAGGAATATGGATCAGCTTGATGCACCTGGACCACCCAAAAACAGATCTTCAATTAACCAACTATAATGATCAAAAAAGCAGTCTTTGTAAGAGGTGATAATCTACGTATCCAAAAGAACTTGTATATGGAATTACGTTATGCAAATCTAATAGCAAATAGGCAGACAACAATTTATGAACGTAACAAATTAGTTTTATTTTTTGTGAACATACTAGATATTCTAATAGAACATTAGTCTGTCTTCTTCACATACATAATGCAGTGTGTTTCCCCCAAAACATAACCACTTCATTACACACATAAATTGTTGTCTGTCAAGTTATCAGTAAGCAAGATAACACAGAACAATATGTCTGGAAAAGTGAAACCATCACAACTTCGAGTGGCTCGAGTAAAGAAACAGCATTAAATTTATTTCATGTTATGATATATCAATTATGCTGTTAGGTGCAGTGCCTGTGTATTCTTGTATGATTGAACTGTTAAAATAGGCATTGGGACTCTGATGTTCCCATACACTTTACAAACAAAATAAAATACTTGGGAAAAGAGGTGTGATAGAAATAGAAACCACGCTACAGAAATATTGCAAAGATGCTTGATTGTCAGTTAGATAATGGCCTGACGTGACGACATGAACTGTAACGACATAGTGAGATTCCAAAATTGTCTTAATATAACTTATGCATTATCTTTGTTTCATGCCAAACATTTCAGGAATATCTTTACTGTCGAGTTGTTGCTTGTAAAACTTTGTGAATGTTTAAAGTTTCTAAATAGCTCTAGCTTTTGTTGTTGTGAACAGAGATGGCTGATTTAACTGGAGAAAATAAATCTGAATTATTTTCTTAAATAAACTCATCTTATTTTCTTCTTTAGTTAACAAACTTTTCAGTCAATGTTCAGCTTCTATGCTCAACAGATAATATTATGTTGTTGTGTGTGAGATTCATGTTTCTATATAAAGTCAGGCATGGACCACTACTTCTGTGTATCTGGATTGTGAACCTGACAACTTATGGTTCGTGTCCCATTACTGTAAACATTCCAGAACTCCACAGTATCGTTAGATCATACAAGAGCTGGCAGAAGGTGCTGTTCACTTCACTAACCATCATTCATTTAACTTAGTAATTAAAAGCTAGAAATGGCTGGTGCAGATAACCCTTTGTTTTAGGCTTGTTAGTTAGGGCAATCGACCAACAATTGGATTGTTACGAGTTCGAATCATTGTTCCACTGAACATGCTCTCACTTTCGTCCATGGGTCATTGTAAGGTGATAATGAAATCCACTAACAGATGGTAAAAGAGTAACCGAATAAATGGCAGTGGGTGGTGATGACTTCCCTTTAGCCTCTCAGTGCTAAACTAGGAATAGATGACACAGTTAACCCTCATGTACCTTTGTGCAAAATTCTAAACAAATCATGTAAACTGGTTTAAAACTCTTTAAAATAGCATCGTATAAGAAATGGTATTATAGCGTTGTGTTAGTTGGTGTTATATCTCTCATGTCACTATTGTGTTACAGCTATTCAGTGTTATTGGTTACAAAGTTTTCATCTTGTTGTTGCAAAGTGTCATCAGTGTTTTCCAGTGACAAAGTGAACTTATCAACATTGGAAACCAGGTTTTGATACTTGTGGTGGGCATAGTACAGATAGCCCATAGTGTAATTTTGTGCTTAACGTCAAACAATTTTTGTTTGAATTTTACTGGTCAAAGTCCTGTATTCATTATTATAGCATGATTTGATAGTCTGGAGGTCTCAGGTACGAAACCCTATCAACAAATGTTGTAATATGACAATCAATTTCACAATCTGTTGATAAAAGAGTAGCTCAAACATTGGTGGTGTTGGGTAGCTAACTGCCTTCACTCTAGCCTATTACTTCTAAATTAGGAACAACTGGTGCAGCCCTCTAGTGAGCTTTGTGTGAAATTTAAATGAAGTTAAACTTTGTTCAGCAGTGAGATGATTTAAAATTCTTCTTACTACTAAATTTTGCCCCCTCAGTCACTCAGCAATATGTCTCTGGACTTACGACGCAAAAAATTGGGTATGAATACCTGTGTTGAGCACAACATCACAAACAGTTTACTGTGTAGCGCTTAACAACAACTGAAACAGTAAAAAACAACAACCACTGATCTGATAATTATAGTTACTTCACACATTTTACAAACTTCACTTAACCCTTCAACTATCAACTTGTTTTCATAAACCATTCTACACTGGTAGGTTACATATATCATGTCTTACTTTTAATATTTTGGTTTAGATGTTTGTATAGGTGTCTGTTAATTGAGATGATTACATCAATCTAGATGTCTCGGCTGGTGTAAAGAAGAGGGAGTTGAGTTCGTTATAAGTACAAGAATCAGTGAAGAACTGAGTGAATTATTCAGATCAGTGTTTGTGATGAAGGATATCAGTTGCTCTACTGATTAGCTCTTGAACTGTACAAGTGTATTTGCATATTAAGCATTGTAGCATTAGCAAGGAATTTGTGTTGAAGGCTAGTTTGTGAACTTGGGCCTACAATTTGTGTCAAAGTGAATGCAGTCTGTACGTTACTGTTACGTGGACTGGAGTTAGCATCTTCATTATTATTTTGTACCAAATAATCCAAAATAACCTGGCAAACAATAGAATACTTCACAAGAATATTGAGTACCTTCATAACCTGGCAAACAATAGAATACTTCACAAGAATATTGAGTACCTTCATAACCTGGCAAACAACAGAATACTTCACAAGAATATTGAGTACCTTCATGTCTGGGTTTGTTAGAAGTCTCACTGTTAAACATATTTATATAGAAATAATCAGACAAGATTCTGTAAGTAAAATATCAGGTAATTCCATAAGTAATGTCCCAAAATTTAATACAGAAAGTGCATCATAATTTCTGTATTTATAGAAGTCTTTAATGACTAAAATATGTAGTAGAACGTGTATAAAAATGTTCAGACAAATAAAACAAACTAACCCAACTCCACTTTTTCAGATCATTAATGAAATAAACCCTTATGAAGATGGATGTGTCTGAGAAAAACATTAGGTATATAATGTTTTATGAGTTTAAAAAAGGTAATAGTGAAGTAGAAACTACACGAAACATTCAAGGTGTTTATGGTTCGGAGTCTCTTAATGAAGAAAATGTCAAAGGTGGTTTTAGAAGTTCAGATCAGGTGACTTCAGCTTAAGTGATGCGCCACGTTCAGGTCATCCTGTTGAGTTTAATGATGACTTGCTGCTGGCTACACTTGATGAAGATTGTGTTGTAACAGTTGAAGAACTGGTACAGAAGCTTAATTCAACCCATTCAACAGTTCACTGTCATCTGCAACAGCTAAGGAAGGTGTCAGAACTTAGAAAATGGGTCCACCACGATTTGACAGAAGCCAACCTCAGAGCAGGAGTGGACATTTGCACTTCTCTGTACTCTAGTGAAAGCAACTCACCTTTTTCGGACATGTTAAAAATGGATATATTATAAAAACTTTAAGCGCCACAGACAATGGCTTAGTGTAGGTAAACTGGCTAAAGCACAGCCCAAAATGGACCTCCACCCAAGGAAAATCTTGTTAAGCATTTGATGAGATATTGTTGGTGTGGTCCACTTTGAGTTACTGCCACTCAATGTCAGGATTACATCATACTTTTAATGTCAACAGTTAGAGCTCTTGATTGTTTCTCTGAAAGAAAAGAGGCCTGCTTGGATCAATCATAAAGATGTTGTGTTACACCAGGATGATGCACGACCCCATACAACATCTGTAAAGATTGAAGAGATAGACTGGGAAAAACTTCCACATCTTCCTTATTCTTCAGACTTTGTCCCATCTGATTATCATCTGTTCTGAAGTTTAAAGAACTATCTTGATGGTAAACAACTTGTAACACATGAAGATGTCAAAACTACCATCTCTACGTTCTTTTTCTCCAAACCCTAAGAATGTTACAGCAGTGACATTAAGAAGTTTGTGAATCATTGACAGGAAGTAATTAAGTAACATTGAAATCCTTTCTCTTTTTCTGAACCTAAAATTGGACATTACTTAAGGGATGACCTGATAAAAGAGAGCCCCTGAAGGAACTAAATAAATATTGACATATTTCCTTCCCAACTATTTGACCCCTCGATCCCATCTCATTCTGGTAAATCAACACTTTGGTAGCTAAACCAGTCAGTAATCTTATAGGACGAACATGTTCAGTAACGGTGATTCGAACCTATGAGAATCAGAATCCAAGTTGATCACCCCTTAACCATCAATGCTATTCGCTACTAATTTTGTTTAAATGTTTGTATAAACTATTATGGACTTACAAGCTGTTTGACACGGAAATAATTTTGGAAAATGTGTTTACATTTCCAAGAGATCTAACTAAACTACAAAGTATTATATCTAAATATCACATGTACTTTCTACAATCACATGAAAACAGCTAACTGAAAGAACTATTGGAGTAATGAATTAATAAATTATTTCTCTAAAGTCTGGACCATATTACAATGATGTTTGTTATTTTCATCTTTTCTTCTATTTGTTTCCACAGCTCCACAGGACATGGGGCCCCTCCAGTAACAACTGGTGAAGAAAAAGAAAGAAAACCAAATAAAACCAAACAAATGCAACATATTTATATTTATAGTTCTTGAAGTTAAAAAAGGGGCCATGTACAAGTGGTCGTGAGAAACACTTGTGGGGGGAGTATTTGTATGAAGTTGTAAAGAGAAATAAATATATCTGGGGGATCAAGCATATTGAGATCTCTATAGAAGAACCAAATAATAAACATTTCTGTTGTTTATATAACATGTAAGCTTATTAAACTACCTAATTAATTATCAAGTGTAAACTGTATCTATGTTGATTTACTGAAAAACATTCATTCTAGTGTTTGTACAAACCAAAGCTGAAATATTTATTTACCAGTTTTAAGGCTGGATAGATCAGTCTGGTCAATAACTGGATGGTTTACCATGTCAACGAACATAGTTGGTGTTCCCATGACAACAGAACACCTAACAAGGAAAGATAACTGTTAGGTAGAATAGTGGATGTTATCATGAAAATGGTACATCTAACAAGAGACAAGTGTTAGGTAGAATAGTGGATGTTATCATGATGATGGTACATCTAACAAGAGACAAGTGTTAGGTAGAATAGTGGATGTTATCATGATGATGGTACATCTAACAAGAGACAAGTGTTAGGTAGAATAGTGGATGTTATCATGATGATGGTACATCTAACAAGAGACAAGTGTTAGGTAGAATAGTGGATGTTATCATGATGATGGTACATCTAACAAGAGACAAGTGTTAGGTAGAATAGTGGATGTTATCATGATGATGGTACATCTAACAAGAGACAAGTATTAGGTAGAATAGTGGATGTTATCATGATTATGGTACATCTAACAAGAGACAAGTGTTAGGTGGAATAGTGGATGTTATCATGATGATGGTACATCTAACAAGAAACAAGTATTAGGTAGAATAGTGGATGTTATCATGATTATGGTACATCTAACAAGAGACAAGTGTTAGGTAGAATAGTGGATGTTATCATGATAATGATACATCTAACAAGAAACAAGTATTAGGTAGAATAGTGGATGTTATCATGATGATGATACATCTAACAAGAAACAAGTGTTAGGTGGAATAGTGGATGTTATCATGATAATGGTACAACTAACAGAAAGAGTAATTGTTTTAAAAACAACATAGCCTATACATCATTGAATAGTTTATTTCTAGAACTCCAAGAAGGTGATGATTTAGTTGTTGTAAACTAATGTTACATCCATGGTTTGTACATTACATTTAGTTGTTGTAAAATAATGTTACATCCATGGTTTATACATTACATTTAGTTGTTGTAAAATAATGTTACATCCATGGTTTATACATTACATTTAGTTGTTGTAAAATAATGTTACATCCATGGTTTACACATTACATTTAGTTGTTGTAAAATAATGTTACATCCATGGTTTATACATTACATTTAGTTGTTGTAAAATAATGTTACATCCATGGTTTACACATTACATTTAGTTGTTGTAAAATAATGTTACATCCATGGTTTATACATTACATTTAGTTGTTGTAAAATAATGTTACATCCATGGTTTATACATTACATTTAGTTGTTGTAAAATAATGTTACATCCATGGTTTATACATTACATTTAGTTGTTGTAAAATAATGTTACATCCATGGTTTACACATTACATTTAGTTGTTGTAAAATAATGTTACATCCATGGTTTATACATTACATTTAGTTGTTGTAAAATAATGTTACATCCATGGTTTATACATTACATTTAGTTGTTGTAAAATAATGTTACATCCATGGTTTACATATAAAACAATGATGTACTTTTTATATGCAAAAAACGGCTCTTTTGGGCTCAGAAAACACTTCAAAGGTTAAGGTAAAACTTTCAAAAGATTTTAATAAATACACAAACATTATCCAAAATTTACAGAAAAAACTACTTAAAGCCATGTTGAACACAAAATACAAAGAACTACATGACTTACAAAAACAAAAAATGAACCTAGACCATCAACTTGCATGCTGCATTAAACCAGAGATTTATGGACTAATACAACGAAACATAAACCAAATCAATACTAAAAACGATAGAGACAAAAAGATCCGCCACAACAAAAACTTGAAAAACTAAGATGTAAGCAACAGAAAAGACATCAACATGACAAACCGTTGTTCGCTCTTCTATTTGAAGTGTTTTCTGAGCCCAAAAGAGCCGTTTTTTGCATATAAAATTCTCAACAAGTGGGTTTCTCGACATCACTGAATGATGTACTTTACTACTTGGTCTTACCGTTCTTTTTCAATAGCCTCAAGGGTCACTAAAGGGTCAAAGAAAGCTGATGGAAACACGGTCACTTTACGATGAACGAATGTTGCCATGCTTCCAGCTAAGGAGCCAAATGTGTGAAACAACGGTAAAGGGATGCAGTCAACAGGTGTCTACAACAGACAACATGTACCCATCACTAGATGGTGAAATAAACCAGATTTAACTATCACTGGAACATGAAACAATTTATAATTAGGAAATAAAAATGGTTCAGTTGACTACATATAACTATTGTCAAAAGTTGAAGATGGTCCAACAAACACATGTAGCTATCACTAGAAGTTGAAGATGGTTAAAGAAAATACACACATAATAATCATTAGAAGTTGAAGATGGTTCAACAAAACACATGTAGCTATCATCACAAGACGAAGATGGTTAAACAAAATACATACAGCTATCATTACAAGATGAAGATGGTTCAACAGATGAGAAATAACTGACTTTAGTGATAATTTAGTCAAAACAAAACTATCACAAGAGATTTTTAAACAGAGACCAAATAACTATCTCTAAAGATCAGTAAAAAGACAAAACAAAGCTCTCTTTAAAGATGGTTAAACAGATGACACATAACTATCACTATAGATAGTTAACAGACAAACAACTATCTATAGTTGGTTGTCAATAGTTATATCAAATTTGACACTCATAGAGCAGAAGAGAAACAAAATTACACCACATCTAAATAAGCTTGATGTCATATTGTGATGTCAAATAACTACCAACAACTAGAAGTCACGGCAAGATGTTTCTGACAAGACATACAAATTACATCTGATTTTTAATCAGGCTTAGTGGATTTAGTACAACACTGTGTTCACAAACAATTTTCAATTCTCATTTACATAAAAGATTTCAAATAATTTTCTTATGATTTGCATGAAATATGGTATTGACATTAAAGATGGTACATACCACACCAGGTAAGGAGATTCGAGCGTAAAACACCATACCGTTGTTAACGAGGTTAAAATGAGACAAAGTCGCTGCTTTAGATCGACCTGTTGACCCCTGGAAATAAGAAAAAAAATCTATATTACATAAATCAGTACTATTCTGGTGTATGTTACATACACTGATATTATTCTGTTGTATGCCATCTAATGTTGCATACATTAATACTTTTAATGTTCTAAATAAGGCCACAAGTTCACTGCTACCTAAAAACAAAGTAGTACAATAACATACAATATTAACAAAAGTAGTACAACAACAAACAACATCAACTAAAGTAATACAAAAAATACATCAGCTAAAGTAGTACAAAAATATACTGTATTAACATAAATCGTAAAACAATACACAACACTAACAAAAGTACTACAACAATATACTGCATTAAACTAACTAGTATAACAATACATAACAGTAACCAAAGTAGTACAACAATATACTGCATTAAACTAACTAGTATAACAATACATAACACCAACAACAGTAGTACAACAATATACTGCACTAACCTAACTAGTATAACAATACATAACACTAACAAAAGTACTAGAACAATATACTCCATTAAACTAACTAGTATAACAATGCACAACATTAACCAAAGAAGTACAACAATATACTTCACTAACCTAACTAGTATAACAATACAAAACAGAAACAAAAGTAGTACAACAATATACTGCATTCACTTAACTAGTATAACAGTACATGATATTAAACAAAGTATTACAACAATATACTGCATTAACCTAACTAGTACAACAATACACAACATTAACCAAAGCCGTACAACAATATACTGCATTAAACTAACTAGTATAACAATACATAACACTAACCAAAGTAGTACAAGAATATACTTCACTAACTTAAACTCGTAAAACAATATAACACAAACAAAAGTAGTACAACAATATACTGCATTAACTTAACTAGTATAACAATACATAACAGGAACCAAAGTGGTACAACAATATACTGCATTAACCTAACTAGTACAACAATACATAACACTAACAAGATTCGTACAACAACACACTACATTAACCAAAGTAGTACAATAATACACAACTGAAAATTACAGGTAAGTGTTTGTTTAAAAGTTGTGCTTGTGTTATTTTTTATTTCGGTACTTATTGAATCTGTCTTCAAACTTCACTTTTAATAAAAACTCTCATTGTTGTGATAATTTTATGTTTATTAATTCTAAAATAACAATTTGTAGATTCTCTAGTTTTCTCATATTTATGTAAACATGAAAGATTGTATTGTAGCCTACACACACCAATGTTATCTGTACACATACCTATGTTAGCTGCACACACACTGATGTTAGCTGTACACACACCGATGTTAGCTGTACACATACCGAAGTTATCTGTACACATACCGATGTTATCTGTACACACACCGATGTTAGCCGTACACACACCGATGTTAGCCGTACACACACCGATGTTAGCCGTACACACACCGATGTTAGCTGTACACACACCGATGTTAGCTGTACACATACCGATGTTAGCTGTATACATACCGATGTTAGCTGTATACATGCGGGGTCATCAAACTGTATTTTTGAAACTAGTTCTTTTATTTCTCCCAATTTTTCGTTTCCTGCGACTTGTAAAATATCCTCAAACTTGTACACCCCGCTGTTTTCAAAAGAATTATTACAAAGCAATTAATAATTGAACAATTCTTCAACATGTGTTATATGTTTAACAAATATTGCAACCATATATCTATATCTTTCAAAATAAATTGAGTAGAAATTAGTGTTCCTGAGGTGTCAAGTTTTTAAAAATAAATGATAGAGAAATTAGTGTTTGTGTAGTGTCAATTAGAAATAAACGGTGGACAAATTAGTGTTTGTGTAGTGTCAATTAGAAATAAACGGTGGAGAAATTAGTGTTTGTATTGTGTTTATTAAAAATAAATGATAGAGAAATTAGTGTTTGTGTTGTGTCAATTAGAAATAAACGGTGGACAAATTAGTGTTTGTGTTGTGTTAATTAAAAATAAATGATAGAGAAATTAGTGTTTGTGTAGTGTCAATTAGAAATAAATGATAGAGAAATTAGTGTTTGTGTTGTGTCAATTAGAAATAAACGGTGGACAAATTAGTGTTTGTGTTGTGTTAATTAAAAATAAATGATAGAGAAATTAGTGTTGGTGTAGTGTCAATTAGAAATAAACGGTGGACAAATTAGTGTTTGTGTTGTGTTAATTAAAAATAAATGATAGAGAAATTAGTATTTGTGCAGTGTTAATTAAAAATAGATGGAGAAGAAATTAGTGTTTGTGCAGTGTTAATTAAAAATAAAGGAGAAAAAATTAGTGTTTGTGTTGTGCAAATTAAAAAAAAATAATAGAAAAATTAGTGTTTGTGTAGTGTTAATTAAAAATAAATGCAGAAGAAAGTAGTGTTTGTGCAGTGTTAATTAAAAATAAAGGAGAAAAAATTAGTGTTTGTGTAGTGTAAATTGAAAAAATGGAGAAGAAATTAGTGTTTGTGTTGTGCAAATTAAAAATAAATAATAGAAAAATTAGTGTTTCTGTAGTGTTAATAAAAACTAAATGATAGAGAAATCAGTGTTTCTTTAACATTGAACCTTGGGATGTGGGTGGAAAAAAAGTCAATCTAAGAATTTTGAGTTTGATCACAAATAACATGAATATTCTTACATTCATTACATGATGAGTCCTCACTGAAACTCAGTACAAGAGATACAAAATGTAAATAAGTTTCGGTTCTTGGTTTACAAATCAACTTTCTGGTTACTTACGGATAATTTCTTTTCGTCAGCATCACAACAGTATGTAAATCTGGACACCTGGAGGAAAATTAAGTTAATAATACTGAAATAATAATATTACATTGAATGTGTAAAGTTAAAATATTCAAATCAAATTACTAAACTACAACTCTAACCTTCTAGTGAAAACTCCAAACTGTAAGAATATATTTTATGGCAAAGAAAAAAATACATACCTGAAAATGATCTCTTGATAATAAAACCTCAGAATTATGAAAACGTCAACACATTACTTTACAACCATAGAGAAAAAAAACTATTTATACATTTTATTAGTTATACTATTCATACACTGTATTAGTTATACTATTCATACACTGTATTAGTTATACTATTAATACTCTGTATTAGTTATACTATTCATACACTGTATTAGTTATACTGTTTATACACTGTATTAGTTATACTATTTATACACAGAATTAGTATACTATTTATACACAGTATTAGTTATACAGTTTATACACTGTATTGGTTATACTATTTATACACAGAATTAGTTATACTATTTATACACAGAATTAGTATACTATTTATACACAGTATTAGTTATACAATTTATACACTGTATTAGTTATACTATTTATACACAGTATTAGTTATACAATTTATACACTGTATTAGTTATACTATTTATACACAGTATTAGTTATACTATTTATACACAGTATTAGTTATACAATTTATACACTGTATTAGTTATACTATTTATACACAGTATTAGTTATACTATTTATACACAGTATTAGTTATACTATTTATACACAGTATTAGTTATACTATTTATACACAGTATTAGTTATACTATTTATACACAGTATTAGTTATACAATTTATACACTGTATTAGTTATACTATTTATACACAGTATTAGTTATACTATTTATACACAGTATTAGTTATACTATTTATACACAGTATTAGTTATACTATTTATACACTGTATTACAACAGGACATGATTTAGTAGTTTAACTCACCTTTTACTCTGAAGCTCATCTGGTTTAGACTCTGTAATCTCTGTTACAACAGGACATGGTTCCAGTAGTTTCACTCACCTCTTACTCTGAAGCTGACCTGCTTTAGACTCTGTAATCTCTGTTACAACAGGACATGGTTCCAGTAGTTTCACTCACCTCTTACTCTGAAGCTGACCTGCTTTAGACTCTGTAATCTCTGTTACAACAAAACATGGTTCTAGTAGCTTCACTCACCTCTTACTCTGAAGCTGACCTGGTTTAGACTGTAATCTCTGTTACAACAAAACATGGTTCTAGTAGCTTCACTCACCTCTTACTCTGAAGCTGACCTGGTTTAGACTGTAATCTCTGTTACAACAAAACATGGTTCTAGTAGCTTCACTCACCTCTTACTCTGAAGCTGACCTGGTTTAGACTGTAATCTCTGTTACAACAAAACATGGTTCTAGTAGCTTCACTCACCTCTTACTCTGAAGCTGACCTGGTTTAGACTGTAATCTCTGTTATAACAACAAAACATGGTTCTAGTAGCTTCACTCACCTCTTACTCTGAAGCTGACCTGGTTTAGACTGTAATCTCTATTACAACAGGACAAGGTTATTTTAGTTTCACTCACCTCTTACTCTGAAGCTGACCTGGTTTAGACTCTGTAATCTCTGGTAAAAGGTGATTTAGTTCCTGGAAATAGTCTTGTGTTTTGAAACCTTCTGCTGCTACAAGAGCTTTACAAGATGTCTGTAAAGTAAGTTGTACAATTCAACTTTTCACTGTTTAATGTTACATTATTGAAGATGGAAGGTTATTTGCTAACAAAAAACAGTATTCATCAATTTTCTGGACACTTTATTTGGAGATAAAGATCATTCAAGTTAATGGTGTCTGTTTGTTCATTTGTTAAAATTCGTACAAGGTAATAAACTAGATGTATGGCAGCTTGTGAATAACACTCATCACTGATACCTAGATCAATTTATTAATGGGATTGACCACAACATTACAGTATCTTCACAGCTGATGTTGTTATGTGATTGACCACAACATTATAGTACCTTCACAGCTAATGTTATGTGATTGACCACATTACAGTATCTTCACAGCTGATGTTGTTATGTGATTGACCACAACATTACAGTATCTTCACAGCTGATGTTATGTGACTGACCACAACATTACAGTATCTTCACAGCTGATGTTGTTATGTGATTGACCACAACATTACAGTATCTTCACAGCTGATGTTGTTATGTGATTGACCACATTATAGTATCTTCACAGCTGATGTTGTGTGATTGACCACAATATTACAGTATCTTTACAGCTGATGTTGTGTGATTGACCACAATATTACAGTATCTTTACAGCTGATGTTGTTATGTGATTGACCACATTATAGTATCTTCACAGCTGATGTTGTGTGATTGACCACAATATTACAGTATCTTCACAGCTGATGTTGTTATGTGATTGACCACAACATTATAGTATCTTCACAGCTGTTGTTGTGTGATTGACCACAACAGTACAGTATCTTCACAGCTGATGTTGTTATGTGATTGACCACAACATTACAGTATCTTCACAGCTGATGTTGTTATGTGATTGACCACATTATAGTATCTTCACAGCTGATGTTATGTAATTGACCACAATATTACAGTATCGTCACAGCTGATGTTGTTATGTGATTGACCACAACATTATAGTATCTTCACAGCTGTTGTTGTGTGATTGACCACAACATTATAGTATCTTCACAGCTGATGTTTTATGTGATTGACCTCAACATTACAGTATCTTTACAGCTGATGTTATTATGTGATTGACCTCAACATTATAGTACCTTCACAGCTAATGTTATGTGACTGACCACAACATTACAGTATCTTCACAGCTGATGTTATTATGTGATTGACCACAACATTATAGTATCTTCACAGCTGATGTTTTATGTGATTGACCTCAACATTACAGTATCTTTACAGCTGATGTTATTATGTGATTGACCTCAACATTATAGTACCTTCACAGCTAATGTTATGTGACTGACCACAACATTACAGTATCTTCACAGCTGATGTTATGTGATTGACCACAACATTACAGTATCTTCACAGCTGATGTTATGTGATTGACCACAACATTATAGTACCTTCACAGCTAATGTTATGTGACTGACCACAACATTACAGTATCTTCACAGCTGATGTTGTGTGATTGACCACAATATTACAGTATCTTTACAGCTGATGTTTTTATGTGATTGACCACAACATTACAGTATCTTCACAGCTGATGTTATTATGTGATTGACCACAACATTATAGTATCTTCACAGCTGATGTTGTTATGTGATTGACCACAATATTACAGTATCTTTACAGCTGATGTTTTTATGTGATTGACCACAACATTATAGTATCTTTACAGCTGATGTTATTATGTGATTGACCACAACATTATAGTATCTTTACAGCTGATGTTTTTATGTGATTGACCACAACATTACAGTATCTTCACAGCTGATGTTATTATGTGATTGACCTCAACATTACAGTATCTTTACAGCTGATGTTTTTATGTGATTGACCACAACATTACAGTATCTTCACAGCTGATGTTATTATGTGATTGACCTCAACATTACAGTATCTTCACAGCTGATGTTGTTATGTGATTGACCACAATATTACAGTATCTTTACAGCTGATGTTTTTATGTGATTGACCACAACATTATAGTATCTTTACAGCTGATGTTGTTATGTGATTGACCACAACATTATAGTATCTTCACAGCTGATGTTGTTATGTGATTGACCACAATATTACAGTATCTTTACAGCTGATATTTTTATGTGATTGACCACAACATTATAGTATCTTTACAGCTGATGTTTTTATGTGATTGACCACAACATTACAGTATCTTCACAGCTCATGTTGTTATGTTTTTCAACTGTTTACAGCTACACTGATGTTTTTACATCCAATGCACTGAATTCATTCAAAAACAAATAACAAAGAATAAACATTTGTATTGATATGTAACTACAACAGACAATGTAAATTTGTTCTCAATTACACTTTGAAGGCAAAGGTTGTATCACCACATATTTCTGTCCAGCTTTTATCAAATGTCAAAAGGTAAAAAATAAGCATCATCAAACCAGAGCAGAAAAATGTTTCATCTGAGATAACAAAACTCATGTGAATGCGACACATACACACTCAGTAACATTCTTACCATGCGAACTCTACATGACACACATTTATTTGCACAAGTATTTTCTAGAATAACATGACAATAATTCATGCAAAATGGACACAGCAACGCTCTCATTGCAAGTCGATCATAACTGACATTTGAAACAACAACAACAACTTAAAAGTAGTAATATTTAAATATCTTTATGTAATAGTGCTATATACAGTTGTAATAAACACTGAATACACATCACGATTTCAGATAATTGTGAAAACAAGTAGAAGTAGGAAAATCTATTATAGTAATTGTTCATTGTTAAAATCTTGCTGAAATACAACAAACTAGTACTAATGATATATACAATAGTAAAACCTGGAACCTTTCACGTGGCAGTAAAAAGTGTACAGTTGTAGTGTCCAACAAACGCACATGCTAATGAAACAACAGAACCTTTGACCTGTGAAGGCAGGAACTGAGGGAGTAAGAAAAGTTTTCAGCACAACAAAACTAAGCAGGTCAAATTAAGGTTAAAACTTCTTTCTTAGTTGCTTGTTACACAAAATTCCAGTGCACAGAACAATGGATATCACTTGTAATAATTTTATAGTGGATTTGTAATGGGGATTAGGAATTTGACCAATGTGTGAGTTGCAGATTTGTAATGGGGATTAGGAATTTGACCAATGTGTGAGTTGCAGATTTGTAATAGGGATTAGGAATTTGACCAATGTGTGAGTTGCAGATTTGTAATGGGGATTAGGAATTTGACCAATGTGTGAGTTGCAGATTTGTAATGGGGATTAGGAATTTGACCAATGTGTGAGTTGCAGATTTGTAATAGGGATTAGGAATTTGACCAATGTGTGAGTTGCAGATTTGTAATGGGGATTAGGAATTTGACCAATGTGTGAGTTGCAGAATACTAAACTTTTTTGCTTATTTGTATTGGAATGAATATTTGTAAGTTTTGATTTCTAAAGTCTTAATTATTATGCATGTTTTTTTTAAATGCACAACAACGGGCAGATATGCGTCTCTTTACCAATAGGAAAGTGGTTTCAAATAAGACAAATTCTAAAACATTGCTTTAAGTAAAGATTTGTGTCTCTCAAAGTAATTATTTAATGAGTCAGGTAGTTTTGTGCCTAAAGCATCGTGTAAACACACGTTTAATAAGAAATGAGTACAAACAGGTGTTCAGAAAAACATCGTATCTGTTATGTATCTATAATCACATAAACCAATTTTTCAATGACAGATATTTAACTTTTACGTAGCTCATGGACATCCACAATGATTCATATATCTGTCTAGGTCATGGTTTTTCTATACGATTGTTTAAAATATAATTAAAATAATAGAAATAAATGAGGTAATTTTAATTGTTTTTAACTGTTTTTCTACAATTGTAAAATCATCATATATTTTGATTGTTATCAGTGTTTGAGAGGCCTCAACTATTGAAGTCCTAGGCTTTGAGTGTTGTTTCAAGAATAAGTCTGCTTTCTAAAGCTGTTTTTTGCTCGAATCTGATATAAGAGTTTTGAGCAAACTCCCAGGCAATCCCTATTATGAAACACTATCCTAATTCATGATAATATGATCAGAAACGTGTTTCTACTTAGAGACAAATGGTTAAAAACAAAACAACACAAAGAACAGTGATAAGTTTCTCAAAAATGGAAAACATACAATAATAATGTTGAGAACCATGGACCCTTATGTCCGTATTCTGGAATGTTAACTACCAGACTGTCATGTAATGGATGAGAACCATGGACCCTTATGTCCGTAGTCTGGAATGTTAACTACTAGATTGTCATGTAATGGATGAGAACCATGGACCCTTATGTCCATATTCTGGAATGTTAACTACTAGATTGTCATGTAAAGGATAAGAACCATGGACCCTTATGCCCGTAGTCTGGAATGTTAACTACTAGATTGTCATGTAATGGATGAGAACCATGGACCCTTATGCCCGTAGTCTGGAATGTTAACTACTAGATTGTCATGTAATGGATGAGAACCATGGACCCTTATGTCTGTAGTCTGGAATGTTAACTACTAGATTGTCATGTAATGGATGAGAACCATGGACCCTTATGCCCGTAGTCTGGAATGTTAACTACTAGATTGTCATGTAATGGATGAGAACCATGGAACCTTATGCCCGTAGTCTGGAATGTTAACTACTAGATTGTCATGTAATGGATGAGAACCATGGACCCTTATGTCTGTAGTCTGGAATGTTAACTACTAGACTGTCATGTAATGGATGAGAATCATGGACCCTTATGTCTGTAGTATGGAATGTTAACTACTAGATTGTCATGTAATGGATGAGAACCATGGACCCTTATGCCCGTAATCTGGAATGTTAACTACTAAACTGTCATGTAATGGATGAGAACCATGGACCCTTATGTCTGTTGTCTGGAATGTTAACTACTAGACTGTCATGTAATGGATGAGAACCATGGACTCTTATGTCTGTAGTCTGGAATGTTAACTACTAGATTGTCATGTAATGGATGAGAACCATGGACCCTTATGCCCGTAATCTGGAATGTTAACTACTAGACTGTCATGTAATGGATGAGAACCATGGACCCTTATGTTTGTAGTCTGGAATGTTAACTACTAGATTGTCATGTAATGGATGAGAACCATGGACCCTTATGCCCGTAGTCTGGAATGTTAACTACTAGATTGTCATGTAATGGATGAGAACCATGGACCCTTATGTCCATATTCTGGAATGTTAACTACTAGATTGTCATGTAAAGGATAAGAACCATGGACCCTTATGCCCGTAGTCTGGAATGTTAACTACTAGATTGTCATGTAATGGATGAGAACCATGGAACCTTATGCCCGTAGTCTGGAATGTTAACTACTAGATTGTCATGTAATGGATGAGAACCATGGACCCTTATGTCTGTAGTCTGGAATGTTAACTACTAGACTGTCATGTAATGGATGAGAATCATGGACCCTTATGTCTGTAGTATGGAATGTTAACTACTAGATTGTCATGTAATGGATGAGAACCATGGACCCTTATGCCCGTAATCTGGAATGTTAACTACTAAACTGTCATGTAATGGATGAGAACCATGGACCCTTATGTCTGTTGTCTGGAATGTTAACTACTAGACTGTCATGTAATGGATGAGAACCATGGACTCTTATGTCTGTAGTCTGGAATGTTAACTACTAGATTGTCATGTAATGGATGAGAACCATGGACCCTTATGCCCGTAATCTGGAATGTTAACTACTAGACTGTCATGTAATGGATGAGAACCATGGACCCTTATGTTTGTAGTCTGGAATGTTAACTACTAGATTGTCATGTAATGGATGAGAACCATGGACCCTTATGCCCGTAGTCTGGAATGTTAACTACTAGACTGTCATGTAATGGATGAGAACCATAGACCCTTATGCCCGTAGTCTGGAATATTAACTACTAGACTGTCATGTAATGGATGAGAACCATGGACCCTTATGTCCGTAGTCTGGAATGTTAACTACTAGACTGTCATGTAATGGATGAGAACCATGGACCCTTATGCCCGTAATCTGGAATGTTAACTACTAAACTGTCATGTAATGGATGAGAACCATGGACCCTTATGTCTGTAGTCTGGAATGTTAACTACTAGACTGTCATGTAATGGATGAGAACCATGGATCCTTATGTCCATAGTCTGCTATGTTAACTATTAGATTGTCATGCACATGATTTAAAAATTCCAATTCTTTGTTTTCACTTGTTATGGTTGTTAAATTTGTAACAACACATTATTATATAAAGGATCTCATGTTGTAATGTAGTCACTGGTTGAAATCTTTACATCAGTTGAAAGCATTTAACAAACTGAACACTGGCTTGTGTTTCATGATGTTCAGACAACCTGATTTATTGAGTAATACGCTGCTCTGAGGTTAGGTTCGAACCTAGATGCTGGTGGAGACATTTTGTTGGTTCAGCTGTGGGGAGGTGTTATAAGACTGATGGTCAGTTATTCTCTTGAGACAAAACTCTTGTGGTGACGAGTGTCACAACTGGTTGTCTTCCAACTAGTCAGCTGTTCCAAACTGTTAACATCTGTACATGTCACTTAAGATATTGCTTGAGTAGAAAATATCAGTACTTTCCAATATTTATTGTTGGCTACAGACTGAACATTAGTGAACAAAGTTTCTTATAATATCAATAGCGATATACTGCTGAACAATTACATTGTTTTACCACAGTATTACATCTTCAAAACCCAGTTAGGTGAATTTTTATTTTATATTTCGTAACACGATATTATAATCTGTTTACATAGGCAGATTAACAGATATAAACAGAATTATAACAAGGATGACAGACAGATTAACTTATAAAACAGAATTCTAACAAGGATGACAGACAGATTAACTGATATAAACAGAATTCTAACAAGGATGACAGGCACATTAACTTATATAAACAGAATTCTAACAAGGATGACAGGCAGATTAACTGATATAAACAGAATTCTAACAAGGATGACAAACAGATTAACTTTTTAAACAGAATTCTAACAAGGATGACAGGCAGATTAACTGATATAAACAGAATTCTAACAAGGATGACAGGCAAATTAACTTATATAAACAGAATTCTAACAAGGATGACAGGCAGATTAACTTATATAAACAGAATTCTAACAAGGATGACAGGCAGATTAACTTATATAAGCAGAATTCTCACAAGGATGAAAGGCAGATTAACTGATATAAACAGAATTCTGACAAGGATGAGAGGCAGATTAACTGATATAAACAGAATTCTGACAAGGATGACAGGCACATTAACTTATATAAACAGAATTCTAACAAGGATGACAGGCAGATTAACTGATATAAACAGAATTCTAACAAGGATGACAAACAGATTAACTTTTTAAACAGAATTCTAACAAGGATGACAGGCAGATTAACTGATATAAACAGAATTCTAACAAGGATGACAAACAGATTAACTTTTTAAACAGAATTCTAACAAGGATGACAGGCAGATTAACTGATATAAACAGAATTCTAACAAGGATGACAGGCAAATTAACTTATATAAACAGAATTCTGACAAGGATGAGAGACAGATTAACTGATAGAAACAGAATTATAACAAGGATGACAGACAGATTAACTTATATAAACAAAATTCTAACAAGGATGACAAACAGATTAACTGATATAACAGAATTCTAACAAGAATGACAGGCAGATTAACTGATATAAACAGAATTCTGACAAGGATGAGAGGCAGATTAACTTATATGAACAGAATTCTAACAAGGATGACAGGCAGATTAACTTATATAAACAGAATTCTCAAAAGAATTAGAGGCAGATTAACTGATATAAACAGAATTCTAACAAGGATGACGGGCAGATTAACTTATATAAGCAGAATTCTGACAAGGATGAAAGGCAGATTAACTGATATAAACAGAATTCTAACAAGGATGACAAGCAGATTAACTGATATAAACAGAATTCTAACCAGGATGACAGGCAGCTCACCTTGTTTAAACAATACTCTAATTCATCTGGTTGATAGGCAGTGTTCACTTGTACCTGAAACCAGAAAATTTCGCTTTGTTATACGTACAATATCAATGTATTTAAGTATGCTACAACAAAATGCATGATGGGACATTTTACGATAAATAATTTGACAGTATTTAGACCTGTGTTATTCATTAGGCCTTACGCACCTACCACGATTAATTTTGCATTGGTAGACCTCCTTCTAGTAACTTTTAGTGTGTTTCCTTCACCTTTATACAGGTCTTTAATGGATGTTCCATGTGTGTTTCTCGAGTTTGGTGAGTAAAATGTTCTAAAAATAACTTTCTGGTAAACGTCAAGACATTCAAGATTTAATTACAAGTAGAAATTAAGTCACTCATCGAATAGTTTTTATATAATACGTTTTAATGTTTTTAAACAAAAATTAAACATACAATGTTGGGGTAATTTTAAGATATAAAATAAAACAAGTCGTGTGAAGTTTCACATACACATGGTTAACCAGTTAAAACATGTTTATTATTTATTCTTTAAATTAATAAATCTCATTAAATCATGTAATATTTTTCTGAGAGAGATGAATTAAAGAATGTCATTAGAAAATGCATTGAGGTTTAGTTTACTTATAATCCAATAGATGACAGTGAGATGGTAATTTTCATTTGTTGTCAGTTGCGCTGACCAGATCTGATCTTTTCACATACAGTTCTGTACTCATGTCTGTTGTCGTTAGAGGGTTAAATAACTCATTCTCAGTTTGCCCTGCAGGAGAAAAGTCCACCTATCAAAAGCGTTCGGTTTATAAAGTTTCTATGCGTTTAATATTAGACATTTAGAAATATACACACACAAATACATATATGTTACCGAATCATAGTTTTGGAAGTATACATATACGTATATACACACATATACATAAAACATATCATAGTTTTATAAGTATATATACATATACATGTATACATATCATAACCATAAATAAAATAATATTAAAATTAAACAAAACACACTGCACATTTTTAAAAATCATTCTAGAGACAAGCTACAATGTGGGATTTTAAAATGTATCCTAGGTTTGGGAGGTTATTTGGGAAGTAGGACCAACATTATGGCGGGGATACACCGTCTATCAGTTTTAACTTCCAATTCGCTAGTCTCACTTAAGAAAATTAGAAGCTAGGAGAGCGAAATGTGAGTGCTCAAGCCCACAAGGTCCCACATTTATATCACCTTTCACTGGCTCCAGACAGTTGTATGAAAGTGACAGCTGTCCTAAGTTGAAATAAGAAAAAGATAAACATAGAAACATGAAAAATAAAAAGGAAAATAAAGTACTACCATTTGGGGGTAAGTGAGATAAAACTTTGTATTCCTACCCCCACTATGGTAAAGGCACTAACTAACACGACATCAGTAAATAGGTAGTGTGCTGTGACTGCTGTGCTTTTATATGCGGCTCAAGGTGTACATCCGCATAAAGTAGTGCCAAGTTCTTAAATGTCTTTATTTTTAACTAAAAATAATTATCAGTACTTTTAAGTAAAATTTCTCTGATTTTACTTTCTTTGTGCTTACTGCAGAATAATTTAACAATTTTACTTTATAAACAGATATTAAGGTCTGATACAGCCAATACAGGACTACATGTTTAGATGTATATACAGCCATAAATGATCAGACACGGTGTGATCAGGTGCTAAAGGCACTCGACTCGCAATTCGAGGGTTGCGGGTTCGAATCCCTCTCACACTAAACATGCTCGTCTTTCAGCCATGGGGGTGTTATAATGTGACGGTCAATCCCACTATTCGTTGGTGAAAGAGTAGCCCAAGAGTTGGCGGTGAACAGTGATGACTAGCTGCCTTACCTCTAGTCTTACATTCCTAAATTAAGGACGGCTAGCACAGATAGCCCTCGTGTAGCTTTGCACAACATTCACAAACAATCTTACCAATATTAACCCTGCTTTAGCTGCAGCCACTTGTGTCAAAATCCACTCGTAACAGTTCGAACTCCAGAGAGCAATGCGTTCTCCAGGTTTTAATCCTAATTCCAGGAAGCTAGCTGCAAGGTGATCACTCTGGAGTGATAATAAAACACTTAGTTTTAATGAAACACACAACAAGTAATGAAATCTATCATGACTACAATCTTTTTATTCGACATTTAAACAGTTCTAGAACAGTAACATGACTCTCTGTGAATAGATATGCAGGGTTTCTTCACTTTGAGGTAACCAGTGTCCATGGCGTTCATGTTCTGTATTTTTGGATTCATCAAAATAAATAAAGAATTTCAAAATGTCCGTCTTGTTTGAATGTTTTAGTTGCAAAAAATACAAATGGTCAAGATATGTTGGTTCTGAATAACAAGATGACCCACCTCTTTATCAACCTGTGAAAACGTGCGACGGATATTCTGATGTCTAAGAACAAAGGCTAGTTGATCGCCATTCTGGTCAGCAGCTTGGCTTACGACTTGACCAATGGTAGATCCCAGAAAGACGCTGTCTCCGCTACAGTGGTTGTAACTTACGGTAAACTTTTTCGGATGACTTGCGAGACACCTGGAACTACAATTAATCACTTTAGTTGTTGTTGAAAATGTTAACGAGAAGTCACACCAGTCCTAACCCTAAATTTAGTCAGACTGAAAGGAACAGAGATAAATAACATAGAACATTACACTTTCTGGTTCACAGTCTGAGCACGCTAAGCCTAGTTCTAGTCCCGCTGTCATTGTATTGTTATCACAAAGTACTGAAAATGTAAAACGTTAAATAACTTCCCTCTTATTTCTTTTTATAAGCAAAAATCTCGAGTAAATTTGGGCCAAAACTCGTTTAGTTATACACGTATTTTTTTTTCATAATACAGAAATGTGTTATGTGTTAACCAACACTCGTCACTTGATAACAACGCACATGCATAAACACATTTTCTGGTATGGTATATTTGCTGTTTTGTTTCAACCATAATTAGCACCATACAATACCATAACAACTTTATATGCTACTTGTTTGCACCATACAATACCATAACAACTTTATATGCTACTTGTTTGCACCATACAATACCATAACAACTTTATATGCTACTTGTTTGCACCATACAATACCATAACAACTTTATATGCTACTTGTTAGCACCATACAATACCATAACTTTATATGCTACTTGTTAGCACCATACAATACCATAACAACTTTATATGCTACTTGTTAGCACCATACAATACCATAACAACTTTATATGCTACTTGTTAGCACCATACAATACCATAACAACTTTATATGCTACTTGTTAGCACCATACAATACCATAACAACTTTATATGCTACTTGTTTGCACCATACAATACCATAACTTTATATGCTACTTGTACAAGATAAAAAATAATTCATTTGAAGCTGGTGGTAATATATGAAAGTGTTAACTACACGTTACCAAGAACTCAACAGAAAATGAATAGTTTTTGGTACTATATTAAAATGTTAACTTTAATGTCTACATGCTATAAACATAACTGGTAATGTTAGAATGAACCGTTCATACAAATATAAAAAAAAAGACCTCATACACAAATATATAAAAGACACTGACCTGAAATAAGGAATTTGGAACGTACGAAGTTTAACCTTCGAGATGGTCAAGGTACCTCTTCCAACAAACATGGTTGAAACACAACTTAACATTGTGACATGGATATAGAGAAAAAACCAGGTAACATAAAAAAATTAGAGGAACTTCTTCGCGCTGTCAAATCCAAGGAAAACTGAAGAAATCATTTAGACATAAAACGTTTAACGGTCGTCGCATGGGAAGTCTCGCGCATAGAGCGAAAATAATCTAGTTGTCAAGTGAGTGTTGGAATTCCCCTCACCAGAAAATCTGAAGACAAAACTTAACTGGCGACAACCACTTTGGCTAAGGTCGTGTGACGTAATGCTGCAAACTGATAACAGCACGTACCTTAATGTTACAGTAAAGCAATAAACAAAGTTATCCAGTTCGTTCCTTATCCTTATAATAAAGTAATAAACAAAGTTATCCAGTTCGTTCCTTATCCTTATAATAAAGTAATAAACAAAGTTATCCAGTTCGTTCCTTATCCTTATAATAAAGTAATAAACAAAGTTATCCAGTTGGTTTCTTATTGTTAAAGTAAAGTAGTAAACAAAATTATCCAGTTGGTTCCTTATCGTTACAGTAAAGTAATAAACAAAGTTATCCAATTGGTCCCTTATTGTTACAGTAAAGTAATAAAAAATTATATAGTTGGTTCCTTATTGTAAAAATAAAGTAATAAACAAAGTTATCCAGTTGGTTCCTTATCGTTGCAGTAAAATAATAAACAAAGTTATCCAGTTGATTCGTTATTATTACAGTAAAGTCATAAACAAAGTTATCCAGTTGGTTCGTTATTATTACAGTAAAGTCATAAACAAAGTTATCCAGTTGGTTCGTTATTATTACAGTAAAGTCATAAACAAAGTTATCCAGTTGGTTCCCGATAGTTACAGTAGTGTAATAAACAAAGTACTGTAGTTGGTTCCTTTTCGTTATAGTAATGTAATAAACCTTTGTTTTATATTGTTGCAGGATTAATACTCATTCTGGTGACCTTTGTGATTGACCTGTCCAGATGTTGTCAGTAGATCATCATGTGTGTTTGAGCCGTAGTTTCCTACTTGAGGTGTAGTTTCCTATTAGAGCTGTAGTTTCTTACTTAAGCTGTAGTTTCCTGGTAGAGCTGTATTTTCCTACTGGAGCCATAGTTTCCTACTTGAGGTGAAGTTTCCTACTAGAGCCGTAGTTTCCTACAAGAGCTGTTGTTTCCAACTTGAGCTGTATTTTCCTACTTGAGGTGTTGTTTTCTATTAAAGCCGTATTTTCCTACTTGAGGTGTAGTTTCTTACTGGAGCCGTAGTTTCCTACTTGAGCTGAAGTTTCCTTCTGGAGTTGTAGTTTCCAACTTGAGCTGTAGTTTCCTACTTTAGGTGTAGTTTTCTACTTGAGCTGTAGTTCCCTGCTGGAGCTGTAGTTTCTTATTTGAGGTGTAGTTTCCTATTAGAGCTGTAGTTTCCTACTTGAGGTGTAGTTTCTTAATTCAGTGCTATTTTTGGCAAACTACAAATCATTCACAAAAGAGGAATGTCTCAATAAACTATAAAACAAATTTGTAGTTTTACTTTGTAAGTACTTCGCGACGTGGGTAACCTGCGGTATTGTTTGTTATAAACTTTTATAAAAATCACGTAACGCCGCACTATGATAAAGTTGTAGTGACTTTATTTAGACAGACGTAACAGGTTACACCATTGTTTTCGCTTGGGTGTTGTTAAAAGGTGTAGTAGGTGTATTTGGTTCGTAAATAGTGGTAAATCACCATCTTTAGGAGACACAGAGAATCTCATTTTTTAATCCTTAACTATGTGTGTATGTTAATATTTAAGCGTCTGATGACTTATGTAATGGTTGTAGTCAGGGGTATAATGAATGACAAGTCTGACGTATTTACTCGTCAAATTTTATATCGCGGTGACCTCGACACACCATACAAGGAAATACTTATCCTGGTGTATTTAAAGTCCAGAAGAATGTATCTGCTGCTTTGTGGCGCCCTCTATTGTCATATATAGATATTCTCATTTTTTTGTTTAAAAATTTACAAAACTGACACGTGGTAAAAATTAATAGTAATAGCACTTCGCTTCTGTATTGTATCAATGATATATTTTCTACTTATTTTGTTTCTCTTTAGAACTAGTTCCGTAAATAACACTTATTGTTAAAGCACTATAAAACAATGTCTCTTCCATTTGGCACAGACCGACTATCTTAGAAATCAGGTTTCGATCTCTGCGATTGTCATAGCACAGATAGTCACTTGTGTAGCTTTGCGCTTAATTAAAACAGACAAATTAGAACAACGTAGTAACCGCTTGATAGCGCCATCTATACTTCTGTGTAAATACTTTTTATTCAAATGTTTGATACTTCACAGAAGCGATGGAAAATGATTTGTAGAAAACGGAAAATATACATGCATGGAAAGCCAGAGTGCGAAATGGTTCAAATAATAAATATTACAGTAAAAAAACCGTTTTTTTTTAAGACTAAGGTATTATAGAATGTTTGTATAGTTTATTGTAATGACTTTCACGGAGTTAATGTTTGAACACTTAATGTTACTGGCATCATTATGTTAAGTTAAATTGTGGTCTGGGTAAATATAATTTTATATTATTGATATGGGTGTGTTAAGGATTTATTTTCATTTATTTTGTATTTAACCCTTCAACTGCAGTATTTTTCATCCAATATTTTGAATGGGCCACCACAAACATTCGGGAATCTTTATTTCATGGGGTGGTAGAAATTTAACACAAGTTGCAAAGATAAGGATTAATATATGAATGTTATAGATGAGAATGTTTCATACTCAGTAAGGTTTTTGACAGTTGTTAAAGCAAGACACACACATCTTTTCACATAAATTATGAGAGCTTATGTTTTATTAGCTTCATATTTTCAAGACATATGGGTAATTGTTAAAGAGTAAACTTGCTTTAAAATTATGATTTGTTATACTGTTTAAAATAAACATTGTAATTCTAACAGTTTGTGTCACTAGTAGGATATGAGCACATAATTAAGTTTCCTGTTTTATATCTTTTGAAAATAATGATTAAAATTTATTCTTGTCAATCAGGATACGATAGTTTAACTAAATATAACAGTGATATTATCCTGTTTTTCTGTTACACGTAATTTTGTGGAGAAATATTTTAAATGAAAGATACTACTTAGCAATGGATTCAGTTGAAACAGTGAGAATTTTACAAGTCTTAATATGTTCTCGCTAGATGGCAGCACAAAATATTTGTATATAATGAGATTTTGGAACTGCACGAAAATACATAGATAAATACAGTATTATGAATATTAATATAAAAATTGAGACATTTACACAACTAAATAATCCTTGTATATCGTACTTATGTGTGAATTTAATGACACCAGTTCTTTATTATCAAAATAATACATTATATAGTGCTTTTCTTTTTTCAAATCGCCAGTGGTGCAGACCGAGAGAATGCGCGGTAGCATATGGCCTAGAATCAGAATGCTATCCTTCGTATTAACTATTCTGACCATACAAAGGGCTTATCAGTTGTATGTACATATAGCAACGAGTTGTAAAGTTGATAAGAGTTGGAAGAACCGTTCCAGCTTCACTGATTTCCTAATTAATCCAAAATTAGATCACCTGTAAGCACAATAGTCACAACAGTGGTTGGACATGAAAAATATAGAAGTTTGTTTATCTGTTAATAGATGGCGTCGTTATGCAAACTCGTGACGACGAGAAGTGAAATTATGTCTCAGGATGGCTGAGACGTAGTTACATGTAGTAACTACATGTAGTTATGGTCTGGGTAAATATAATGTAGTATTATTACTGGTATAAGTGTGTTAACTGTAGTTGTGGTCTGAATAAATATAATGTAGAATTATTACTGGTATAAGTGTGGTACCTGTAGTTGTGGTCTGAATAATATGGTAGAGAACAAGGTTTCGACATTCTTGGGTTATTTTCAGGTTAATAACACACAAAAGAACCAGCAACGTTCTAAACATCAAGTTTATATTTACTTCAAGTTAATTCATTACTATCATGAACTATCAATGTCACAAATTTATCCTATTATTAATAACATATCTAGTCTTCAACTGAGTTGTTTAGGTCATCACTAGGCACTATCAGTCACATCCTTACAGAAATATAAGAAATAAAATGTTACACAGAAACATCCAAATAAATCAGCGAAGAAAGGGGCAAACTGGATCATACAAGGTGGAAAGAAATGAGTAAAACGTTTATTGTACTCATGTGATTTGTGCTGTAATAAACAGTAAAACTGTTTTACTTTATTTGTCATTATTTTAACCAGGATATAAAGTTACAGACAACATTAATAACAGCGTTTACTTAGTTCTAACAATAAATACGTTCTCTAAGTTACCTTCCATTCACAAGTCACACCACTAGAAGGCTCTTCCTCGTATCACGTTTTACAGAACACCTAATTTGACTTACTGGCTTGTCCACACTATTATGTGTCTTTAGATACTGGTTCGTCCACAATCGCATCAGTGAAAACAAAAGGTTCATAACCTTAATATTTTCAAGAAATATAAGCAGTTGTTAAAAATTAAAGATATTTCAAAAGTTATTATTTGTTAAACTGTTTAAAATATGATGTAGAGATACTACTGGTATAAGTGTGTTACATGTAGTTGTGGTCTGGGTAAATATAATGTAGTATTATTACTGGTATAAGTGTGTTAACTGTAGTTGTGGTCTGTGTAAATATAATGTAGTATTATTACTGGTATAAGTGTGTTACATGTAGTTGTGGTCTGGGTAAATGTAATGTAGTATTATTACTGATATAAGTGTGTTAACTGTAGTTGTGGTCTGGTTAAAAATAACGTAGAAATATTACTGGTATAAGTGTGTTAACTGTAGTTGTTGTCTGGGTAAATATAATGTAGTATTATTACTGGTATAAGTGTGTTAACTGTAGTTGTGGTCTGTGTAAATATAATGTAGTATTATTACTGGTATAAATGTGTTAACTGAAGTTGTGGTCTGGGTAAATATGATGTTGTATTTTTCTGGTATAAATGTGTTAACTGTAGTTGTTGTCTGAATAAATATAATGTAGTATTATTACTGGTATAAGTGTGTTAACTGTAGTTGTTGTCTGGGTAAATATAATGTAGTGTTATTACTGGTATAAATGTGTTAACTGAAGTTGTGGTCTGGGTAAATATGATGCAGTATTATTACTGGTATTAGTGTTAACTTTAGTTGTGGTCTGAATAAATATAATGTTGTATTTTTCTGGTATAAGTGTGTTAACTGTAGTTGTGGTCTGTGTAAATATAATGTAGTATTATTACTGGTATAAGTGTGTTAACTGTAGTTGTGGTCTGAATAAATATAATGTAGTGTTATTACTGGTATAAGTGTGTTAACTGTAGTTGTTGTCTGAATAAATATAATGTAGTGTTATTACTGGTATAAGTGTGTTACCTGTAGTTGTGGTCTGGGTAAATATGATGTAGTATTATTACTGGTATTAGTGTTAACTTTAGTTGTGGTCTGAATAAATATAATGTTGTATTTTTCTGGTATAAGTGTGTTAACTGTAGTTGTGGTCTGTGTAAATATAATGTAGTATTATTACTGGTATAAGTGTGTTAACTGTAGTTGTGGTCTGAATAAATATAATGTAGTGTTATTACTGGTATAAGTGTGTTAACTGTAGTTGTTGTCTGAATAAATATAATGTAGTGTTATTACTGGTATAAGTGTGTTACCTGTAGTTGTGGTCTGTGTAAATATAATGTAGTATTATTACTGGTATAAGTGTGTTAACTGTAGTTGTGGTCTGAATAAATATAATGTAGTGTTATTACTGGTATAAGTGTGTTAACTGTAGTTGTTGTCTGGGTAAATATAATGTAGTGTTATTACTGGTATAAGTGTGTTACCTGTAGTTGTGGTCTGTGTAAATATAATGTAGTATTATTACTGGTATAAATGTGTTAACTGAAGTTGTGGTCTGGGTAAATATGATGTAGTATTATTACTGGTATAAGTGTGTTAACTGTAGTTGTGGTCTGTGTAAATATAATGTAGTATTATTACTGGTATAAATGTGTTAACTGAAGTTGCGGTCTGGGTAAATATGATGTAGTATTATTACTGGTATTAGTGTTAACTTTAGTTGTGGTCTGAATAAATATAATGTTGTATTTTTCTGGTATAAGTGTGTTAACTGTAGTTGTGGTCTGTGTAAATATAATGTAGTATTATTACTGGTATAAGTGTGTTAACTGTAGTTGTGGTCTGAATAAATATAATGTAGTATTATTACTGGTATAAGTGTGTTACATGTAGTTGTGGTCTGGGTAAATATAATGTAGTATTATTACTGGTATAAGTGTGTTACATGTAGTTGTGGTCTGGGTAAATGTAATGTAGTATTATTACTGATATAAGTGTGTTAACTGTAGTTGTGGTCTGGTTAAAAATAACGTAGAAATATTACTGGTATAAGTGTGTTAACTGTAGTTGTGGTCTGAATAAATATAATGTTGTATTTTTCTGGTATAAGTGTGTTAACTGTAGTTGTTGTCTGAATAAATATAATGTAGTATTATTACTGGTATAAGTGTGTTAACTGTAGTTGTTGTCTGAATAAATATAATGTAGTATTATTACTGGTATAAGTGTGTTAACTGTAGTTGTTGTCTGGGTAAATATAATGTAGTGTTATTACTGGTATAAATGTGTTAACTGAAGTTGTGGTCTGGGTAAATATGATGCAGTATTATTACTGGTATTAGTGTTAACTTTAGTTGTGGTCTGAATAAATATAATGTTGTATTTTTCTGGTATAAGTGTGTTAACTGTAGTTGTGGTCTGTGTAAATATAATGTAGTATTATTACTGGTATAAGTGTGTTAACTGTAGTTGTTATCTGGGTAAATATAATGTAGTGTTATTACTGGTATAAGTGTGTTAACTGTAGTTGTGGTCTGAATAAATATAATGTAGTGTTATTACTGGTATAAGTGTGTTAACTGTAGTTGTAGTCTGAATAAATATAACGTAGTGTTATTACTGGTATAAGTGTGTTAACTGTAGTTGTTGTCTGGGTAATTATGATGTATTATTACTGGTATAAGTGTGTTAACTGTAGCTGTGGTCTGAATAAATGTAATGTATAAGTGTGTTAACTGTAGTTGTGGTCTGAATAAATATAACGTCGTGTTATTACTGGTCCAAGTGTGTTAACTGTAGTTGTTGTCTGAATAAATATAATGTAGTATTATTTCTGGTATAAGTGTGTTAACTGTAGTTGTTGTCTGGTTGAATATGATGTGGTATTATTACTGGTATTAGTGTGTTAACTGTAGTTGTTGTCTGGTTGAATATGATGTGGTATTATTACTGGTATTAGTGTTAACTTTAGTTGTTATCTGGGTAAAAATCAATTTATATTTCAAATGAAAACAGATTTACCAATTACATTAAATGGACTTTATTTATAAATTAGATTAAGTTTTTAAAATTGTGTTGAATGTTTATCGACAATAGATGTGAATAGTTTTAAATTAATTTCTCTATGTCCATCCACTTACCTATGACTATCAGTGCTTAAGGGATATAATTCTCGTTAACAGTAATGACCGTCAACTCTTTGATTATTGTATTAGATTAGAGAGATTTGACTGTCACTCTTATAAGGCAGTATGGGGTTCAAAACGTGTGAGAGTCGATTTTTCACCAAGGGAACTCAAACGAATCGTCAGATTAACGGTCGAAGCACATAAAATGTCATTTTGCCACTAATTTTAAACCACACATGATATTCGTCTGATATATCTTAGCCATTAGATTAAAACTGAGCCCAATTCAAACCTTGAACTCCTAATTTAACTACCTCTGAAGGAAAAACTTTTACATGGCCAAACACCTTGCTAGAAAATTATTATCGGCTGATAAACGACTTTAGCCTTTAAGTCCAACCATTCTCACCATTGTAGGTGAAACATATGACACTTCAACAAAATTTATTACTTTTAGACACTATTAGAATATATTATAGTGTAGTAGGAAAGGTTATAAAACCAAACTATAATAAAATGTACCGAAACTTACCAGTAGAATATCACAAGGTAGTCAGCAGTAAATGTCGAATAGCAGAATACAAAATATACGAACTAGCTTTGTATAAAACGCAGCTTAACTAGCAGAATATATTAAATAAATGGAACTGATACATTAGCACTTAACTATTATGAGGCAACACAACGTGGGATAACAATTAGTAATAGGGAAGTGACGAAATATAACACTGAAACTTGTGTTTTGTAGAGAAGCAAAATTAAACTTTATAAAGTATATTTGACAACATTATAGATATTTTAGATACATCACCGTTAGACAAACGATAGGTGAAAGCTAACCCTAAAATTAGCTACACGTTTTTAGACCACCTGTTGTTTCTTTTCGAACCTATTTATCTAAGACGTCAACTTTGTGTGTAAAGTGAGCAACGTCTCCAAATATTATTATGTTATAACACTTAGTGTTATAACAAGTAAAAACAAATACAAATATTAATTAGAGTGGTGCAGTACGCTAAACCTACCATTACTTTTGTTGCTCGTTGAATTTCGAGCAAATTTATTCGAGGGTTGTCTGCGCTAGGGTTCCCTAATTTATAGACAAGAAAGACCGTTGGGAGATTTATTATGTTAGAAAAACACGTTGGTTCAAGAAGTCTTGATAGAAATGAATAAAAAACATACATATAACCCGCGCGCTTTCTAAAGGGTTTGCCCCTCAATAAAAAAGGTCCACTCTTCGAAAGCGTTCAGGTTATAGGATTTTTAATCGCTCCAACTAGTGGAATACTCTTTGACCGTCACAATATAACTCACTCATGGCTGAGAAGGAGATTCCGTCCGCGAACGGGTTTCTAATGTGCGAAATGCAGATTGCGAGCCGACCGATCTAACCACCAGGCCGGGTCGGACCCTCTAACTGATAGTGAGCGATTTAGAGAAGTGTCTTGTAAAGTAACGAGGCGATAACAATAACGTAGGTTGGAATATTGGGTTTCAGATTATAAAGATTGTAATAAACCTTCGACTCATGACAATCTAATATTACAAATAAACATACACTATGTAGGTGACTCGAAACAGTCTAAAATTACAAATAAACATACACTATGCCTGTGTCTCATGACAGTCTAATAATATTACAAATAAACATACAATATGTAGGTGTCTCATCAAGGTGTAATATTAAAAATAAGCATACACTATGCCTGTGTCTCACGACACTCTAATATTACAAATAAACATACACTATGTAGGTGGCTCGTGACAGTGTAATATTACAAATAAACATACACTATGCCTGTGTCTCACGACAGTGTAATATTACAAATAAACATACACTATGCCTGTGTCTCACGACAGTGTAATATTACAAATAAACATACACTATGTAGGTGTCTCACGACAGTCTAATATTAAAAATAAACGTACACTATGTAGGTGTGTCACGACAGTCTAATATTACAAATAAACGTACACTATGTAGGTGTCTCACGACAGTCTAATATTAAAAATAAACGTACACTATGTAGGTGTGTCACGACAGTCTAATATTACAAATAAACGTACACTATGTAGGTGTCTCACGACAGTGTAATATTACAAATAAACATACACTATGCCTGTGTCTCACGACAGTGTAATATTACAAATAAACATACACTATGTAGGTGTCTCACGACAGTCTAATATTAAAAATAAACGTACACTATGTAGGTGTGTCACGACAGTCTAATATTACAAATAAACATACACTATGTAGGTGTCTCACGACAGTCTAATATTAAAAATAAACGTACACTATGTAGGTGTGTCACGACAGTCTAATATTACAAATAAACGTACACTATGTCTGTGTGTCACGACAGTCTAATATTACAAATAAACATACACTATGCCTGTGTCTCACGACAGTGTAATATTACAAATAAACATACACTATGTAGGTGTCTCATGACACTCTAATATTACAAATAAACATACACTATGCCTGTGTCTCACGACAGTGTAATATTACAAATAAACATACACTATGTAGGTGTCTCATGACACTCTAATATTACAAATAAACATACACTATGCCTGTGTCTCACGACAGTGTAATATTACAAATAAACATACACTATGTAGGTGTCTCATGACACTCTAATATTACAAATAAACATATAGCATAACAACTAAACATAAACATGAAAAACGTGAGTATATGGTATACAAAATAACGAATATAACAGATACAACAGTAAAACAAATTAGTACCGTTTCTACATTTACAACTAATACCAACTTCCAGCAGTAAGAACACAAACAAGTTAGGCTAGATAGTTCTGAAACAAACAAACCAAAACAGCCACAAGAGACAGGAATCTTAGAAGTACAAACAAACATGCAAAACGAATATGAACATGTATCTAAAACATCAGATCGAAATAGAAAAGATGCTAAAAACTACAAATCATAAGAGATCCCAAGGTAGTGTTGATATAACGTTTGTCGTACTTGAAGGTGTTCCGTATCTATTATTCCATACATAAAATAGGAATCTGTTATCACATTAAAAATATATAACAAATTTATTAAGTGTTATTAAAACCATAAACAGTCCACCTAAGACTAAATCTCACGTTTCACCTAGATTATTAGGTTAGGTAATTTGTGTGAAATGCATGTTTGATGACCTAACTTGGTGAAAGTGACGTTTGGTAGCGAACTGTTTATGGACTTAAATATAACCAGATTGAGTGAAGTTGGAATAGCCCTAAGTGCAACATGTTAATGATGTGGAAGTTAAAAGTCAGCGTTCACTTGTTAGTGCTTGTGCTCTGATTTCTAAGTAAAATAGAAACAGGAGAGTGTAATGAGAGGTTTCCATGGTACACTGACCCCTAGGTCCAGAAAATAACAATTGACACCAGACGACAGACGTCCATGTTTTAGGAACAAACGTTTCATGTAAGTATTTATGTGGTCACTTTCCATCCATAAGTTGAATAGATTTTACCACCCAGGTTTTAAAAGATACAAAACAGAGTCAACATAGTCGAGGATGTCTTTGTAACAGTTTTTGTTTTATCGACTCACCTGAAAGCTTTTATCATTCCTAACAAAAAGCCCATCAGTGGTTCAGCGGTATGTCTGTGGACTTCCAACGCTACAACCCGGGTTTCGATAACCGTGGTGGGCAGAGCACAGATAGCCCATTGTGTAGCTTTGTGTTTAACTGAAAAAAAACCTAACAAAAATTCTAATAACAGTTAAGTATAATCAAACACAACTAGCACTCACTACTTCTGATCAAACAGTGTCACTTGTAATAACTTACATTATATGTAATACAGTTATATCTAAAATGAACACGTTTTATACTGTTTCTGTGGTTAGCATAAAGTTCTGAAAACTAGCGCAACAAAAAAACTATAATTTGTTTACAAATTTTTTTACTGTAAAATTGTTCAGTTCAAAGATGTGATATATCTTACATGAATAACTTATTTAATTAATTAGAAACAACTCTTAATAATAAAACAATGTTTAAGAGTTATCTCAGAATTTTCAGTCAATTCGTTTTCCGTTCATTGCCAAAACCTTACTCTAGTTTTTTTTTTAAAACATTCTCTGCCGTGGGGATAAAAATATTTTATCCGATAAATGAATATATGATAAGACACTAATACGTATATTAAGATATAAAATCATACCTCTCTTTAAAAACGTTTTTGTTAAATAAAAAAGAAATATAATTTAGTTATTGTTATTTATACTTACTAGGTGGCAGCACTAAGCAAACATTTGACATCCCGTAATGAAATTGTCTGCGGGTTAGAACTGCACGAGCACTGTTAGTTTCAGTTTGGCAGTGCGTGTGTCAGGTTCGTGTTGTAAAAGTTGTACAGTCATTTACTTTTGATTTCTGTAAAGGGTTTCTTGTGGTAAAAGAAAACCTTTTATTAAAGTGGACGATAATTATGTTGGAAAGGAACTACTATAATCATTACCCACAAGATAATTACAACTGTTCGCCATCTTTTCATTTCCGGGTGAGTGTTCAGTCAGTTAATTTGTACATTAAGTTATAATGGTGGAAAAATATCTCACTTCACCGTTGACATATAATTGTTTTGTTATTACTGTTTTTGTTTCCAAAACGGAACATTTTTCCATATGAATCTCAGTGTTCTTTCTCCAACTCAGGTCTGTTACCAAACTAGTCCATCTACTAGCAGATTTAACCTTGATTGTACTCATTTATCACAGCAACGTCTTGTCACCAACCGACAGTTTACCTCATAACGACACGTTATCACTAAGAAATATTTTCATATCCTTATCTAGTTACTTGTGACTGCACGTCTCACTGAACACTCTTGTAACTAATGACTTCACTTACACGATTGATAACAACTTTATGGTAATATTTATTCGTTTGGCCGCTTGGTTTATTTTGTCCATCTTCACTCTACAAGCTGAACACAAACCGTGGCTAAATAATGAATTAATATTTCATGTAAGATTCTTATCAGTGCTATAAATGAAGCTTCCAGTTTGGCTGCACCTTCTTTTCACACCTAAGGTCTTGTTGATTGGATATAATTATTTTTGGTCAATGCACACCAACAAATCACAGCAAGTGAGAAAGTGATGCCCTATAGTGACCAACATTGTATCTAAGGTCACTACCATATTATTTGTAATAGAACCAGTCAGCTTCTTTAAAATAATTGGTAGCAGTGTTTCATCTCGAAAGAAATGTTGGTCGCTTCTTTATAGTAACGCAATGGAATCTAGATTAAGTGTTTCTTGTCATCAATCCGTACAGCCCTATTAAGCATTGTTATTCACTTTAATTGTTTAAGCCAATATCACGTGACGCTGAACTCTCTTTAATTAGAATAATTTCATAAAATTGGGTAAATTTATGCTGAAAAGTTGGCAGTGATTAATAACTGCCCACATATTCGATTCTTTTCAAAACTTGTGCTAGAAAGTGGTAATTTAGTTTGCATGGCCTTACCAATAGTTACGTATCCACACGTCTTAATGTTGTTGCTGTGTTTAATCCGAATAACAAAAACTAGAAAGATACAATTTTACTTTTGATGAAGCTACAGTAAGAACAGTTAGACCTACAGCTCACGTAACCTTCTGCGCTAAATATAAGTGTTGTTAAGGCTGCACGTGTGTTGTTTACATCAAATGAAACTTTTAATTGTAGAATGAAAACATCTACTAATAAACTAAATGAAAAAAGAATCCTTAAAAGTTAAACATACTTTGTACGAAATAAAGTTTCTGTACTTTAAGAGCGAAGAGAAAGAGAATAAATCAGAATTGAAGACCAGATATCTTAGATATTTATTGAAGTTTGGTGTATCTATGCACGTCCACTGAAAATATAATCAGCTGTGTGTTATGTTGTTAGTAAACCTTAACATCGTAGCAACATGTAACCAACTGTGTGTTATGTTGTCAGTAAACCTTAACATCGTAGCAACATGTGACCAACTGTGTGTTATGTTGTCAGTAAACCTCAAAAACCTAGTTTGTAACCAACTGTGTGTTATGTTGTGAATAAACCTTAACAACCTAGTTTGTAACCAACTGTGTGTTATGTTGTTAGTAAACCTTAACATCGTAGCAACATGTAACCAACTGTGTGTTATGTTGTCAGTAAACCTTAACATCGTAGCAACATGTAACCAACTGTGTGTTATGTTGTCAGTAAACCTCAAAAACCTAGTTTGTAACCAACTGTGTGTTATGTTGTGAGTAAACCTTAACAACCTAGTTTGTAACCAACTGTGTGTTATGTTGTCTGTAAACCTTAACATCCTAGTTTGTAACCAACTGTGTGTTATGTTGTCAGTAAACCTTAACATCCTAGTTTGTAACCAACTGTGTGTTATGTTGTGAGTAAACCTTAACAACCTAGTTTGTAACAATATGTAACCAACTATGTGTTATGTTGTGAGTAAACCTTAACAACCTAGTTTGTAACCAACTGTGTGTTATGTTGTTAGTAAACCTTAACAACCTAGTTTGTAACCAACTGTGTGTTATGTTGTCAGTAAACCTTAACATCCTAGTTTGTAACCAACTGTGTGTTATGTTGTTTAACAACGTATAAAAATTGTACGTAACGTTAATAGCAGAATAATAATTTTATGTTTGTTACATGTATGTTTTTATTATATTTACCTTAATAATAAGGATTGCAGTATCAGTGGTACAAAGAATTGTGTTTAACACATTTTCTGACAACATAATCACGATACATCGAAGAAAGGATATTGTGCTTTTAACATACCGGACAAACAGTCAGCCCTTCACGAATGTTCTTGACGGTATCTAGAGAAATTCGCAGCCGAAAGGGATTGGAGATAAACCCGCATGATAAAACGTTTCTCGAACAACACTGTCAAAATAACATTCTTCCATGTATGATTGTTGTATTTATTTTAAAATGTTTATATTTCTGTGATCATTCCTCATGAAGAATATTCCTGGAATATATTTACATCTTATTACCTATATATTTCTGGAATATATTTACATCTTATTACCTATATATTTCTGGAATATATTTACATCTTATTACCTATATATTTCTGGAATATATTTACACTTATTACCTATATATTTCTGGAATATATTTACATCTTATTACCTATATATTTCTGGAATATATTTACACTTATTATCTATACTTTACGAAGGTCTATTTCACCAGAAACAAAGAGCCACTTTCAGGTAATGTCCTATTAAAGGAATAATATAAATTATCTACTACATAAGTTCCATGATTATTCAGGTAAAGTGTGAGACGGTGGACAGATGTTTGTCATTAAGTTTTTATTTAAACAGCGTGAGACGGTGTGGTCATTAGGTTTTTATTTAAACAGTGTGAGATGGTGTGGTCATTAGGTTTTTATTTAAACAGTGTGAGACGGTGTGGTCATTAGGTTTTTATTTAAACAGTGTGAGATGGTGTGGTCATTAGGTTTTTATTTAAACAGTGTGAGACGGTGTGGTCATTAGGTTTTTATTTGGCCCCGACATTATTTTATGAGAAGTTTAGTCACGATTATAGCAACTTCGAGCGCACTTTTGGCTCGGAACTCCCGCAGTTGTAAGGGACTGAGGGACAGACTTTCTCCATTGGAGTGAGGGACAAAAATGGTTAATTGACCTTTGAAATCTATGAAATCCGCCACACTTTTCTCCGATTTTGATTGGTTGGTGACTGTCTTTACTTCCAACTGTCAATCTGATAAGAGTGTTCCATCCGAGTTATCCAAGAGCACTTTGGGCTCACTTCTTTCATAACGACTTCTGAACGTGATACTTGGACAATCGGTGCGTTTATTTTCTTCGATCCACACAAATCAGCAGAACCTAACTAGACACACTTATTTACATTATTATATTAATAACGACATTAAGCATTATTAAAAATTTTAAAAGTGAAGAGTGACCACAACCTTGAGGACGATGTTATGTGATTAAAAAAAAACAAAAAAAGTTCGCTCGTGCCGTCCATGAAACAACACATATTGTACACTATCGGGGTTAATCCGTAAACTAATTGTCTTCGACCAAGCGGTAAGTTTACATTAGTAAAATTCAAGGTTCGATCCCCATCAATGAACAGAACCGGACGTTGTTTTCTACCTATCAGTAACAGCATGAATATCCAATCCAGCCGTTCTGAGATTTATCTTTATTTCAAGTGGGTTTCTCGTCGTCAAGAATTGTGGAGCTTTGCGTTACATAAATAAACAAAGATCATAAAACATCTGGTCGTAGTTTTACCTTTTAAAGTCTTCTTAACTATATAGAATGTTTTTACGCGTGACAACTGTGGGTTATAAACGTGTGACAACTACAGATATAGACACATGTATAGACGTGTGAAAACTATAGGCACAGCCGTCTAGCAATTATATGAAGAGATGTGTAACAAATATAGATTGACGTGTAACAACTACAGATATAGACGTGTAACAACTGCAGCTACAGACAGTTAACGATTATAGGTATAGATGTATACAGACGTGTAACAGTGGACATGCGACAACTATAGATATGAATTTTATATGCAAAAACGGCTCGTTTGGGTTCAGAAAATATTTTAAATAGAAGAGCGAACAACGTTTCTACCAGTTATAGCTATAAACGTATACGGACGTGTAAGAACTATAGATACAAACGTATACAGACGTATAAAAATTACAGTTATAGACGTATGTAGACATTAATAACTATAGGTATAGTTGTGTAACAATTATAGGTATAGACGTACACAGACGTGTAACAACCATTGGTATAGATGTCTAGCAACTAGCAATAGACTTGTGACAACTAAAAACGTAGACATCTAACAACTGAAGGAATACACCTATAAGACGTGTAACAACTACAGGTATAGACACGTAACAACTATTGGTATGGACCTACATAGACACGTAACAACTATTGATATGGACCTACATAGACACGTAACAACTATTGGTATGGACCTACATAGACACGTAACAACTATTGGTATGGACCTACATAGACACGTAACAACTATTGGTATGGACCTACATAGACACGTAACAACTATTGGTATGGACCTACATAGACACGTAACAACTATTGGTATGGACATACATATACACGTAACAACTATTGGTATGGACCTACATAGACACGTAACAACTATTGGTATGGACCTACATAGACACGTTACAACTATTGATATGGACCTACATAGACACGTAACAACTATTGGTATGGACATAGATAGACACGTTACAACTATTGGTATGGAGATACATAGACACGTAACAACTATTGGTATAGACATACATATACACGTAACAACTATTGGTATGGACATACATAGACACGTAACAACTATTGGTATGGAGATACCTATACACGTAATAACTATTGAAATGGACCTACATAGACACGTAACAACTATTGGTATGGACCTACATAGACACGTAACAACTATTGGTATGGACATACATATACACGTAACAACTATTGGTATGGACCTACATAGACACGTTACAACTATTGATATGGACCTACATAGACACGTAACAACTATTTGTATGGACCTACATAGACACGTAACAACTATTGGTATGGACATACATATACACGTAACAACTATTGGTATGGACCTACATAGACACGTTACAACTATTGATATGGACCTACATAGACACGTAACAACTATTGGTAGGGACCTACATAGACACGTAACAACTATTGATATGGACCTACATAGACACGTTACAACTATTGATATGGACCTACATAGACACGTAACAACTATTGGTATGGACATAGATAGACACGTTACAACTATTGGTATGGAGATACATAGACACGTAACAACTATTGGTATAGACATACATATACACGTAACAACTATTGGTATGGACATACATAGACACGTAACAACTATTGGTATGGAGATACCTATACACGTAATAACTATTGAAATGGACCTACATAGACACGTAACAACTATTGGTATGGACCTACATAGACACGTAACAACTATTGGTATGGACATACATATACACGTAACAACTATTGGTATGGACCTACATAGACACGTTACAACTATTGATATGGACCTACATAGACACGTAACAACTATTTGTATGGACCTACATAGACACGTAACAACTATTGGTATGGACATACATATACACGTAACAACTATTGGTATGGACCTACATAGACACGTTACAACTATTGATATGGACCTACATAGACACGTAACAACTATTGGTAGGGACCTACATAGACACGTAACAACTATTGATATGGACCTACATAGACACGTTACAACTATTGATATGGACCTACATAGACACGTAACAACTATTGGTATGGACATAGATAGACACGTTACAACTATTGGTATGGAGATACATAGACACGTAACAACTATTGGTATAGACATACATATACACGTAACAACTATTGGTATGGACATACATAGACACGTAACAACTATTGGTATGGAGATACCTATACACGTAATAACTATTGAAATGGACCTACATAGACACGTAACAACTATTGGTATGGACCTACATAGACACGTAACAACTATTGGTATGGACATACATATACACGTAACAACTATTGGTATGGACCTACATAGACACGTTACAACTATTGATATGGACCTACATAGACACGTAACAACTATTTGTATGGACCTACATAGACACGTAACAACTATTGGTATGGACATACATATACACGTAACAACTATTGGTATGGACCTACATAGACACGTTACAACTATTGATATGGACCTACATAGACACGTAACAACTATTGGTAGGGACCTACATAGACACGTAACAACTATTGATATGGACCTACATAGACACGTAACAACTATTTGTATGGACCTACATAGACACGTAACAACTATTGGTATGGACCTACATAGACACGTAATAACTATTGCTATGGACCTACATAGACACGTAACAACTATTGATATGGACATACATAGACACGTAACAACTATTGGTATGGACCTACATAGACACGTAACAACTATTGCTATGGACCTACATAGACACGTAACAACTATTGCTATGGACCTACATAGACACATAACAACTATTGATATGGACCTACATAGACACGTTACAACTATTGGTATGGACCTACATAGACACGTAACAACTATTGGTAGGGACATACATAGACACGTAACAACTATTGGTATGGACCTACATAGACACGTTACAACTATTGATATGGACCTACATAGACACGTAACAACTATTGGTATGGACATAGATAGACACGTTACAACTATTGGTATGGAGATACATAGACACGTAACAACTATTGGTATAGACATACATATACACGTAACAACTATTGGTATGGACATACATAGACACGTAATAACTATTGAAATGGACCTACATAGACACGTAACAACTATTGGTAGGGACCTACATAGACACGTAACAACTATTGGTATGGACCTACATAGACACGTTACAACTATTGATATGGACCTACATAGACACGTAACAACTATTGGTATGGACATAGATAGACACGTTACAACTATTGGTATGGAGATACATAGACACGTAACAACTATTGGTATAGACATACATATACACGTAACAACTATTGGTATGGACATACATAGACACGTAACAACTATTGGTATGGAGATACCTATACACGTAATAACTATTGAAATGGACCTACATAGACACGTAACAACTATTGGTATGGACATACATATACACGTAACAACTATTGGTATGGACCTACATAGACACGTTACAACTATTGATATGGACCTACATAGACACGTAACAACTATTTGTATGGACCTACATAGACACGTAACAACTATTGGTATGGACATACATATACACGTAATAACTATTGGTATGGACCTACATAGACACGTTACAACTATTGATATGGACCTACATAGACACGTAACAACTATTTGTATGGACCTACATAGACACGTAACAACTATTGGTATGGACCTACATAGACACGTAACAACTATTGCTATGGACCTACATAGACACGTAACAACTATTGATATGGACATACATAGACACGTAACAACTATTGGTATGGACCTACATAGACACGTTACAACTATTGCTATGGACCTACATAGACACGTAACAACTATTGCTATGGACCTACATAGACACGTAACAACTATTGATATGGACCTACATAGACACGTTACAACTATTGGTATGGACCTACATAGACACGTAACAACTATTGGTAGGGACATACATATACACGTAACAACTATTGGTATGGAGATACATAGACACGTAACAACTATTGGTATGGACCTACATAGACACGTAACAACTATTGGTATGGACCTACATAGACACGTAACAACTATTGCTATGGACATACATAGACACGTTACAACTATTGGTATGGAGATACATAGACACGTAACAACTATTGCTATGGACATACATAGACACGTAACAACTATTGCTATGGACATACATAGACACGTAACAACTATTGATATGGAGATACATAGACACGTAACAACTATTGCTATGGACATACATAGACACGTAACAACTAATGGTATGGACCTACATAGACACGTTACAACTATTGGTATGGAGATACATAGACACGTAACAACTATTGCTATGGACATACATAGACACGTAACAACTATTGCTATGGACATACATAGACACGTAACAACTATTGATATGGACATACATAGACACGTTACAACTATTGGTATGGAGATACATAGACACGTAACAACTATTGGTATAGACATACATATACACGTAACAACTATTGGTATGGACATACATAGACACGTAACAACTATTGGTATGGACCTACATAGACACGTAACAACTAATGGTATGGACCTCCATAGACACGTTACAACTATTGGTATGGACATACATAGACACGTAACAACTATTGATATGGACATACATAGACGTGTGACAACTAGAGGTATAGACTTTATAGACGTGTGGCACATATACATATCAACGTATAGCACAACCTAGTGATGTAAGTTTTGTGACAAACGCTAGCTGTCGCCACTGTGTCAGACGAGCCTTTCACACATTCTTAGTAAATTTTTGTAAAGTCATACCTTATTATTTCTTTAACTTGAATTTCACTAACACTAATAATAAAAATGTTGAATAACAATATTCATTTATATTTGTGCATTAATAGGAATATTTATGTGTTTATATCCAGGGGTGTAGATTTTTTTACACCCGATGGGGGGGATGATTTTTGCAACCACTTATGTGGACTCTTCAATTTGCAATTTGGTAATCTCTGATTACGTGAACCTGAAAGCTGTAAACATGCAGTCACAGAGTAATCTTGTTACCACGATACTTGTATGTATACTTAGGCCTACTGACTGATACTTACGAACTATCGCTTAGATCGAAAACCTTAGAAGCACGCCTATATTAAAGATGTACCTTTCGGCTACTGAAAAAGCCTACATCTAGGCCTAATTATGTAATTCTATTGGTAAGAACACGAGAATCACAAGAATAAACACACAATTTGTAGGCCTGTGCTGCAATAAAACAATTCAACAGAGCAAATTGTAGGGGGGGGGCGAACATTGTATGCAATATACCACCAAATGAAATGAAGGGGAGATGTATAACCTCCATCCACCCCAGGATCTACGTCCCTGTTTATATCACGTTTCTGTAATAATTGTTTTGGTTTGTTAACTTAGTGTTTAGAGTTAAATAAATCCAAAGTCTCCTGTTATTGGTGGAACGTGGCGAAGTGTAATTGGAATTATACAATCAAATCTAGTTAAGGTCGATCATTCTCAATTGTTTGACGTAAATGAAAAAAAAAATCCATGTTTCCAGTTAGAAGAATATATCAAATTAGAGATATTAATTATAGGATTAATTTATAATTCTGGACCACTTAAAAATATTTCCTGGAACAACAGTTATAAACGACATCAAACAAATATAAATACTAACTTTGGTATTTATTAAAAATCGTTTCTGTCCTATTCATAGTCCCTAGAGGGCGTTACTGTAATTAGTGGCTATCACTATTCGATTGCTTCTATTGAAAGTTATTTTCTGTAAAGACGCCTGTAGAATTGAATTGCTTTCTCCCCAGAAACAGGTTTGGGAGATCCAATGAAACACACAAACAGTTTGAAGTACTTGGATAAGTACGTTACCCTTGAGATATACATAAAGACATGTTATAATTCATGGCAGACGGGTAACCAATTTAATTATTTTTGAACGCAAGTTTTGATTAATAGCTAAACATTTGTATTCCCCTCGAAAGATGACAGAAAGCTTTGTCGTGTTTTTTTTTCTAGAATTAAGTACTCTCTCAAGACAAAAACAGCAACAAAACCCCTGATTAATTATCCATCAATGTCTGAGCTTATGAGACTGGTGAACGTAACGATCCACAATTTTTTATTGACCATTGACGTTCTAAGTGACACCGAAGGTCACCGCCCTTCTCAGCGAGAAGACGAACAATGATAGAGGGCGCTGAAATGATCAGAAGGTGTTCAGTCATTCATCGATAAAACATGTAATAATCAGATAAATGATACTCATCGCCTGTGTACTTTCGTCACGGTAATAACGTGATTAATTTCTACATGTCAGTAACAAACCTTTACAATAACAAAACTCGAGATCTTTAGTAATCAGTAACAATAACACAGTAACAACACATGTGTTAAATAGTAATCAGTAACAATAACACAGTAACAACACATGTGTTAAATAGTAATCAGTAACAATAACACAGTAACAACACATGTGTTAAATAGTAATCAGTAACAATAACACAGTAACAACACACGTGTTTTATAGTAATCAGTAATAATAACATCTACACAGTAACAACACACGTGTTTTATAGTAATCAGTAACAATTACATCAACACAGTAACAACACACGTGTTTTATAGTAATCAGTAACAATAACATCTACACAGTAACAACACACGTGTTTTATAGTAAGCAGTAACAATTACATCCACACAGTAACAACACACGTGTTTTATAGTAAGCAGTAACAATAACATCTACACAGTAACAACACACGTGTTTTACAGTAATCAGTAATAATAGCATCTACACAGTAACAACACACGTGTTTTATAGTAATCAGTTATAATAACATTTACACAGTAACAACACACGTGTTTTATAGTAATCAGTAATAATAACATCTACACAGTAACAACACACGTGTTTTATAGTAATCAGTAATAATAACATCTACACAGTAACAACACACGTGTTTTATAGTAATTAGTAACAATAGCACAGTAACAACACACGTGTTTTATAGTAATCAGTAACAATTACATCAACACAGTAACAACACACGTGTTTTATAGTAATCAGTAACAATAACATCTACACAGTAACAACACACGTGTTTTATAGTAATCAGTAATAATAACATCTACACAGTAACAACACACGTGTTTTATAGTAATCAGTAATAATAACATCTACACAGTAACAACACACGTGTTTTATAGTAATCAGTAATAATATCATCTGCACAGTAACAACACACGTGTTTTATAGTAATCAGTAATAATATCATCTACACAGTAACAACACACGTGTTTTATAGTAATCAGTAATAATAACTATAAAATTCTATTAGTTTTCTAAGTGTATAAGTTTTTTATTTGTCTATTTGTATAAGAACTTTTGTTATCTGACTATATAAGTATCTTAATTATCCAACTATGTTTTGTTGGTGATAGAATTTAGTTACAATTGTATTTCAGGAGGTCTGATTATTGGTTTATATTTTTTTCACTACAAGAACATCGTAGTTTGAGATGAAATTAAAATGATCAGATTTTGCTGTAGTTCTATGTTGGAACACCAGGATCGCTGACGTATCCTAATTGTCTCTGTAAATATTAATTTTTGAAGATGGCGATAGTGTGATTGCTTTTCCTTGGCTGTAAATGTTCTGCAGAATAAAGACATTTTGTGTCTTGTGGACAGAGTTCCACATTTTTCACTCTCCCACCCCCACCACGTCTCCAGGCAGGACTCATTCAGTATCAAGTCACGTGGTGTATTTATTACGTTGTCCAATCACAAACGTTCTCTTGAGAAAGAGGCTTCTCTGACAAATGAGGAAAGACGCATTGATAATTTCGTAACCCAGCGCAGATAGCGACTAGTTCATTGATAAGTATCGCTCGGTGGCAGGTTATCGGACTGTCTCAATAACGTATCGAATTTTTCGATATCGAATATCGCCATCCGCTCATTTTCCTTGCGACACCGATTGACCTACTTACACACACGCTGACCACCTCATTTTGCGGGTGTACCTCTCGGCCTTGAGCAAGCAATGCATAGGACCTGCTCTGCGCTCGTGCGTCATGACGACCAGATTGTTCCTGACTGTTCGCTGCCAGCGAAAGTGGAAAATATAGAACCTTTTGGCGAAGTCTGGCGAGCCCAACAGGTAGGTGTGACAGACTTGTGGTTTCTCTGGAAGTGTTTATTTAAACATGTTAAACACCTCATTTCTGGGATAGTTGGTGTGTTTTTGGTACTGCACTGGTGGTTCATTTCTATTCCTAGGTTTAGAAAATTTGGCTCTTTTTAATTGTAGGTGGTATAAACAGTAAATCACCACCAATTACATGACCAGAATGTGTCGTGGTATAAACATGACATTAATACCTTAAGGCTGCCTCTTCTAGGCTGTGCAGGATACATGAATTTGTCTCTTCCAGGCTGTGCAGGATATACGAATGTGTCTCTTCTACGTCGTCCATGAATCGTGGGTATTCCTGGTCTAAGCGGTGTATAAACACCTGGATACATGAAACCTATGGATTTTTGGACTTGTCCTTGAGTTGAACTCAAAACTAAGCTACTCTCATGGTATAGGCTTAGCGTGTTAACACGTTTCTTCATGTTTCAATATTTGTTGCTTCTTTTTGTTTAAAAAGTTTAATGGTTAACAGTTTTCTAACCCTCACAGGTCTGCAACAGTAGAAAAATTTTAAGGTATTTAATGCTATAATTTCGGGTTCGATCCCTGTGGTAGGCCTAGTGAAGCTACTCCATTGTGAAGCTTCATACTTAATGACAAAATGCGAAAGAATACTCTAAGGGAAACTTGGAAACTACAGCAAATACACAATTGTTTCAAATGACAAGTGAACGTTTAGTTTCTCCATTTTAAACATAACAACAAAGCTTGACTTATATGGAATAGTGTCTGTCCACGTGCAGTTACAGACCCGGCGTTTAAACTCGGCCGTGAGTTTTTCGTTCCTTTTACAAAATTCGGAAACTCATTAGTAAAGTTAGATATAAAGTGCAAGAAATTAAATTACTTATGATGAGAAAGAACCTATCTAAACATGACAATGGCAACCATTTATACTGAGGTAGAAGTTTACCAATACAACCATTTATATTGAGGTAGAAGTTTACCAATACAACCATTTATACTGAGGTAGAAGTTTACCAATACAACCATTTATACTGAGGTAGAAGTTTACCAATACAACCATTTATACTGAGGTAGAAGTTTACCAATACAACCATTTATACTGAGGTAGAAGTTTACCAAAATCGATACAACCAATTATAATTAGGTTGAAGTTGATAAAATTTCTGGTTTGATATTCTTGGCAACATAAACCAGCAATTAAAGGTTTCAGAACAAAAGTAAAATTCGCGTTAATATTTTTCCTGATTTGTAGGTTAGTTATTAATTAGAAATTGTAATTATATCTACACAATATTATGTGACAAAACAGAAACATGTAAAAATAAAACAAAACATAAACGGCAAACCTCAGCATACAGTAGAAGAAAATGATCATTCTTGTCTCAATGTTTACTTACGTTTAAACAGTAAGACACCTCTCAATGTTTACTTACGTTTAAACAATAAGATACCTCTCAATGTTTACTTACGTTTAAACAGTAAGATACCTCTCAATGTTTACTTACGTTTAAACAATAAGATACCTCTCAATGTTTACTTACGTTTAAACAATAAGATACCTCTCAATGTTTACTTACGTTTAAACAATAAGATACCTCTCAATGTTTACTTACGTTTAAACAGTAAGATACCTCTCAATGTTTACTTACGTTTAAACAGTAAGATACCTCTCAATGTTTACTTACGTTTAAACAGTAAGATACCTCTCAATGTTTACTTACGTTTAAACAGTAAGATACCTCTCAATGTTTACTTACGTTTAAACAGTAAGATACCTCTCAATGTTTACTTACGTTTAAACAATAAGATACCTCTCAATGTTTACTTACGTTTAAACAGTAAGATACCTCTCAATGTTTACTTACGTTTAAACAGTAAGATACCTCTCAATGTTTACTTACGTTTAAACAGTAAGATACCTCTCAATGTTTACTTACGTTTAAACAGTAAGACACCTCTCAATGTTTACTTACGTTTAAACAGTAAGATACCTCTCAATGTTTACTTACGTTTAAACAGTAAGATACCTCTCAATGTTTACTTACGTTTAAACAGTAAGATACCTCTCAATGTTTACTTACGTTTAAACAATAAGATACCTCTCAATGTTTACTTACGTTTAAACAGTAAGATACCTCTCAATGTTTACTTACGTTTAAACAGTAAGATACCTCTCAATGTTTACTTACGTTTAAACAGTAAGATACCTCTCAATGTTTACTTACGTTTAAACAGTAAGACACCTCTCAATGTTTACTTACGTTTAAACAGTAAGATACCTCTCAATGTTTATTTACGTTTAAACAGTAAGAAACCTCTCAATGTTTACTTACGTTTAAACAGTAAGATACCTCTCAATGTTTACTTACGTTTAAACAGTAAGAAACCTCTCAATGTTTACTTACGTTTAAACACTAAGAAACCTCTCAATGTTTACTTACGTTTAAACAGTAAGACACCACGTAGCTCAATGTTTATGTACGTTTTGACAGTAAGTAACGGCGTAGCTCAGTGACGTAGTTTTAACTGTAAAAAGTTACATATCTTAGTTTTATTTCAACTTAAGAAATTAAGTTCAATGTTTATGAACGTCTAACTGTAAGAAACCACGTGATTCAGTGATTATGTACGTTTTAACTGTAAGAAACCACGTGATTCAGTGATTATGTACGTTTTAACTATAAGTAACCACGTAGCTAAATGTTTATTGAAGTTTTAACTTTTAGTAACCACGTAGCTAAATGTTTATTGAAGTTTTAACTTTTAGTAACCACGTAGCTAAATGTTTATTGAAGTTTTAACAATAAGTAACCACGTAGCTAAATGTTTATTGAAGTTTTAACAATAAGTAATCACGTAGCTAAATGTTTATTGAAGTTTTAACAATAAGTAACCACGTAGCTAAATGTTTATTGAAGTTTTAACTATAAGTAACCACGTAGCTAAATGTTTATTGAAGTTTTAACTATAAGTAACCACGTAGCTAAATGTTTATTGAAGTTTTAACAATAAGTAACCACGTAGCTAAATGTTTATTGAAGTTTTAACAATAAGTAACCACGTAGCTAAATGTTTATTGAAGTTTTAACAATAAGTAACCACGTAGCTAAATGTTTATTGAAGTTTTAACTTTAGTAACCACGTAGCTAAATGTTTATTGAAGTTTTAACAATAAGTAACCACGTAGCTAAATGTTTATTGAAGTTTTAACAATAAGTAACCACGTAGCTAAATGTTTATTGAAGTTTTAACTTTTAGTAACCACGTAGCTAAATGTTTATTGAAGTTTTAACAATAAGTAACCACGTAGCTAAATGTTTATTGAAGTTTTAACAATAAGTAACCACGTAGCTAAATGTTTATTGAAGTTTTAACAATAAGTAACCACGTAGCTAAATGTTTATTGAAGTTTTAACAATAAGTAACTACGTAGCTAAATGTTTATTGAAGTTTTAACAATAAGTAACCACGTAGCTAAATGTTTATTGAAGTTTTAACAATAAGTAACCACGTAGCTAAATGTTTATTGAAGTTTTAACAATAAGTAATCACGTAGCTAAATGTTTATTGAAGTTTTAACAATAAGTAACCACGTAGCTAAATGTTTATTGAAGTTTTAACTATAAGTAACCACGTAGCTAAATGTTTATTGAAGTTTTAACAATAAGTAACCACGTAGCTAAATGTTTATTGAAGTTTTAACAATAAGTAATCTCGTAGCTAAATGTTTATTGAAGTTTTAACAATAAGTAACCACGTAGCTAAATGTTTATTGAAGTTTTAACTATAAGTAACCACGTAGCTAAATGTTTATTGAAGTTTTAACAATAAGTAGCCACGTAGCTAAATGTTTATTGAAGTTTTAACAATAAGTAACCACGTAGCTAAATGTTTATTGAAGTTTTAACAATAAGTAACCACGTAGCTAAATGTTTATTGAAGTTTTAAACAATAAGTAACCACGTAGCTAAATGTTTATTGAAGTTTTAACTATAAGTAACCACGTAGCTAAATGTTTATTGAAGTTTTAACAATAAGTAACCACGTAGCTAAATGTTTATTGAAGTTTTAACAATAAGTAACCACGTAGCTAAATGTTTATTGAAGTTTTAACAATAAGTAACCACGTAGCTAAATGTTTATTGAAGTTTTAACAATAAGTAACCACGTAGCTAAATGTTTATTGAAGTTTTAACTATAAGTAACCACGTAGCTAAATGTTTATTGAAGTTTTAACAATAAGTAACCACGTAGCTAAATGTTTATTGAAGTTTTAACAATAAGTAACCACGTAGCTAAATGTTTATTGAAGTTTTAACGATAAGAAACTACCGTGTTTCTCCGAAAATAAAACAGGGCTTATATTAATTTTCACTCCAAAATATGACACTAGGGCTTATTTTCGGGAGATGTCTTATTTTGATATATTAAAAAAATGAAGTTACAAAGTAAAAATTATAAAAAACTATTTAAACTAACCATTTAAAATAAACTATTATTAAACTATTAAACTAACTGATTAATACTTAAACAAACTAATTAACTAACTATTAAACTAATTAATAAATTAATTATTTTTATTTATTTCCTCTTCCTGCCACTCTTAACTCGGGCTTATTTTAAGGGTAGGGCTTATATTAAAAGTATCCCAAAAAATCACACTAGGTCTTATTTTATGGATAGGTCTTATTATCGGAGAAACACGGCACGTAGCTGAATGTTCATTGAAGTTTTAACGATAAGAAACTCGTTGAATTCGATGCTGGGTGAGTAAAGATATCCGTTATAACAAGCTTTAGAGTTTTATCGTCATGCTCATCCCGAGGTCGGATTTGGGGTCACAGTAAACCAAATTTAAATCGTTTTCCATGATTTGTATTTATATTTACGCTGAGATCAATACTATAGAAACAGTCATCATTTTAATAGTAGCACGTGCATTTGTATGCACACCGTATTCTTTGACTTTTAACTATTTTCAGTACAGTTGTGTATTTCATGTGTCCCCGAGGTTCCAGTGACAAACTCCCTTCTAAGAAATATCCAAATCGGACTCACAAGAAACAGAGCAGGTTGTCTGGTGATATTTCTTCTTGTCACTTTACAAGAAGTAAAAGGCGGGGGATGTGGGAGATATTGGTTGGAAGAACCAGTCAGTACCAAGGAAGGCAATTTGTGTCAAACCAGCCAGGCGGAAAAGAGGGGGCGTGACATAGTTAACAGAGTGTCTTTAGTGTGCTCGTCTAACAGAACGAACTTTGTGAAACACAGAAGTGCGTGCATTCAATGTTTGTTCTAATATCCAAGAACACTTTGTTTTACAGATTTGAAAATATCTCACACCAAAGTGTCCTTCTGTAAGACCAACAAATGTTTATAAGTGTCCTTATTCAATGGTTGATTTACTGTTTTATGGCACAAAACAGATAGGCTATCTGTGCCAACCTTATTCTACAATAACAACAAGTGTTTATCTGACCGAGATGTCCTTCTTTTATAAGACCAACGACTAAATTTTTACATTTGACTGAAATGTCATTCTGCTAAAAGTGGCTTTTTTTTAAGTGGCGGAGAAATGAGGAAAAATTTCATTAAATACGTTATTTATCAGTTGGACAACCTGTTGAACTCTGAACCTAACAAACGTATGTAGTGACAACTGTCCCTGATTTAAAATGTGGTTCAGTCTATACGCCCTAAAGACTCAGTGGCGTGCCATTGAAGTCAGCTCAATGCATGTTTATTCTAGGTAGTGGGAAAGTAAAATAGATTATCTCCAATGACATAGAAGGTAACGTCATTAAGACACTAAACACTAAGCGTCAAAACTTTGGGTACGTTGACAGTATTCAAAATTAATTACTCCCTCTGTATTGGCTGTAATTAAAATGTATGTTTAACTTAGGGACTAATGAGTGATCTACAGCGACTCCTGTGGTGAAATTTCAAACTGCTCGAAAAGTGATCTACAGCGACTCCTGTGGTGAAATTTCAAACTGCTCGTTCACGGCATTCAATCCCAGACATCAGAAGTGATACGCTAGCAAAAAATTATATTTAATACAACTTGAGTCACAAAATAGGACTTACCGTAGTCACAAATGTTTTATTTAAAAATTATTCAACACTCCAGAGACGTAATATCAATAAGCGAAACGGCGCGAATAAAAATCCAATCGATTTAGGTTGTTACGAGACGCTGAGAATCTAAGTTTGTTGCAACTAAAAAACATTAACCAGTTAAAAAGCTGATCGCGATTTCGTTCAACCTCTTCTGTAGTTAAATATCTCGTCAACATGCGATGTCTCAGCTCATGGTTGTCACTTTCAATACGGGGACACACAAAATACACTCACGGTTCCGATTTCAGCACCGCAACTTGTTTTCATAGTTTTGTCAGAGTTGTGTTTTTTATATGTTTTCTAAAATTTTCGTTCTTTATTTAAGGTATATGTAGATACAATAAACCTTGAAAAAGAAATATCTTCTTCTTATTTCTCACTTCGTTTTCAAGGTTAGATGGGGGACATTTTGCTTTTAGGACCGAAAACCTTTCTAATCATATTTTAACGCAACATCATGACGTCACAAAAGAGATTTGATCCGTCCAGTCCATTACCACGTGCTCGCGCTTTAGAAGTTGTTGAAAAGTCTCACGGCAGATTTTCGGTTTTCGTTTGAAATATCTCTGCTTGACGGACCGGAAGTTTAGGAACAGCATTTGCACGAGAAAGCGGTCCCGAAAGTCGGTGAGACCAGGGATGTGTACAGGATAACTGATGTATACTACAATGGATTATAAAAAAGACCGGCTAGAATGTACTTTACATCTATTGTTCAACGCAACCTAAATGTCGACGCTTTATACATTCAGCTTCTATACAATAGATTGTCTCATGAATGGAACGCACGTGTTTCTTGTGTTGTCTATTTCCTTCAGCAACGTTACGTCTCTGGTTCTTACTGGTTACGTGAGAATCTATGAAACCTCTCTAACCCTTCCTTTACTAACAGCTTCTTTAACGTTCTCGGAATTTTCCTTCACACTACTGAGCATGACGTTTACTGGTGAATTTCGTGTAATCTTTATGAAACTTTGTAAGAGTTTTTTGTTTGTTTGTTTGATTTTGAAATTCGCACAAAGCTACTCGAGGGCTATCTGTGCTAGCCGTCCCTAATTTAGCAGTTTAAGACTACAGGAAAGGCAGCTAGTCATCACCACCCACCGCCAACACTTGGGCTACTCTCTTACCAACGAATAGTAGGATTGACTGTCACATTATAACGCCCTCACGGCTGGGAGGGCGAACATATTTGGCGCGACTCGGGCGCGAACCCGCGACCCTCATATTACGAAGCGCACGCCTTAACGCGCTAGGCTATGCCAGGCCTGCTTTGTAAGAGATAGTCAAAGTCTTTACCTGAATCAGGATTAGTTTTGTAGAAAATGGTTAAAGTTAAATTTGAACTGTTCTTTGTGTAGTGGAAGATGGTTTAACTGTTCTTTGTGTAGTGGAAGATGGTTTAACTGTTCTTTGTGTAGTGGAAGATGGTTTAACTGTTTTTTGTGTTGTAGAAGATGGTTTAACTGTTCTTTGTGTTGTGGAAGATGATTTAACTGTTCTTTGTGTTGTGGAAGGTGGTTTAACTGTTCTTTGTGTTGTGGAAGGTGGTTTAACTGTTCTTTGTGTTGTGGAAGATGATTTAACTGTTCTTTGTGTTGTGAAAGATGGTTGAACTCTTCTTTGTGTTATGGAAGATGATTGAACTTTTTTGTGTTGTGCAAGATGGTTTAGCTGCTCTTTGTGTTGTAGAAGATGGTTTAACTGTTCTTTGTGTTGTGAAAGATGGTTGAACTCGTCTTTGTGTTGTGGAAGATGATTTAACTGTTCTTTGTGTTGTGGAAGATGGTTTAACTGTTCTTTGTGTTGTGGAAGATGGTTTAACTGTTCTTTGTGTTGTGGAAGATGGTTGAACTGTTCTTTGTGTTGTGGAAGATGGTTGAACTGTTCTTTGTGTTGTGAAAGATGGTTGAACTGTTCTTTGTGTTGTGCAAGATGGTTTAGCTGTTCTTTGTGTTGTGGAAGATGATTGAACTGTTCTTTGTGTTGTGGCACATGGTTTAACTTCCTTTGTGTTGTGGAAGATGGTTTAACTGGTCTTTGTGTTGTGGAAGATGGTTACACTGTTTTTGTGTTGTTGAAGATGATTTAACTGTTCTTTGTGTTGTGGAAGATGGTTTAACTGTTCTTTGTGTTGTGGAAGATGATTTAACTGTTCTTTGTGTTGTGAAAGATGGTTGAACTCTTCTTTGTGTTATGGAAGATGATTGAACTTTTTTGTGTTGTGCAAGATGGTTTAGCTGCTCTTTGTGTTGTGGCAGATGGTTTAACTTCCTTTGTGTTGTGGAAGATGGTTTAACTGTTCTTTGTGTTGTGGAAGATGGTTTAACTGTTCTTTGTGTTGTAGAAGATGGTTTATTTGTTCTTTGTGTTGTGGAAGATGGTTGCACTGTTTTTTGTGTTGTAGAAGATGGTTGAACTGTTCTTTGTGTTGTAGAAGATGGTTTAACTGTTCTTTGTGTTGTGGAAGATGGTTGCACTGTTCTTTGTGTTGTAGAAGATGGTTTAACTGTTCTTTGTGTTGTGGCAGATGGTTTAACTTCCTTTGTGTTGTAGAAGATGGTTTATTTGTTCTTTGTGTTGTGGAAGATGGTTGCACTGTTTTTTGTGTTGTAGAAGATGGTTGAACTGTTCTTTGTGTTGTAGAAGATGGTTTAACTGTTTTTTGTGTTGTATAAGATGGTTTAACTGTTTTTTGTGTTGTGGAAGATGGTTGAACTGTTCTTTGTGTTGTGGAAGATGGTTGAACTGTTCTTTGTGTTGTGAAAGATGGTTGAATATTTCTTCCCAGAATTAAATATTCAGATTATCTCTAGAAATAAAATATATTATTTTAAGTAAACGTACAGTTTTTTTTTGTTTTTTTATATATTTATCGAGTCACGATATTGGTTTAAACTGAAGGTTAGTTTACGTTTAGGCGAATAACGAAGATGTGTTAAATAAGCACTTGTGACGTTACTGACTACTTTGAAATGTGAAACCCGTAATAATAGAACATGTGCTATATCTCCTTCACTTGAGAATTTGCTCAGTAAAGTCTTCATTATATTCTTAGTTTTCAATAGCAAGTTTTATTTTTCCAAATGTGCTTTTAATGTGTCTACGTTTAAATGTGTCAACAATTTCTATAAAAAGGTAGATATACAAAAAATTCAAATTTCTAGTTCGCTATCGACGAACACTGATGATAGGTTATAATATACAATTACTGATGTACCATCCAGTACTAGGAAGACCCGAAATCACCAAGTTGTGTTTCTATGTTATACTGTTTTTATCTACTACAACATTTAGTATAAAAAGAAATAAAAATGCCTGGTTGAAATTACCCACTTTAAATAAATAAGGGACCCGAACAGTAAGTAATTAGTTGAAAAACTAATAAATGTTTCGTTTAAAGTTTATATCTGTCTCTTTTTTCTCATGGGATGCTATAAACTGCATAAGTGAAGCCTACACCACTCTATCAGCTAACAATTCAAGATAATAATACAGTAAGGTAAAATGTGCCTGGTACGTCGGAGATCCAATCAATAATTCTATTAAAACGACATATAATAATACGATGAAGAGGTCACGTCGTGACACGGATGTCTTTCCTCACCCGGAATACAGTGCTTCTCGACATGTGTTCGCAAAATATTTTCTTTTTCATTTTAAGAAACAATAGTTTGAAATTATATGAAAATTCGGGCAATAATCCTGTTATTAATGTACCGAAATACGTTGAATAGTTGTCCATCTGTGACGAAATATGAACAGTGTTAAGTTGTTAATTAAATCTGATAAAACACGTCTCCTGTAACAGTGTTAAGTATATCTAATGAAACAAGTCTCCTGTACATTATACTGTGACAGTGTTAAATATATCTGATGAAACAAGTCTCCTGTACACGATACTGTGACAGTGTTAAGTATATCTGATGAAACAAGTCTCCTGTACATGGTACTGTGACAGTGTTAAGTATATCTGATGAAACAAGTCTCCTGTACACGATACTGTGACAGTGTTAAGTATATCTGATGAAACAAGTCTCCTGTACATGGTTCTGTGACAGTGTTAAGTATATCTGATGAAACAAGTCTCCTGTACATGGTTCTGTGACAGTGTTAAGTATATCTGATGAAACAAGTCTCCTGTACATGGTACTGTGACAGTGTTAAGTATATCTGATGAAACAAGTCTCCTGTACATGGTACTGTGACAGTGTTAAGTATATCTGATGAAACAAGTCTCCTGTAGATGGTACTGTGACAGTGTTAAGTATATCTGATGAAACAAGTCTCCTGTACATGGTTCTCTGACAGTGTTAAGTATATCTGATGAAACAAGTCTCCTGTACATGGTACTGTGACAGTGTTAAGTATATCTGATGAAACAAGTCTCCTGTACACGATACTGTGACAGTGTTAAGTATATCTGATGAAACAAGTCTCCTGTACATGGTTCTGTGACAGTGTTAAGTATATCTGATGAAACAAGTCTCCTGTACATGGTTCTGTGACAGTGTTAAGTATATCTGATGAAACAAGTCTCCTGTACATGGTACTGTGACAGTGTTAAGTATATCTGATGAAACAAGTCTCCTGTACATGGTTCTGTGACAGTGTTAAGTATATCTCATGAAACAAGTCTCCTGTACATGGTTCTGTGACAGTGTTAAGTATATCTCATGAAACAAGTCTCCTGTACATGGTTCTGTGACAGTGTTAAGTATATCTCATGAAACAAGTCTCCTGTACATGGTTCTGTGACAGTGTTAAGTATATCTCATGAAACAAGTCTCCTGTACATGGTTCTGTGACAGTGTTAAGTATATCTCATGAAACAAGTCTCCTGTAAATGGTACTGTGACAGTGTTAAGTATATCTCATGAAACAAGTCTCCTGTACATGGTTCTGTGACAGTGTTAAGTATATCTGATGAAACAAGTCTCCTGTACATGGTACTGTGACAGTGTTAAGTATATCTGATGAAACAAGTCTCCTGTACATTATACTGTGACAGTGTTAAATATATCTGATGAAACAAGTCTCCTGTACATGGTTCTGTGACAGTGTTAAGTATATCTCATGAAACAAGTCTGCTGTACATGGTACTGTGACAGTGTTAAGTATATCTGATGAAACAAGTCTCCTGTACATGGTACTGTGACAGTGTTAAGTATATCTGATGAAACAAGTCTCCTGTAGATGGTACTGTGACAGTGTTAAGTATATCTGATGAAACAAGTCTCCTGTACATGGTTCTCTGACAGTGTTAAGTATATCTGATGAAACAAGTCTCCTGTACATGGTACTGTGACAGTGTTAAGTATATCTCATGAAACAAGTCTCCTGTACATGGTTCTGTGACAGTGTTAAGTATATCTCATGAAACAAGTCTCCTGTACATGGTTCTGTGACAGTGTTAAGTATATCTGATGAAACAAGTCTCCTGTACATGGTACTGTGACAGTGTTAAGTATATCTCATGAAACAAGTCTCCTGTAAATGGTACTGTGACAGTGTTAAGTATATCTGATGAAACAAGTCTCCTGTACATGGTACTGTGACAGTGTTAAGTATATCTCATGAAACAAGTCTCCTGTAAATGGTACTGTGACAGTGTTAAGTATATCTCATGAAACAAGTCTCCTGTACATGGTACTGTGACAGTGTTAAGTATATCTGATGAAACAAGTCTCCTGTACATGGTACTGTGACAGTGTTAAGTATATCTGATGAAACAAGTCTCCTGTACATGGTACTGTGACAGTGTTAAGTATATCTCATGAAACAAGTCTCCTGTAAATGGTACTGTGACAGTGTTAAGTATATCTCATGAAACAAGTCTCCTGTACATGGTAATGTGACAGTGTTAAGTATATCTCATGAAACAAGTCTCCTGTAAATGGTACTGTGACAGTGTTAAGTATATCTCATGAAACAAGTCTCCTGTACATGGTACTGTGACAATGTTAAGTATATCTCATGAAACAAGTCTCCTGTACATGGTACTGTGACAGTGTTAAGTATATCTCATGAAACAAGTCTCCTGTACATGGTACTGGGACAGTGTTTAGTATATCTCATGAAACAAGTCTCCTGTACATGGTACTGTGACAGTGTTTAGTATATCTCATGAAACAAGTCTCCTGTACATGGTACTGTGACAGTGTTTAGTATATCTCATGAAACAAGTCTCCTGTAAATGGTACTGTGACAGTGTTAAGTTTATTCTACTTAACTGTAATTATAACTTAAATAATTGTTTAATTAGTCTTCTGGTATCTCTCCTCTATAGGCTAAGAGCGAACTGGACACGTACTTAGGACGGCACGAGTGGGCTCGCATGCCGGAAGCCCTTCCTCAGAAACCTCGTCGTGAAAGTGCGTCTCAAGTGGACGAATTTTTTGAAGAAAACACGGAGTTCGTACCTAACAACCATCTCGGGGTCGCTATGGTCGGCTATAGCATGTACGGGTCTGCGATTCAAAGCAATCGGATAAATAACGGGTTTAGTCCCGATATTCGAGGTGGTCAGGCGTCGTTCCACCAACTGCACCAATGTCACCAAACTAATGGCGGCCTGAGCTCCAGTTTTGGGTGTAGTTACGCGAGGACCGACGAAGAAGTATTTGTGAAGCCAGCACCATTACCTAGCCCGGAGGTGAAGCCAACAATCTGGGAAGACGTGACAGAACCCATGAAGATGGATCGAGAAGTCGTCGCGATCAAGTGCGAAGCCTTGTCGCCTTGTTCTTTCTCGACTTCCCAGGGTGCTAATAAACAAGAAAAGCTTTCGAACTTGCAAGGACTAACACCCGGTCAGTTTACGATCCAGATGCCCAGTACGATGTCATCACCAGATGTTCCTTCGGGAAATAACTTGCAAGGTCACAGGTTTCCACACTATCACCTGTCCAGAGTCTGCATGCCACCGACTCCACCAAACTCGGAACCAGGCAGTCCGTCCACAGAAACGTTCCCCCTAGGTCGACGTACACCCCCTCCGCCTTACCCCCGCTCTTCTCACTGTAGTTCTGCACTTCAAGCTACGTTTATGGGTCACGTCCAGTCGAGTAAACCTTTCAACCGCAGAAACAATCCAGAACTGGAGAAAAGACGGATACATCATTGTGACTTTCCTGGTAAGTGTTATAGGATTATCTGGAAAAACAAAAAAAGATGAATCCATCATTGTGACTACCCTGGTAGGTGTTGATGAATTACCTGGAGTAAAAATAGGTTAATGAATTAAACTATTCTGACACGTGGCCGGACATCTCCCAGTAAAGACGTTTTGACAATGACCAGAAGTCGACTCATCACAATGTTTCCAATCACATGAAAAATAAAACTTGTTATGGGAAAAGTTAAACAATAATTAATGAATATTAAACCGTATCGATGACGTATTGTGTCTGTGATGTAATTTTCTCACTGACACGAAACAGATAAATTTATTTATAAAAAGACAGTTCGTCTCTTGAGACTTCTGACAAGACACAACCAGTATTATTGAAACTAAAATTGTGAACAAGACAGAAAGAGATTGGTAGCTGCCCGTGGGAAGAGGGAAGGTACTCTTTAGAGGCTGAAATAACAGGAACATATCCGGTTAGTTTACATAACGCATCAACGGAACTGTGTTTATATTTAAAGTTGAAATGAAAACACGTGGACGAGTATTTCTTGTCGGATTCCTTATATTCACAACCAACAGTTCATCTTTATTAAAAAGTACAAGACAAAAAAATGTAACGTTTTCTTAGCACCAGGAGTCGTTACTACTCAGTAACACCAGACTTACTATATATTCTGTAAACACCAGTCCTCATAATGGTTGATAACCGTGGTACCATAAATAACTAACAAACATGTTTTAGTTGTGTTGAAAAGTGAGTCTTTGTGTTTGGTATTTTAATAGTAATATGTCCATATCTTTAATGTTGATAAAAAAATTACTTACATATTTCACAAACTTCATTCAAAGACGTGTTCAGATGAAAGTCGGTTTGTCAACCTCACATCAGTAACAAATACGTTACAATATTGAAGCGAACACATCAGTATAGTTATAAACACATTACAATATTGAAGTGAACTTTACGTCAGTATATTTATAAACACATTACATTATTGAAGTGAACTTTACGTCAGTATAGTTATAAATACATTACAATATTGAAGTGAACTTTACGTCAGTATAGTTATAAAAACATTACAATATTCAAGTGAACTTTACGTCAGTACAGTACAGTATTGAAGTGAACTTTACGTCAGTACAGTACAGTATTGAAGTGAACTTTACGTCAATACAGAACAATATTGAACTTTACGTCAGTACAGAACAATATCGAACTTTACGTCAGTACAGAACAATATCGAACTTTACATCAGTACAGAACAATATTAAAATGAACTTTACGTCAGTACAGAACAATATTGAAGTGAACTTTACGTCAGTACAGAACAATATTGAAGTGAACTTTACGTCAGTACAGTACAGTATTGAAGTGAAATTTACGTCAGTACAGAACAATATTGAAGTGAACTTAACGTCAGTACAGTACAGTAAATATTGAACTTTACGTCAAAACAGAACAATATTGAAGTGAACTTTACGTCAGTACAGTACAGTATTGAAGTGAACTTTACGTCAGTACATTACAGTATTGAAGTGAACTTTACGTCAGTACAGAACAAAATTGAAGTGAACTTTACGTCAGTACAGAACAATATTGAAGTGAACTTTACCTCAGTACAGAACAATATTGAAGTGAACTTTACGTCAGTACAGAACAATATTGAAGTGAAGTTTACGTCAGTACAGTAAATATTGAACTTCACGTCAGTACAGAACAATATTGAACTTTACGTCAGTACAGAAAAATATTGAAGTGAACTTTACGTCAGTACAGAACAATATTGAAGTGAACTTTACGTCAGTACAGTAACAAGTACAGTAGAATCCACTACTTGTACATTGAATGTCTCTAATGTAGTCTTAACAACCTGAGTTACGACGTTAGGTTCACTGTATTCATCGTACATTGTATATTGAATGTGTGTAGTGTAGTCCTAACAACCGTAGTTACGACGTTAGGTTCACTGTATTCACCGTACATTGTATATTGAATGTCTCTAATGTAGTCTTAACAACCTGAGTTACGACATTAGGTTCACTGTATTCATCGTACATTGTATATTGAATGTGTCTAGTGTAGTCCTAACAACCGTAGTTACGACGTTAGGTTCACTGTATTCACCGTACTTTGTGTATTGAATGTGTCTTGTGTAGTCCTAACAACCGTAGTTACGACGTTAGGTTCACTGTATTCACCGTACATTGTATATTGAATGTGTCTTGTGTAGTCCTAACAACCGCAGTTACGACGTTAGTTTCACCGTATTCATCGTACTTTGTGTATTGAATGTGTCTAGTGTAGTCTTAACAACCTGAGTTACGATTAGGTTCACTGTATTCACCGTACTTTGTGTATTGAATGTGTCTTGTGTAGTCCTAACAACCCGAGTTACGACGTTAGGTTCACTGTATTCAGCGTACTTTGTACATTGAATGTGTCTAGTGTAGTCCTAACAACCTGAGTTACGACGTTAGGTTCACTGTATTCACCGTACTTTGTATATTGAATGTGTCTAGTGTAGTCTTAACAACCTGAGTTACGACGTTAGGTTCACTGTATTCACCGTACTTTATGTATTGAATGTGTCTTGTGTAGTCCTAACAACCGGAGTTACGACGTTAGGTTCACTGTATTCACCGTACTTTATGTATTGAATGTGTCTTGTGTAGTCCTAACAACCGGAGTCACGACGTTAGGTTCACTGTATTCACCGTACTTTGTATATTGAATGTGTCTTGTGTAGTCCTAATAACCCGAGTTACGACGTTACGTTCACTGTATTCACCCTACTTTGTATATTGAATGTGTCTAGTGTAGTCCTAACAACCTGAGTTACGACGTTAGGTTCACTGTATTCACCGTACTTTGTGTATTGAATGTGTCTTGTGTAGTCCTAACAACCGGAGTCACGACGTTAGGTTCACTGTATTCACCGTACTTTGTGTATTGAATGTGTCGAGTGTAGTCCTAACAACCTGAGTTACGACGTTAGGTTCACTGTATTCACCGTACTTTGTGTATTGAATGTGTCTAATGCAGTCTTAACAACCGGAGTTACGACGTTAGGTTCACTGTATTCACCGTACTTTGTATATTGAATGTGTCTAGTGTAGTCTTAACAACCGGAGTTACGACGTTAGGTTCACTGTATTCACCGTACTTTGTATATTGAATGTGTCTTGTGTAGTTCTAACAACCCGAGTTACGACGTTAGGTTCACTGTATTCACCGTACTTTGTATATTGAATGTGTCTAGTGTAGTCTTAACAACCGGAGTTACGACGTTAGGTTCACTGTATTCACCGTACTTTGTATATTGAATGTGTCTAGTGTAGTCTTAACAACCTGAGTTACGACGTTAGGTTCACTGTATTCACCGTACTTTGTATATTGAATGTGTCTAGTGTAGTCCTGACAACCTGAGTTACGACGATGGATGTCACGTAATCTACGTTTAAATGAATTACTTTCTGTAGTTTATTTATTTATTCAGTCGCATGATGTGCCGCTTTCTCCACATACACAGACAGATAAAGAACTGACCGGAGCAAACTTACAAACATAGTAGTGCTGGTTGTAAGACTTTGTTTTTACTGTCATGTTATTAAACTGTGTTCCATGGCCCCAATTACGGTCTATCTCATACACCAGAGGGCGGCAGTCAGAGAGAGCAGGTTTTGTTCGCGTGCATTGCTTGAATGTGTAACTGCTTCATAAAGCTTATCTTTATAACCTTACTATAGAGTTATGAAGCACGTTATAGAGTCACAAGATTGTCAAGATAACTCCACAGTTTCTCTAGCCCCCTGCAATAAAAGCTAACAAAGACGACCGCCAGCCTTCCAGATTAAACTTTACTTGTCTACACTGTGCTGACATCTAACGTTAACAATGTTATTTTACTCGTATGGTTTTTAAAACTTTGAATTTAAAACAAATCTTACGATGCTGTATATATATATAAACGTTCGTAACTGGATTGTATTTCTCTTTGACTTTCCAAGCTCATTTTAAAGTCCGATAAAAATAATAACATTTACTCTGAGTAACGGATGTCAGGTATAGTAAAATGTAAGTTTAAACGTGGTTTACAGCTGTAAATATTAAAATTATTACACAACGTCGTTAGTGTAGTTTACAGCTGTAAATATTAAAATTATTACACAACGTTGTTATTGTAGTTTACAGCTGTAAATATTAAAATTATTATACAACGTTGTTAGGGTAGTTTACCTCTGTAAATATTAAAATTATTACACAACGTTGCTAGGGTAGTTTACAGCTGTAAATATTAAAATTATTACACAACGCTGTTAGGGTAGTTTACTTCTGTAAATATTAAAATTATTACACAACGTTGCTAGGGTAGTTTACAGCTGTAAATATTAAAATTATTACACAACGCTGTTAGGGTAGTTTACCTCTGTAAATATTAAAATTATTACACAACGTTGCTAGGGTAGTTTACAGCTGTAAATATTAAAATTATTACACAACGCTGTTAGGGTAGTTTACCTCTGTAAATATTAAAATTATTACACAACGTTGCTAGGGTAGTTTACCTCTGTAAATATTAAAATTATTACACAACGTTGCTAGGGTAGTTTACAGCTGTAAATATTAAAATTATTACACAACGCTGTTAGGGTAGTTTACCTCTGTAAATATTAAAATTATTACACAACGCTGTTAGGGTAGTTTACCTCTATAAATATTAAAATTATTATACAACGTTGCTAGGGTACTTTACCTCTGTAAATATTAAAATTATTACACAACGTTGTTAGGGTAGTTTATAAATATTGGAAACCTTATGTACCTTTTATTTGTTACAATATCCTCCAGTGTTGTTTTGGAACTCTAACACAAGTTATTTCTACTTAGTTTCTGTTGTCATGTTTACAATGTATACAAACATTCTTATTGTTTGTACTTTGTGTTTCCAGGTTGCATTAAGGTTTATACGAAAAGCAGTCATTTGAAAGCACATCAACGTATCCACACGGGTAGGTAGCTTGAAATAAGTTAGTGTTAAGACAAGTTGTTCGGGTAGGTAGCTTGAAATAAGTTAGTGTTAAGACAAGTTGTTCGGGTAGGTAGCTTGAAATAAGTTAGTGTTAAGACAAGTTGTTCGGGTAGGTAGCTTGAAATAAGTTAGTGTTAAGACAAGTTGTTCGGGTAGGTAGCTTGAAATAAGTTAGTGTTAAGACAAGTTGTTACAGTAAACACAGAATTAGATAAATAACATTCCCTCCCTGCTGTCTTCTATTGTAGGATCAAAATATATTTCTGTTGACAGTAATAGGTGAAAGAATCGTGAATGTTTTTGGTTAGATTGTTTGTTATCTGTAAATCTTATATGTCTTGCGATCGTTATCTTGGAACTCATAGGTGGCGTGGATTGAATATGCGTTTGATGGTTGAAGGTTTGGTTCGTTTGTTCAAATTAATTTTTTGAAATATCTATTTCCTGTAGTTTATATTTCTTCGAACACAATATCTGAAAATGCTAATATTCTGAAGAAGTAAGTTCATGTGTCCCACTCATAACGTTTCTGATGAGAACGGTTCAGTTAATGCACTTTTAACTCATAACATGTTTGGAAGAAAAATAGAAACAAAAGAACATTTATATTTAAATGCTTTTAATTTTAGGGTTAACTTCAGGCTGTGTGTTTTAGGAGAGCCAGAATAAAGGAACCTCATAATTTTCTTAATAAATAAACATTCGGAATATTCCTATAAATAAACAATAATCAAAACTCACGTTTTCTATCTCTTGTTGGGCGTAGGCGTGTCTTAGTGGTTAGTGTCCCCGAACCATGAAACCTCTTAGGGTTCACGGTCCGCGTGCCATCCCCGCAAAACGTGTATGTGTCATAAGAGTTACGGTCAGATTTCACTATTAATTCCGATAATAGAGTTGGTGGATGAAGTTGAACACGTGCCTTCCTTCTAGTCTGTCTAATGAAAATTAAAGACAGTTGTGAAAAGATAATACTTTTGGTTGTTTTGTACGAAACTTTTGAAACGGTTGTGGAATTCAAGGCTTGAGAAAAACCTTTCATTTATAACAATCACAGGAATAATCGATTTCACATTTCTATGTCTGTCTTAACCTCATAATAGAAATAGCTGATGGACTGTTTGAACCTAATCAAATGTTTGTAATTCTCCACCACGAAGAGAAGCAATTTGTATTAGCAGTGTTAGTAATGGTTTCGATAGCTACACGTGTACAGCAGACAAATATACTGATTAGTTGTGACCAGCTGGTCAGTTTATCTTCAGTACAGTAAATAACCTGAACATGTTGTGTTTCACATTTTGTTTTTATGTCACTTCAAATTTATCAGTGTACGATTGTAAAGTATTGTGCTTGATGTCTTGTATCATTCCCTACAGTTCATCCAAGTTGTTGTTTTTTTACGCCTGACTATCAGACAAATCCTTAATTCTAATTATATCTAGACACTGTGCAGGTCAAACAGAGTTATGATTGTGTCATTGGACAACGTGTCCTTTAGTCACACTATTCACTTTGTCATTTGGATCACTTTCTGTTTGAAGAAAACAAGATCTGGAGATCCCGAGATAATGATGTGATGGATAAGTACGTGCTGCGCCTGGTAGCAGTCAGGGTGCCATCAGTTCTGTGTTTACATATCGAACACCATAGATGAATTCCACGCTTGTGTTAATCACTCAACACACTTTATTTAATGTGTGATACATTGACCACACTCTCCTCTATACCATCTAACAAACTATTTTTGATTCTTCTGGATTTCACTCCAACTGTCAAAGAGAACCTCTCAGGTTTTAAAGATTACAATTACAGTATTTTGATTTAGTTATCTTAATCAAGCGATAGTTGTCGACTTGCTACACATCCGTTGAGGTTACATGTAACTACTCTGAAGGTAACATTTGCACCTGTAATTAATGATAGGTTATTGAAAATATTATAATCGGTTACAAGTTGTCATGTAAATCCGAGTTACCTAACTTAACATTTGAAAAGTTTATTCCTTGACCGTTCCCATTATCTACATTGCTTGTTTACGTGACGTAAACGCATGGCCAGGTGGTTATGACGCTTGACACGCAATATGAGGATCGCGTATTCGTATATCCGTCACACCAAATATCCTCGCTCTTTCAGCCGTGGGAGCGTTATAATGGGACAGTCAATCCCACTATTCGTTGGTAAAAGAGTAGCCCAAGAGTTAACGGTGGGTGGTGATGACTAGCTGCCTTCCTTCTAGTCTTACACTGCTAAATTAGGGACGACTACTTTTATATGCAAAAACGGCTCTTCTGGGCCCAGAAAACACTTCAAATAGAAGAGCGAACAACGTTTCGACCTTCTTCGGTCATCGTCAGGTTCACAAAAGGGACGACTAGTACAGATAGCGCTCATGTAGCTTTGTGCGAAATTAAAAAAAAACCAAACAAAAACAAGCACGTAAACTCTTCAGTTTCCAAGAAGTTTTTGCTCAAACAATAAGTTTTATCTCATTCTGCCGTATCGAGTAATTCGCCATTATCAGCCAAATTTTGATTTCGTCACATTATTCACGTGGTGATTCAGTTCTGGATGACTACTTATCACACTGCTACTGGGAATGGTATTACTGCCTGCTCTTTAACAAACATTAAGTTCATGTGGCACTTTATGATTGTTCGGATGACACCCAGTCACAGAGTAGATAATCAGTATGTTTTAACTGTAACAGCAAAGAGGATGAACAATATTATATCATTTTCATTTTATAACCCGATTTATTCACTGTTTCCGTAATTGCTTCTCTATTTCTGTTGGGCTTCCAGTATTAGTATAAAAATTTATATTTCACTTATAAAAATTTAGCACTGTCAGACATTGGTAAATGAGTGTTTTCATAAAGTTAGTGGACCGGTCCAAAGTGTGAATGTTATTCGGTAGTTAAAATATAAAACGATGGGAAAGACCTCTTGAATACAAAATACATATTTTAAAATGATAAATATCACCACCAAGGCGCCGATCACAAGATTCCTGAAGCCAACATGTTTCTAACCAGGTGGCGCTGATCACTATATTCTGCTAGCTAGTATGTTAATCATCAAGTGTCACTAGTAAATCTGAAGTTTGTTTTGAATTTCGCGCCAAGCTACACGAGGGCTATCTGTGCTAGCAGTTCCTAATGTAACAGTGTAAGACTAGAGGAAAGGTTGCGAGTCATCACCACCCACCGCCAACTCTTGGGCTACTCTTTCACCAACGAATAGTCGGATTGACTGTAACATTATAACGACTTCACGATTGAGAGGCCGAGAATGTTTGGTGCGACAAGAATTCGAACTCGAGACCCTACGATTACAAGTAGAGTACAAAAACAACCTGATCATGCCGGGGATATAAAAACATCAAGTTAAAACTAATGTCACAAGTAAATCTGTTTCACACCATGTTAGAACCTGAATGTAACATGGATGTCATTACTAAACACCCGTCACACCAAATTATGACTTGTGTATAATATCATGGTCAGCGTTTTAACTAAATAGTTACACTGAGTTCTTCTTTATAACTTGTGTATAGCATGTTGGTCAGCGTTTTAACTAAATAGTTACACTGAGTTCTTCTTTATAACTTGTGTATAATCATGTTGGTCAGCGTTTAACTAAATAGTTACACTGAGTTCTTCTTTATAACTTGTGTATAACATGTTGGTCAGCGTTTTAACTAAATAGTTACACTGAGTTCTTGTTTATAACTTGTGTATAACATGTTGGTCAGCGTTTTAACTAAATAGTTACACTGAGTTCTTCTTTATAACTTGTGTATAACATGTTGGTCAGCGTTTTAACTAAATAGTTACACTGAGTTCTTCTTTATAACTTGTGTATAACATGTTGGTCAGCGTTTTAACTAAATAGTTACACTGAGTTCTTCTTTATAACTTGTGTATAGCATGTTGGTCAGCGTTTTAACTAAATAGTTACACCAAGTTCTTCTTTATAACTTGTGTATAACATGTTGGTCAGCGTTTTAACTAAATAGTTACACTGAGTTCTTCTTTATAACTTGTGTATAGCATGTTGGTCAGCGTTTTAACTAAATAGTTACACTGAGTTCTTCTTTATAACTTGTGTATAACATGTTGGTCAGCGTTTTAACTAAATAGTTACACTGAGTTCTTCTTTATAACTTGTGTATAGCATGTTGGTCAGCGTTTTAACTAAATAGTTACACCAAGTTCTTCTTTATAACTTGTGTATAACATGTTGGTCAGCGTTTTAACTAAATAGTTACACTGAGTTCTTCTTTATAACTTGTGTATAGCATGTTGGTCAGCGTTTTAACTAAATAGTTACACCAAGTTCTTCTTTATAACTTGTGTATAACATGTTGGTCAGCGTTTTAACTAAATAGTTACACTGAGTTCTTCTTTATAACTTGTGTATAACATGTTGGTCAGCGTTTTAACTAAATAGTTACACCAAGTTCTTCTTTATAACTTGTGTATAACATGTTGGTCAGCGTTTTAACTAAATAGTTACACTGAGTTCTTCTTTATAACTTGTGTATAGCATGTTGGTCAGCGTTTTAACTAAATAGTTACACCAAGTTCTTCTTTATAACTTGTGTATAACATGTTGGTCAGCGTTTTAACTAAATAGTTACACTGAGTTCTTCTTTATAACTTGTGTATAGCATGTTGGTCAGCGTTTTAACTAAATAGTTACACTGAGTTCTTCTTTATAACTTGTGTATAACATGTTGGTCAGCGTTTTAACTAAATAGTTACACTGAGTTTTCTTTATAACTTGTGTATAGCATGTTGGTCAGCGTTTTAACTAAATAGTTACACCAAGTTCTTCTTTATAACTTGTGTATAACATGTTGGTCAGCGTTTTAACTAAATAGTTACACTGAGTTCTTCTTTATAACTTGTGTATAGCATGTTGGTCAGCGTTTTAACTAAATAGTTACACCAAGTTCTTCTTTATAACTTGTGTATAACATGTTGGTCAGCGTTTTAACTAAATAGTTACACTGAGTTCTTCTTTATAACTTGTGTATAGCATGTTGGTCAGCGTTCTCACCAAATACCTACAGTAATTTCTTCTTTATATTTTGTATATAATATGATGGCCAACGTCTCATTAAATATCACCAGTAAGTTCTTTCTAGCTTGTGTATAATATGTTGGTCAGCGTTCTCACTAAATAGCCACAGTAAGTTTGTCTCATTTGTAAATAAAATGTTTTCCTATTCACATTTTATGATGGTGTAAGGTAACTGGATGTAACTAAATCAGTGGTTAATCTGTTTGTTTGATGTGTGTAGAACCAAACATAATAAATTGGGCACTAATGAGTAGCTAGTGAAACACCTGCTAAGTTCTTTGGACTATAGATGTAAGTGTCCTTGTGTCTGAGGATTATTTAAAGGTTAGAGGTTAATCACAATAATGGCGAATCTGTTCACGAAAGTTCCCTAACTCTTGGTGCTTGTGCCGCACGTGCCACAATACAATGAAAAGTTTCTAATCTGGGGTGGAATACGTGTTTACCTTGACCTGCACTTATACCAGTAACAGTAATGGGCATTAGAGCGAACAAGCTAGTTTCATTTCGGAGAAGCAGATTAAAGAGAACGTTGGTTGTTAACAGAACTACGTGTTATAATACGTAATGACTGACCATCCCTATTACATAGTTTACCCAAACCTCACAGGTCATAACTAAGTTAAATAAATACATTTTGTGAAATAATAGAATAATTATTGGTAAAACTCGGTTAGATTAACAACTTCTGAAACGTATACAAAACAGCACGTTTTGGTAACGCTACATTCTGACAGTAGCTTTCATATTGTGTCGCTTAGCAACCAAAGTATAACCTAATATTGTTGTTAGTTTTTGTACTGAAAGTATGAAGTTAAATGTATAGACAACGAAACTGGAAAACATTTGTTATTTTTTTAGTTTAGAGTCTCCGTTGGTTAAAAAGGTTTGTTTTGTATCATTAACAACGTTGGTGATATAACAGAACATAACTTAATTCAGAAAGTTTAAAATTAAATCAGTATACTTGAATGATAACTTATGTACACATGGCTCTGTGTGATCTCATATTACGTCTCTAGGCTTTTTTGTATCAATACTCACTACACTCATAAGGTTTCACGGCATCCTCTTCTTCCTTTCACAGTCTTCTTGAACTTCTGTGACTAAAATCGTAATGGACAAACAGTATTCGAACTATTCAATTTGGATAAAGGCATTATACCTTTGATGAGTCTCCAATTTCAAAAAATCAAGCATCTCGTGACGTGACACACAGCTTTCATACAGCTCAGGTTTTCCGAGACAGTTGTTTATCAAGACCAATATTCCTGTAAAATCGCCGCTGTTTGTCATCTCGTTTCTAATATTTTTTTTTATCCAAAATGTGTTTTGTTGTTATCTATGGCTCCTTACATATATATTGTTATTTGCAAAGTTTGGATATAACGTGTCAATACATAGGAAACGGGGGTCAGTTTAAATTCAACTCTCGCATTAGCTAAATGAGGTCAGGCTTTACAGTGAACGATGATATAGGATATTGATTTGAATTTCACAGAAAGCTACACGAGGGCTATCTGTGCTAGCCGTTTCTAATTTAGCAGTGTAAGACTAGAGGTAAGGCAGCTAGTCATCACTACACACTGCCAGCTCTTGGGCTACTCCTTTACAAACGAATAGTGGGATTGATCATCGTACAATAAAGCCCCAAGCATTTTTGGTGTAACGGGGATTCAAACTCGATACCCTCGGATTACGAGTCAAGTGCCTTAACCACCTCGCCATGCCGGACCTCTGTGGACGACCAGCGTCATCTAATTAGTAATGTAGTGTTATTGTAGGTCCGACAGAGTAAATAATCGACAGTGTAAATTATAGGCATCCGTAGTAAAAATAGAATTTTTTGAACGTGTCATGAAAACCTCATGTCACTAGTTTTGGGGTAAGTAAAAAACACTGAAAATAACACTAAAATATTATAACACAAATTTTTCCCAAACAAATAGTGGAGGTTAATAAACTATTTTTTAAACAAAAACTTGTTGTGAATGAAAATCATATTAAAATTACTTTTGTTTTATTTATTGTTAAACCTAAACCTATTAGCATAACGTTGAGATGTAACTTAGTGAAGAACCATTGTTCATAATGACGGAATACAGAGATTTTAACTAAACCGATGAACATAACGTTGAGATGTCACTTAGTGAAGAACCATTGTTCATAATGACGGAATACAGAGATTTTAACTAAACCGATGAACATAACGTTGAGATGTCACTTAGTGAAGAACCATTGTTCATAATGACGATCAACATCACGGAAACTACTAAGAAAGATCCGGAACAATGAACATAGTTGTTTCCTAGAGAAGAATGATGTTGGACAAACGTTCGTTAACAAGGAAAACACTGTGAGAATTGTAAATAAGTTAAGGAAGTGAAGGTTGTTCCAAGAAAAAACTCTTGCTTATGTACGTAGCCAGGTGTTGTATCAACATCTACGCCATGCTCGCTGGTCAGCAATACAGTTCTAATTTATAATGTTTCGATGGATGTTAAGAGCCGACACAATGGAGTTGTGAATATGTTGTCTAGAGCACGCCATGCCAATAAATGATTTGGCTGAAGTCGAGCTAGTTTCTTATGTTTGTTATCTTGAACGCCCTCGTTGTAAAATTCTATTGGGTGTTGTTTTACGGCTCTATTTTGTTCGGTTTCTTTATATCACGTTCCTTCTAAACTAGGACAATTGAACCCCGTTTAGAAACACCACACAAGTCCGTCTCTCGAGAGAAACGCCCCCCCCCCCCGCAACTGTAAACAAAATAGCCATAGTTCCTGAAACAGTCAATCTATACAGACACGGAACACTGCGTTGAAGCAACCCCCCCCTTCCTCGAGGGGTGACATTTCCTCTTTGTTCGGGATCACAAACAAGATTCACCAATCACGAAGAAAGCGTTTTATGTCTTCTTGTCAAAGAATCAAACCTTCGGTAAATGACTTGGTGAAAGAAACCAAGGAAAAAAATGTTATTTTCAGGAAAGTTATTATGTGATAGGGTTATAAACGTATAACTGGGGTTTGGCTTTTCGGGTCGACGACTAACGACCGTGTATTTGGCATGTCAAGTTAGACTAAAGACAATTTGAGTGCTAAAGTAATTGATTAACGGCAGAGAGCCAATACCTGACAGGTCAAAAGCACGGCGCTAAACTGTCTGACAACGCATGCTCGACGCTATGAACAAGGGTTTAGTATCAAATAAGAATAAGGTTTCTGTAAAATCAGGAAACACACTCTGACGTCAGGAATTTGAAACTTAAATTTATGAGTTTAGTGTAAGAAATATATTTAAATGTTGATATTTTTGAATTCCTTTTCTCATTTAACTTAATATCACAAATTTTATTTTCTCATTGACCATCTTTGTCGGTTAAAACTCACAATGTAGATATTTTTAGCTAAATAAAAGCCTGATGTGGAAATTCATTAACACTGTAAGTAAGTTGTCTTATTGTTATTATTACGATCTTTACCCATTTTTATTAGCTTCCGTTTGTTATAATTTGTTAATATAGGAGCTGGTGTATTTTGTTTCAGGAGAAAAGCCCTATAGATGTCACTGGCCCGAGTGTCAGTGGCGATTCGCTCGTTCTGACGAACTCACACGACACTATCGTAAACACACTGGAGCTAAGCCTTTTAAGTGTAAAGTATGTGAGCGTTCCTTCGCCAGATCTGATCACCTTGCCTTGCACATGAAGCGACACCTACCGAAAACCAAATGATGTCTTATCTATTCATTGGAATAACAGCGCATATTATTGAAACCAGACGAGGTATTCTTATTCGAAAGACGTCACAAAACGATAACCAATCACCAGCGATCATAAAAATAAGAATTACATTTTTTTAATGAATTAACAGCTGCCTTGAAGTAGCAACTCTGAGATATTTTTATGAAACAATTTCTATTTTTTTACTTCTAAAATAGAAAAATGTATTGATGATATACAGTTATTGTTGTTATTATTATTATATGAGTTTGGAAAAATATATTTCGTATTAAACGTGCCATCTTGGTTGACATTAAGATACACACACAACAGTGCCGTGAAAGTAAAGTGCCATTATTTTAACATACTTAATGTCATTCATTATACTTAGTTTTTGGGTTGTATGTGGTTACTTGCCCTGTGACCTGTGATTTTCAATACTATTTTAAGTCCTGTTGCAGTTTGTACTTTTCTTTTTATTATTTTCGATTGTTTGTATATATATTTTTATGTGAGACACTACATTTGTGAATGGTTTGTTTACAGTTTTATAATTTTTTATATGCATATCTTTTCTTCTTATTAATGCTACTGTCGATTGGATTGGTCTCATTAGTTGGCTTAGAACATTTTTAAATTACATTACTATATCAATGATACACCTGGTTTTGTATCTTATAGCTTACAACATCTTAAAGTTAACTTATAACTTGTTAAAGTTACATTGTTATATTACAGATACACCTGGTTCTCTATCTCACAGCTGAGTGAAGCATTCAGGCTTATACAAATATCTTGTGATTTATATTTCTGTTGAAAACATTAATATTCATATAAAATATGGATGAAACTGAAGTAAATAGGAATTATTTGTTGTGGCAATTAACACTTTTTTTGATGTTGCAAAGAGAAATCTAAAGATAAACCATGATTTCAGACATGGTACGTCAATTTATGTCACATATAACCAACAACCCTGGTGTTGAAACGCTTAAGTTAACATTTTTTATCGAGTGCAAAAGACAGCAATAAAAACAAAACATTTCTTTTATCTTTGCAAGTTTTGCAAAACTCATGATAGTAATTAACCCTTTTTACGGTTTTCATTGAGTAATATTTAGGTTATAAAGGTTACACCTTATGACATTTCAAATCATATTGAAATCGAAATTATAATTAAAACATTCATTTCACTGTTAAAGCATTTCGTCGTGTGTGTCGTGGAAAATTTTAGATTATTGAATACTCTCAAAGAAGCCTTTTCTGTGGATCATCCACCATGGTAAGAACAATTTTAAATTTAATCCACATATAACCTATTTGTTAAATTTTGTCTTCATTATTACCCGTTTTTGAGAATTCCAACATTACTATTAACCAAATAATAGACTATGTTAATATTTAAAGATAAGTACAGGATCTAAGCCTTAAAAACACTGATGCTTACACACGTAACTCCCCATGTCAAATTGATTATAAATCTAGTATTCTGAACTAAGCCTTAAAATGCGATTATTAATATATTTAGACATAATTTACTTTTTTATAATAAAAAATATGTTTACAACAACAGAAATTAACGATGAAATGTTACACTCAAGACTAATATTCCATGTATTTGGAATAATTTAATGAAGTTGTGCCTAATTACTAGAGTTAGATCTATGAACTTACTGGGTTTGCTTCACTTAATGTTTAAGCCTAACGTATCCTTTTCAGTGACCCAGGCATGGCCTAGTGGTCACCGTGCTGGACTGTGATTCCGAGGATCCACGGTCTGCGACCCACTACTGCGGAATCTCTGGGATCTTGGGTGTGCCATAACATAATGACGGTTAAATTCTACTATTCCATTAGAGTAGCCCAAGAGTTATCAGTGGGTTCTGGTGACTAACTGCTTTTTCTCTAGTCTATAAGCACAAATTTTGCTTGTGTAGCCCTTGTTTAGCTTTGCACGAACATTCGTAACAAACAACCCTGTTCACACGTTATAGTTATAAAATGAATATCTCTTGTATTGTATAAACTTTAAAATATATTTTCAAACGTTATGAACTATGTAAATAGATATGACATGTTTTATATCTTTCTAACACAGTGCCTTTAACGTACGAATGTCAACATGGTGATATCTGGTGGTTGTGTAAGATTTCGTTACTATAAATACTAGTATCTTCAGTGTGATATAATAAACTGCATTTTGTGATGTCAAACGCTTGAGATATATCTTTTTATACTTGGACAATAAAAATATTTGTATGTGAAGCAATGAAACATTAGAATTGACAAACTGAATGTTTACATTTTCATTCTATCAAAATGGTAATAATCCTATCCGGATTTAATTAATAGATCCTACCTGAAATTAATCCTTTATGGATTTAATTAATATAATCCTTTCTGGTTATAAATAACATATCATACCTGAAAATAATTTTTTTCTGGATATAATTAATATATCATACCTGAAAATATTTCCTTTCGGGATTTAATTAATAGATCATACCTGAAAATAATCATTTCTGGATTTAATTAATAGATCATACCTGAAAATAATCCTTTCTGAATTGAATTAATAGATCATACCTGAAAATAATCATTTCTGAAATGAATTAATAGATCTTACCTGAATATAATCCTCACTGGTTTAAATTAATTGATCATATCTTAATATAATCCTCACTGGTTTAAATTAATAGATCATACATGAAAATTCTGTCTCTGGAAATGTAAGTTATTCTTGAGGAGAATATAAACAATTAAAGTTAAATCAAAAGTTTCCACGGAAGTAGCATTTCAATTATTAAGTACAAGTAATTTAAATATTACAACAACAACTTAACATTATAACTGTTGACAAGTAAACAATTGTTAATAAGTACAAGTAATTTAAATCCAAATATTAAAACAACAACTTAACATTATAACTGACAAGTAACAATCTTGCTAAAAATATACCCGTAACAACAACTTATCTTTAAACCTGTTGACAAGTAAACGACCTTAATCAAAATATACCCTTAACAACAACTTATTTTTACATCAGTTTACAAGTAAACAATTTTAATCCAAATGTACCCTTAACAACAGGTAATACTGATTTACATAACTCAGTAACAGTTCCCATATTATTTACGTTATCTTACAAAGAAAATACAAACAGCACGAGATTACACAAAGAAGCATTGTTCCAACCGGACCTTATGTTGGAAATACAACTTGGTAGACGGACGAGATGTATTCATAAATTACAATAGTAACCATCAAGGACATACATATTGAGAGAAAAGTTAGGCTTAGAGCACACACACACGCCTATCCATCGTGTACAGAATGGAGCAGTTTGTAAACTGTTACACAAACCACGAAGAGAAGGTGTCGAGTTACTGGATTTTAATTCGATAATTTTACTACATGTCTAAAATTGGTTTCAAGCCGTGTCTTCTACTGAACCAAAACAAGATATCCTGTCTTATATCATGGGTTGCATTATCTACCTTGTCCAACAATATAACACAACAGAACCAGATTATCAAATTTTGTTCATCAAACGTCCTTCGTATTTCTAACATAAAAATCGGTTGTTAAGACACACTTAGGTGTTATTTTCTATTTAAAGACCAGCTGTTAAGACACATCAAGTTGTATTTCCAACATAAAAACCGGTTGTTAAGACACACTAAGGTGTTATTTCCTACTTAAAGACCAGCTGTTAACACACATCAAGTTGTATTTCTAACGTAAAGACCAGATGTTAAGACACATCAAGTTGTATTTCCAACATAAAAACCGGTTGTTAAGACACACTAAGGTGTTATTTCCTACTTAAAGACCAGCTGTTAACACACATCAAGTTGTATTTTCAACATGAAATCTGGTTGTTAAGACACACTAAGGTGTTTTGTCCTACGTTAAGACACGTCAAGTTGTATTTTCAACTTAAAAAAACGGATGTTAAGATACACTAAGGTGTTATTTCCTACTTAAAGACCAGATGTTAAGACACACCAAGTTGTATTTCTAACATAAAAAAACAGTTGTTAAGACATATGTTAACAGATGTTAAGACATAGCAAGTTCTATTTCCAACATCTTGAACACAGTTTCTTTGTGCTTCAGATAGTGTCTCGAGAATTGTGTATTTTTTGAAAGAAAACGGAGACAATATGGAAGAGAGATGAGGTGAAACTGAATAAGATAATATCATATCATCAATGTAAACAAGTTGTTATCTATATTTTAAAGATAACATCACGTCAACAATGTAAACAAGTTGTTGATATCTATATTTTAAAGATAACATCACGTCAACAATGTAAACAAGTTGTTGTTATCTATATTTTAAATATAACATCACGTCAACAATGTAAACAAGTTGTTGTTATCTAGATTTTAAAGATAACATCACGTCAACAATGTAAACAAGTTGTTGCTATCTAGATTTTCAAAATAACATCACGTCAACAATGTAAACAAGTTGTTGCTATCTAGATTTTAAAAATAATATCACGTAAACAAGTTGTTGTTATCTAGATTTTAAAGATAATATCACGTGAACAATGTAAACAAGTTGTTGCTATCTCGATTTTAAAGACAACAGGTCAACCGATAAGCCCATTTTCTCAATGGTTAAGAATGGTCATAAGTTACATATTTCTTCATAAACAGATAATTTCTTTCGGTTAAAGTTAGAAACGTTTCCTCGTAGACAAAGTTATTTTTATTACTTTAAATGCAAAAATGAAAATTTTATTCTATTGTTAAACATTTGTATGATGTTAGCACAAATTTTCACTTATATAGATGTCGTTGAAGTCACATGACCATGGATCTTTCTTCCAGCAAAAGTGCTTACGTCATACTAACCTGGTTCGCTCATCTTTCAACAGTTTATTCTAACATCAAGTTATTTAAGTGAAACTATTGACAGAAGCTTTCTGTCTGTAACTTAGACGTTCATTGGCACCTAAAGCCACAACAAAGAAGTTTGCTACTAGTTTTTTATGTAAGACATCTAATTTAATATGTTATTTTAAACATTTATAAGATTACTCGTCAAACAATAGAATACCCTTTATATCAAGTAACTGGTCAGTTAGAAAACAAACTGGTAACATTTATTGAACTAACACTTTTCAATTTATGTTTAATTACCTTCAAAATCTAGTTTACCATCCGTCACTTATTATACCATACTCAAAGTTACAAAATTATTACAACCCTTGAGGACAAGAAAAAACGCGGTTTTCTTTAGCCTAATTTTGGGCCTAATCTATAAGTATACGTGAAAGTGTCTGATTTTATGAAGTAATCATTTTATCTCGCATAATGCAGACTTTTTTGTACCAATATCATTTTGAATCGTGTAAGAATTATTCTGAATATTTTCGCTTCGTTAGCAAATATTTTTCGTGTAAATTTAGTGTTTCGAAACACAGATTATTCCATCAAATCTATCACCATTTTTATTGGCGTCTCGATAAAATTAAAACGTTTTTGTTGTTGACATTTTGAATGGCTCACAAATCACATTAAATGCTGAAACTTATTAGGTTTATAATGCATTTAAGTTTGTGTAAATTACGCGCGTGTAATGTATTCAAATTGTATTCCACTCTATATTTTTTTATGGCTATAGTAAGAATACAAGCACGATAACACACAAGTCTTACAAGTAAAACATTTCTAAGCCTTGTTTCATAAACCACTGGCAGTATGAGAACAATGTTGCCTAAACCATGATACCATTCAAACGGTGAGGTGAACATCAGAGGTCACTAGTCAGGAAATTAGGCTTAGAGCAATACTTAATGTCTGAAGCTTTCCGGGATCAAGCGCTGAATGATTTTCTTGCAATTTATGGGAACAGCGTGCACCTAATGGGATTTCATTTAGTTAAAGTCTGCGTTTAAAGCACGCTAAAATTAGAGAGTTATGAAGAACAAAAATCATTAGAAGACGGAACTACAACGTCGCTAAGCTCCAAGCGTTCAGGATACGAGAAATAGTGAACCCTAGGAGCGAGAGTACGTGCTTGGAGTTTTGATGGCTCAAAACAAAACCTTTGATATCACCCTCGTGGTATTTCGAGGCGTACGTCAACGCGCGTACATTGTATTCATACCTCGAGTAGCACAAAACTGATGATAATTCCCGGGTACACAAGGAGGGAAATCTTGCTGGTCTTACGTTTTCACTCGGTTCTATCATCGCGTTACTTGTTAAAACATTTACTCGTATCTATTCTCAGTTAGCTCACTCCTAAGCTTAAGAACTTATATGCTAAAATCCGGTGTTCGATTCCTCTCAGCGGAGATGTCACAGATAGCTAACCGCATAATTTGATACTAATTCACAAAGTAAACAACCAACGCATTCATTTATTATAACACTTTTATTTATTTCCACTAAAAACGATTGGTACAGTAACATGCTGTACAAAGAACTAGTAACCAGCTCGTGCCCACTGTGTACACAGTTACTGGTTGTGTAGTTCCATCAATCTAACTGTTAACACAGCCCACACCTCATGCCAACTGTGTTCACAGTTATTGGTTGTGTAGTTCCATCAATCTAACTGTTAACACAGCCCACAGCTCGTGCCCACTATGTACACAGTTACTGGTTGTGTAGTTCCATCAGTCTAACTGTTAACACAGCTCGCAGCTCGTGCCCACTGTGTACACAGTTACTGGTTGTGTAGTTCGATCAGTCTAACTGTTAACACAGCCCACACCTCATGCCCACTGTGTACACAGTTACTGGTTGTGTAGTTCCATCAATCCAACTGTTAACACAGCCCGCAGCTCGTGCTTACTGTGTACACAGTTACTGGTTGTGTAGTTCCATCAGTCTAACTGTTAACACAGCCCGCAGCTCGTGCCCACTGTGTACACAGTTACTGGTTGTGTAGTTCCATCAATCTAACTGTTAACACAGCCCACACCTCATGCCCACTGTGTACACAGTTACTGGTTGTGTAGTTCCATCAATCTAACTGTTAACACAGCCCGCAGCTCGTGCCCACTGTGTACACAGTTACTGGTTTTTTTATATGCAAAAACGGCTGTTCTGGGCCCAGAAAACACTTCAAATAGAAGAGCGAACAACGTTTCGACCTTCTTCGGTCATCGTCAGGTTCACAAAGAAAGGGTTACTGGTCGGAAGCTGACCACGTGTTTGGGAGGGGTTGTATAATTGAGTGTTGCAATGTAGAGGGGGCGGTTTGAATATATAATTTTGTCTATAATATTAATATAGGTATAATGGTGTTCCTTTATATTGGTTTATTTTGGGTTTGAGTTGTTGTATAAGTAAGGCTTCTTTAATTTTTCGTTTGTTTATGTTTGTTTCTTTATTTAGTATTTTAGTGTTTTCTATGGTTATGTTGTGTCCATTTGACTTGCAGTGTTCGAAAACGTGTGAAGGTGACTTTTTATGTTCTTTGAATCTGGTTTCCATTTTTCTACTTGTTTCTCCTATATAGAAGTCGTGGCAGTTATCACATTGTATTTTATAAATAATGTTGGTGTGGTGTTTGTCAGTGTAGTTCTTACATAGTATAGACCTTAGTTTTGTGCCTGGTTTTTAAATAAATTTAGTGTTAACTGGAATGTTATATTTTGTTACTAGTTTTTGCCAAATGTTGGTTATTTGTTTGCTGATGTCAGGAATATATGGTATACAGCAGTATATGGTTTCGTGATTTTTTGATTCGTGAGATATATTTACTTTTGTTGGTTGTTACTGGTTGTGTAGTTCCATCAATCTAACTGTTAACACAGCCCACACCTCATGCCCACTGTGTACACAGCTACTGGTTGTGTAGTTCCATCAATCTAACTGTTAACACAGCCCACAGCTCATGTCCACTGTGAACACTCACACTAAATGATATACGTCATGGTAACTTTACCTCATACTTTAGTGCTTGGCTGACATTCTACGTGTTTGAGGTTCGAATCTCTTCTAGTCCTCTTGTCATAATGTATCACAACAAAAGGTAAATTAAGGGTTGGCGGTGTGTGATGCTAATTAGCTTCCTCTTTACTAGGTTATCACTTCCGAAGATGTCGCAACCGGATTTCGAAATATCGTAATTTTGACCATAGCTTTACTGGTGGGTCAGGTGCTTGTTTCTTGGAAGACAAAAAGCATGACAGGTGAAGCAGTTACCGGGGGAAAGTTTGTTCGTTTTTTGTTTTTAGATACGACGTTTTATTTTCTTCTTCTTGTCGTGCACGACTCTCTCCAGGTGGAGCACAGGTCGTAAAATGTCTTATCCTGTCGTTATCAGTTCTTCCAGAATCAACATATTTTGTCTTAAAAACCATTACTCCACTTTATTTCAGACAGCGAGAGACACGAACGAAGTCTAGAAGACTGGAGTAATTGAATTTTTAGTTGATTACGTTAAATTCTACCAGACTGTGCTAGTAGACAAGGTCAGAAGAACGTGGTTTCTCATCTTGAAGTCGGGCTCTATACTGATACAGTGGGCTAGCATGCGAATCAGAAACTTGAGCCCGTATGGTTATAGTAATTATGACCCTATGTATAACATAGAATCAGTTTCTGAGAGGTCTTGGTAAGGTTTCCTTTACGTCGTGTTTCAGCTGACTGAATACGTTGCGTGCTAAACCTGGTGTCCATTATTCAAAATAGACTGTCACCTTGGTTTCTGTGTTTTTACATATTTTTTAATCCCTTCATGTTGCATAATTTCGAATCGTTTTAGGTTGCAACTTCTTGCAACACACATCGTAAAAATGTGGTTTAAAATATAAAATAATTAAATAATTTCTTGTGTGAAATATTTAGTGAATACAAAGAGTTATTAATGATCGAACGAATGAATTCTGTTTATCTTTGTTTGCTTGTATAATATTTATCACCCCAAGCAAGTTGAATCATAAAAGTGTAATTTTAAACCAAAATTCTAGACCGAAGTAAAACCAACAGAGTTAATATACTGAAAGCTTGTTCCTACTTTATCTAAATCCGAGGTTCAATTCTCCGCAGTAGTTAGTTGTTGAAGTTTAAGTGAAACTAATATTAAAATCCGTAGTTTGGAAATAACTTGTCTTGATTGTCAGATCTGAGGAAGTTAGCTATCAGTTAACAGCTTCCAAAATATCAGATGTTGAAGGTTTTCCTAATTTATTTTATTCTGTATATCGATTAAATTACAGGTGTCACTAGTTTCTGTCATATGTAACATTTCGCACGTTTCAAGTTAAAAACCGATTTCTATTACAGCAGGTTCATAGCTACTATGTTTCTGATGTTCTACTGGGCGTGTGAGATAGGACATATACTAGTGAAGAAGTTAGTTACCAATAAATATTATATTACAGAAAGTCTGTTTAGACCTATAGCAACACACATTGCATTACAGAAAGTCTATTTATATCAATAACAACAAACATTACATCACAGAAAGTGTAGTTAGACCAATGATAACGCACTTTACATAACAGAAAACCTATTTAGTCCAGTTACAGTACACTTCACATCACAAAAAGTCTATTTAGACCAATGACAACACACATTACATTACAGAAAGTCTATTTAGACCAATGACAACACACATTACATTACAGAAAGTCTATTTATATCAATAACAACAAACATTACATCACAGAAAGCCTATTTAGTCCAATTACAGTACACTTCACATTACAGAAAGTCTATTTAGGCCAATAACAACACACATTACATTACAGAAAGTCTATTTTGACAAATGACAGAACACTTTACATAACAGAAAGTCTATTTATATCAATAACAACAAACATTACATCACAGAAAGTGTAGTTAGACCAATGATAACGCACTTTACATAACAGAAAACCTATTTAGTCCAGTTACAGTACACTTCACATCACAAAAAGTCTATTTAGTCCAATTACAGTACACTTCACATTACAGAAAGTCTATTTAGGCCAATAACAACACACATTACATTACAGAAAGTCTATTTTGACAAATGACAGAACACTTTACATAACAGAAAGTCTACAAAGACCAATGGCAACACACATTCATATATTTGTCTTGATTATTAATTTTATGACAGAATGATAATTGTAAGATATAACGTTGTTGTTAAATATGGTATGCGATGGAGGTATAAATGTGTGATGTATAACCTCTAGCGGCATAATTGTATCTAAATTAATGTGTTTCATCAATACATCCGTGTTTAAAATGTAAATGTTTGGTATATAACCCCTAGCGACGTGATTTTTTTTACCTACGTATCAGGTTATCGGCTAATTCTGAACTATTCGGTTCATAATTAAATTTTGCCATTGGTGGAATTATGAATAGATGAAAATAAAATGGCATTTGGAGAAAGTTTTCCACGTAGTAAGTATATTAAATACCTTAATGCTAAAGAACATACACTCAGCGGAAAATCTCACACAGCAGTGTAATTAGTACAATAACAGGATTCAAAGTCACATCTGGAGCCAACAAACAATATCTTTTTAATTTTCAACAGAGCTTTTTATTACGAAAGAGAATCTTCCGACCTATAAAGTTTTTACGACGACATTTACTACTTTTAACAGGATAACAAATAACGACTTGAAGTTAAAGTATGATTGCAAGTGAATTGTACACCAATAAAAACTGAATTAATAACTGTTTTAATGAGAAGTATTTTTATTACGTCACACTCATTATCTGTGATGTTATTTTGTGCACTGTGCGCTAGAATAGATTTATTTCATTGAATATTTTGCATTATTATTTAATATAGTTTCTGGGAGCAAAATTAAAATATTTTCTGAGGAAAATGAAAGTCTTAAACTTCCTATCGACCACATATTTGTCACGATTTGTCGATAGAGTAGGTGGGTATCCTCCCAAAACGACTTGTCTTGTACCGTAAATTTCCCAAACTTGTTGTTGTCGAACATGGAATTCGAAAGTTCAAGATGCCCTTCCCGTTGCCACAAAATTAAGTGAGTAAGTTGTTGTCATTACACGATTAGAATACCCCAAGAGATGACGGTGTGTGCCTTCCTTAAGCTTCAGGGGTTGGAAATCAGAAATGACTCTTGTGTTACTTGAGTGAATTTTCAAAACAAAACAAAATAATCCCTCCCATCACGACAACAAGTACAGATGTATTAACTCACTCTTATTATATTGTGTTACTAACCTAACATTATTATATTGTGTTACAAACCTAACATTATTATATTATGTTACTAACCTAACATTATTATATTGTGTTATTAATCTAACGTTATTATATTGTGTTATTAACCTAACATCATTATTTTATATGCAAAAACGGCTCGTTTGGGTTGAGAAAATATTTTAAATAGAAGAGCGAACAACGTATCGACCTTCTTCGGTCATCGTCAGGTTCAAAAAGAAAGATGTAACTGACCGGAAGCTGACCACATGTTTGGAAGGAGTTGTGTAACTGAGTGTGGCAACGTAGAGGGCGGGGTTAGATGTTTGAATATATAATTTTATCTATAACATTAATATAGGTATAATGGCGTTCCTTTATATTGGTTTATTTTTGGTTTAAGTTGTATAAATAAGTAAGGCTTCTTTAATTTTGCGTTTGTTTATGTTTGTTTCTTTATTTAATATTTTAGTTTTTTCTATGGTTATGTTGTGTTTATTTGACTAGCAGTGTTCGAAAACGTGTGAAGGTGACTTTTTATGTTCTTTGGATCTGGTTTCCATTTTTCTACTTGTTTCTTCAATATAGAAGTCGTGGCAGTTATCACATTGTATTTTCTAAATAAAGTGCACAAAAGAAATTACGAATTAAAGTCAGCTAAACAAACTACAAAATAAAGTGCACCAAACAAACTACAAAACAAAGTGCACCAAACAAACCACGAAACAAAGTGCACCAAACAAACTACGAAAGAAAGTGCACCAAACAAACTTCAAAACAAAGATCACCAAACAAACTACGGAAGAAAGTGCACCAAACAAACTACGAAACAAAGTGCACGAAACAAACTACAAAACAAAGTGCACCAAACAAACTACAAAACAAAGTGCACAAAACAAACAACAAAACAAAGTGCACCAAAAAATACAAAACAAAGTGCACCAAACAAACAACAAAACAAAGTGCACCAAAAAAACTACAAAACAAAGTGCTCCAAACAAACTACAAAACAGAGTGCACCAAAAAACTAGAAAACAAGGTACACCAAAGAAACTACAAAAAAGTGCATTAAACAAACTACAAAACAAAGTGCACCAAACAAACTATGAAAAATGTGCTCCAAACAAACTATGAAAAATGTGCTCCAAACAAACTACAAAACAACAACTTAAACCCAAAATAAACCAATATAAAGGAACACCATTATACCTATATTAATATTATAGACAAAATTATATATTCAAACCGCGCCCTCTACATTGCAACACTCAATTATACAACCCCTCCCAAACATGTGGTCAGCTTCCGACCAGTAACCCTTTCTTTGTGAACCTGACGATGACCGAAGAACGTCGAAACGTTGTTCGCTCTTCTATTTGAAGTGTTTTCTGGGCCCAGAAGAGCCGTTTTTTGCATATAAAAGTTCTCAACAAGTGGGTTTCTCGACATCACTGAAACTACAAAACAGTTCACCAAACAAACTACAAAACAAAGTGCACCAAGCAAGCTACAAAACAAAGTTCACCAAAGAAACTACAAATCAGAGTGCACCAGGGAAATTACAAAACAAAGTGCACCAAATAAACTACAAAAGAAAGTGCACCAAACAAACTACGAAACAAAGTGCACGAAACAAACTACAAAACGAAGTGCACCTAACAAACTACAAAACAAAGTTCAACAAACAAACTACAAAACAAAGTTCACCAAACAAACTAGAAAACAAAGTACACCAAAGAAACTACAAAACAAAGTGCACCAAACAAACTACGAAACAAAGTGCTTCAAAGAAACTACAAATCAAAATGATCCAAACAAACTACAAAACAGTTCACCAAACAAACTACAAAACAAAGTGCACCAAGCAAGCGACAAAACAAAGTTCACCAAAGAAACTACAAATCAGAGTGCACCAGGGAAATTACAAAACAAAGTGCACCAAATAAACTACAAAAGAAAGTGCACCAAACAAACTACGAAACAAAGTGCACGAAACAAACTACAAAACGAAGTGCACCTAACAAACTACAAAACAAAGTTCACCAAACAAACTACAAAACAAACTGCTCCAAACAAACTACAAAACAAAGTTCACCAAACAAACTAGAAAACAAAGTACACCAAAGAAACTACAAAACAAAGTTCACCAAACAATCTACAAAAGAAAGTTTAGCAAACAAACTGCAAAACAAAGTGCACCTAGCAAACTACAAAACAAAGTGCACCAGGCAAATTACAAAACAAAGTGCACCAAACAAACTACGAAAGAAAGTGCATGAAACAAACTACAAAACAAAGTGCACCAAACAAACTACGAAACAAAGTGCACCAGGCAAACTAGAAAACAAAGTTCACCAAACAAACTACAAAACAAGTTGCACCAAACAAACTACAAAACAAAGTGCTCCAAACAAACTACAAAATAGAGTGCACCAAACAAACTACGAATGAAAGTGCATGAATCAAACTACAAAACAAAGTGCATCAAACAAACGACGAAACAAAGAGCACCAGGGAAACTACAAAACAAAGTGCACCAAACAAACTACAAAACAAATTGTTCCAAACAAACTACAAAATAAAAATGCACCAAAAAACTAGAAAACAAAGTGCACCAAACAAACTACGAAACAAAGTGCTCTAAACAAACTACAAAACAAAGTGCTCCAATCAAACTACGAAAGAAAGTGCACGAAAGAAACTACGAAACAAAGTGCACCAAGCAAAATACAAAACAAATTACACCAGGCAAACTAGAAAACAAAGTGCACCAAAAAAGTACAAAAGAAAGTGCACCAAACAAACTACGAAACAAAGTGCTCCAAACAAACTACAAAACAAAGTTTAGCAAACAAACTGCAAAACAAAGTTCACCAAGCAAACTACAAAACAAAGTTCACCAAAGAAACTACTTAACAAAGTGCTCCAAACAAACTTCAAGACAAAGTGCACTAGGCAAACTACAAAAGAAAGTGCTCCAAACAAACTGTAAAACAAAGTTCACCAAACAAACTACAAAACAAAGTGGTTTTAACAAACTACAAAACAGTTCACCAAACAAACTGCAAAACAAAGTTCACCAAACAAACTACACAACAAAGTGCTCCAAACAAACTAGAAAAGAAAGTGCACCAAATAACTACAAAAGAAAGTGCACCAAACAAACTACGAAACAAAGTGCACCAGGCAAACTAGAAAACAAAGTTCACCAAACAAACTACGAAACAAAGTGCCCAAAAAAACAATAAAACAAGGTGCTCCAAACAAACTACAAAACAGAGTGCATCAAACAAACTACGAAAGAAAGTGCACCAGGCAAAGTACAAAACAAATTGCATCAAAGAAACTAGAAAACAAAGTGCTCCAAAGAAACTACAAAACAAAGTTCACCAAACAAACAAGAAAACAATGTACACCAAAGAAACTACAAAACAAAGTGCATTAAACAAACTACGAAACAAAGTGCACAAGGCAAACTACAAAACAGAGTGCTCTAAACAAACTACAAAACAAAGTGCACCAAAGAAACTACGAAACAAAGGGCTCCAAACAAACTTCAAAACAAAGTGCACCAGTCAAACTACAAAACAAAGTGCTCAAAAGAAACTGCAAAACAAAGTTCAACAAACAAATTAGAAAACAAAGTGCTCCAATAAAACTAGAAAACAAAGTGCACCAGATAATCTACAAAAAAGTGCTCCAAACAAACTTCAAGACAACGTTCACCAAACAAACTACAAAACAAAGTGTACCAAACTAATTAGAGAACAAAGTGTACCAAACAAAGTACAAAACAAAGTGCACCAAACAAACTACAAATCAAAGTTCACCAAACAAAGTACAAAACAAAGTGCTCCACACAAACTACGAAACAAAGTTCACCAAACAAACTACAAAAAATTGCACCAGAAATACTACAAAATAACGTGCTCCAAAGAAACTACAAAACAAAGTGCACCAAACAAATTACAAAACAAAGTTCACCAAACAAACTACAACACAAAGTTCACCAAACAAACTACAAAAGAAAGTGCTCCAAAGAAACTACAACACAAAGTATACCAACGAAACTACAAAACAAAGCTCACCAAACAAACTACAAAACAAAGTGCTCCAAAAAACTACAAAACAAGGTTCATCAAACAAACTACAAAACAAAGTGCACCTAATAAACTGCAAAACAAATTTCACCAAAGAAACTACAAAACAAAGTGCTCCAAACAAACTACGAAACAAAGTGCCCCAAAGAAACTACAAATCAAAGTGCTTAAACAAACTACAAAACAAAGTTCTAGAAACAAACTAGAAATCAAAGTGCTCCAAAGAAACTACAAAACAAAGTGCTCCAAACAAACTACGAAACAAAGTGCTCCAAATAAACTTCAAAACAAAGTGCACGAGACAAACTACAAAACAAAGTGCTCCAAACAAACTACGAAACAAAGTGCCCCAAAAAAACTACAAAACAAAGTGCACCAAACAAATTAGAAAACAAAGTTTACCAAAGAAACTACAAAACAAAGTTCACCAAACAAACTACGAAAAAAGAGCACCAAACAAACTTCGAAAGAAAGAGCACCAGGCATACTACAAAACAATGTTTACCAAACAAACTACAAAACAAAGTGCACCAAACAAACTACGAAACAAAGTTCATCAAAGAAACTACGAAACAAAGTGCACCAGGCAAACTACAATACAAAGTTCACCAAACAAATTATAAAACAAAGTACAAAACAATGTGCACCAAACAAACTAGATAAGAAAGTGCTCCAAACATACTTCACCAAACAAACAACAAAACAAAGTGCACCAAACAAACTTCAAAACAAAGTTTACAAAACAAAGTGCTCCAAAAAACCCCAAAACAAGTGCACCAAACAAACTACAAAACAAAGTGCCCCGAACAAACTTGAAAACAAAGTGCTCCAAACAAACTACGAAACAAAGTCTTCCAAACAAACTTTAAAACAAAGTGCACGAGGCAAAGTAGAAAACAAAGTGCACCAGGCAAAGTACAAAACAAAGTGCACCAAACAAACTACAAAACAAAGTGCACCAAACAAAGTACAAATCAAAGTGCATCCAAAGAAACTACAAAACAAAGTACAAAACAACGTGCTCCAAACAAATTTCAAAACAAAGTGCACCAGGGAAACTACAAAACAAAGTGCTCTAAATAAAGTACAAAATAAATTTCACCGAAGAAACTACAAAACAAAGTTCTAGAAACAAACTAGAAATCAAAGTGCTCCAAAGAAACTACAAAACAAAGTGCTCCAAAGAAACTACGAAACAAAGTGCTCCAAATAAACTTCAAAACAAAGTGCACGAGACAAACTACAAAACAAAGTGCTCCAAACAAACTATAAAAGAAAATGCACCAAACAAACTACGAAACAAAGTGCTCTAAACAAATTTCAAAACAAAGTGCACCAGGCAAACTAGAAAACAAAGTGCACCAAACAAACTACAAAACGAAGTGCACCAAACAAACTACGAAACAAAGTGCTCCAAACAAACTTCAAAACAAAGTTCACCAGGCAAAGTAGTAAACAAAGCGCACCAGGTAAACTACAAAAGAAAGTTCACTGAACAAACTAGAAAAGAAAATGCACCAAACAAACTACAAAACAAAGTGCACCAAACAAACTTCAAAACAAAGTTCACCGAGGAAACTACAAAAGAAAGTGCTCCAAACAAACTAGAAAACAAAGTGCGCCAAACAAACTAGAAAACAAAGTGCACCAAACAAACTACAAAAGAAAGTGCACCAAAGAAACTACAAAGGAAAGTGCTCCAAACAAACTATGAAACAAAGTTCTCCAAAGAAATTTCAAAACAAAGTGCTCCAAATAAAGTGGAAAACAAAGTGCACCAAATAAACTACAAAACAAAGTGCTCCAAACAAACTAGAAAACAAAGTTCACCGAACAAACTACAAAAGAAAATGCACCAAACAAACTTCAAAACAAAGCTCACCAAACAAAATTCATAACAAAGTTCACCAAACAAACTACAAAACGTAGTGCACCAAACAAAATAACAAACATAGTTCACCAAACAAACTACAAAACAAAGTTCACCAAACAAACTACAAAATGAAGTGCACCAAAGAAACTACAAAAGAAAGTGCACCAAAGAAACTACAAAGGAAAGTGCACCAAACAAACTTCAAAACAAAGTTCACCGAGGAAACTACAAAAGAAAGTGCTCCAAACAAACTAGAAAACAAAGTGCGCCAAACAAACTAGAAAACAAAGTGCACCAAACAAACTACAAAAGAAAGTGCACCAAAGAAACTACAAAGGAAAGTGCTCCAAACAAACTATGAAACAAAGTTCTCCAAAGAAATTTCAAAACAAAGTGCTCCAAATAAAGTGGAAAACAAAGTGCACCAAATAAACTACAAAACAATGTGCTCCAAACAAACTAGAAAACAAAGTTCACCGAACAAACTACAAAAGAAAATGCACAAAACAAACTTCAAAACAAAGCTCACCAAACAAAATTCATAACAAAGTTCACCAAACAAACTACAAAACGTAGTGCACCAAACAAAATAAAAAACATAGTTCACCAAACAAACTACAAAACAAAGTTCACCAAACAAACTACAAAATGAAGTGCACCAAAGAAACTACAAAAGAAAGTGCACCAAAGAAACTACAAAGGAAAGTGCTCCAAACAAACTATGAAACAAAGTTCTCCAAAGAAATTTCAAAACAAAGTGCTCCAAATAAAGTGGAAAACAAAGTGCACCAAATAAACTACAAAACAAAGTGCTCCAAACAAACTAGAAAACAAAGTTCACCGAACAAACTACAAAAGAAAATGCACCAAACAAACTTCAAAACAAAGCTCACCAAACAAAATTCATAACAAAGTTCACCAAACAAACTACAAAACGTAGTGCACCAAACAAAATAAAAAACATAGTTCACCAAACAAACTACAAAACAAAGTTCACCAAACAAACTACAAAATGAAGTGCACCAAAGAAACTACGAAACAGTGCTCCAAACAAACTTGAAAACAAAGTGCACCAGGCAAAGTAGAAAACAAAGCGCACCAGGCAAACTACAAAACAAAGTGCACCAAACAAACTACAAAACAATGTGCTCCAAACAAACTACAAAACAAAGTGCACCAAAGAAACTTCAAAAAAGTGCACCAAAGAAACTACAAAAGAAATTGCACCAAAGAACCTACAAAACAAAGTTCACCAAAGAAACTACAAAAGAAATTGCACCAAAGAACCTACAAAACAAAGTTCACAAAAGAAACTACAAAACAAAGTTCACCAAACAATCTACAAAACAAAGTGCTCCAAACAAACTACAAAACAAAGTGCACCAAATAAACTTCAAAACAAAGTTCACCAAAGAAACTACAAAACAAATTGCACCAAACAAACTACAAAACAAAGTGCTCCAAACAAACTACGAAACAAAGTGCCCAAAGAAACTACAAAACAAAGTGCACCAAACAAATTACTAAACAAACTACGAAACAAAGTGCAACAAACAAATTTCGAAACAAAGAGCACCAGGCATACTACAATAGAATGTTTACCAAACAAACTACAAAACAAAGTGCACCAAACAAACTTTGAAACAAAGTGCACGAAACAAACGAGAAAATAAAATGCACGAAACAAACTACGAAACAAAGTGCACCAGGCAAACAACAAATCAAAGTTTACCAAACAAATTATAGAACAAAGTACAAATCAATGTGCACCAAACAAACTAGATAAGAAAGTGCTCCAAACAAACTTCACCAAACAAACTACAAAACAAAGTACACCAAACAAACTTGAAAACAAAGTGCTCCAAACAAACTACAAAACAAAGTGCTTAAACAAACTACAAAACAAAGTTCACCGAACAAACTACAAAAGAAAATGCACCAAACAAACTATGAAACAAAGTGCTCCAAACAAATTTTAAAACAAAGTGCACCAGGCAAACTAGAAAACAAAATGCACCAAACAAACTACAAAACAAAGTGCACCAGGCAAACTACAAAACAAAGTGCTCCAAACAAACTACAAAATAAAGTTCACCGAACAAACTACAAAAGAAAATGCACCAAAGAAACTTCAAAAGAAAGCTCACCAAACAAACTACGAAACAAAGTGCACCAAACAAACTACGAAACAAAGTGCTCCAAACAAACTTCAAAACAAAGCGCACCAGGCAAACTACAAAACAAAGTTCACCGAACAAACTACAAAAGAAAATGCACCAAACAAACTTCAAAACAAAGCTCACCAAACAAACTTCAAAACAAAGTGCACCAAACAAACTACAAAACAAAGTGCACCAAACAAACTTAAAAACAAAGTTCACGAAACAAATTACAAACATAGTGCACCAAAGAAACTTCAAAACAAAGTTCACCAAATAAACTTCAAAACAAAGTGTACAAACAAATTAGAGAACAAAGTGTACCAAACAAAGTACAAAACAAAGTGCACCAAACAAACTACAAAACAAAGTGCACCAATCAAAGTACAAAACATAGTGCTCCAAACAAACTTCAAAACAAAGTGCACCAAAAAAACTACAAAAAGTGCACCAAACAAACTACAAAAGAAATTGCACCAAAGAAACTACAAACTAACGTGCTCCAAACAAACTACAAAAGAAATTGCACCAAAGAAACTACAAACTAACGTGCTCCAAACAAACTAGAAAACAAAGTGCACCAAACAAATTACAAAACAAATTTCTCCAAACAAACTACAAAACAAAGTGCTGCAAACAAACTACAAAACAAAGTGCACCAAATAAACTACAAAACAAAGTTCACCAAAGAAACTACGAAACAAATTTCACCAAACAAACTACAAAACAAAGTGCTCCAAACAAACTACGAAACAAAGTGCCCAAAGAAACTACAAAACAAAGTGCACCAATCAAAGTACAAAACATAGTGCTCCAAACAAACTACAAAACAAAGTGCACCAAAAAAACTACAAAAAGTGCACCAAACAAACTACAAAAGAAATTGCACCAAAGAAACTACAAACTAACGTGCTCCAAACAAACTACAAAAGAAATTGCACCAAAGAAACTACAAACTAACGTGCTCCAAACAAACTAGAAAACAAAGTGCACCAAACAAATTACAAAACAAATTTCTCCAAACAAACTTCAAAACAAAGTGCTGCAAACAAACTACAAAACAAAGTGCACCAAATAAACTACAAAACAAACTTCACCAAAGAAACTACGAAACAAATTTCACCAAACAAACTACAAAACATAGTGCTCCAAACAAACTACGAAACAAAGTGCCCAAACAAACTTCAAAACAAAGCGCACCAGGCAAACTACAAATCAAAGTTCACCGAACAAACTACAAAAGAAACTGCACCAAACAAACTTAAAAACAAAGCTCACCAAACAAACTTCAAAACAAAGTGCACCAAACAAACTACAAAACAAAGTGCACCAAACAAACTTAAAAACAAAGTTCACGAAACAAATTACAAACATAGTGCACCAAAGAAACTTCAAAACAAAGTTCACCATATAAACTTCAAAACAAAGTGTACAAACAAATTAGAGAACAAAGTGTACCAAACAAAGTACAAAACAAAGTGCACCAAACAAACTACAAAACAAAGTGCACCAATCAAAGTACAAAACATAGTGCACCAAACAAACTACAAAAGAAATTGCACCAAAGAAACTACAAACTAACGTGCTCCAAACAAACTACAAAAGAAATTGCACCAAAGAAACTACAAACTAACGTGCTCCAAACAAACTACAAAAGAAATTGCACCAAAGAAACTACAAACTAACGTGCTCCAAACAAACTAGAAAACAAAGTGCACCAAACAAATTACAAAACAAATTTCTCCAAACAAACTACAAAACAAAGTGCTGCAAACAAACTACAAAACAAAGTGCACCAAATAAACTACAAAACAAAGTTCACCAAAGAAACTACGAAACAAATTTCACCAAACAAACTACAAAACAAAGTGCTCCAAACAAACTACGAAACAAAGTGCCCAAAGAAACTATAAAACAAAGTGCACCAAACAAATTACAAAACAAAGTTCACCAAACAAACTACGAAACAAACTGCAACAAACAAACTATGAAACAAAGTGCAACAAACAAATTTCGAAAGAAGGAGCACCAGGCATACTACAAAAGATTGTTTACCAAACAAACTACAAAACAAAGTGCACGAAACAAACGAGAAAATAAAGTGCGCGAAACAAACTACGAAACAAAGTGCACCAGGCAAACTACAAATCAAAGTTCACCAAACAAATTATATAACAAAGTACAAAACAATGTGCACCAAACAAACTAGATAAGAAAGTGCTCCAAACAAACTTCACTAAACAAACTACAAAACAAAGTGCACCATACAAACTTGAAAACAAAGTTTACCAAACAAAGTACAAAACAAAGTGCTCGAAAAAAACTATAAAACAAAGTGCTCCAAACAAACTACAAAACTAGGTGCACCAAAGAAAGTACAAAACAAAGTGCACCAAACAAACTACAAAACAAAGTTCACCGAACAAACTACAAAAGAAAATGCACTAAACAAACTACGAAACAAAGTGCTCCAAACAAATTTCAAAACAAAGTGCACCAAACAAACTATAAAACAAAGTGCACCAGGCAAACTACAAAACAAAGTGCTCCAAACAAACTACAAAACAAAGTTCACCGAACAAACTACAAAAGAAAATGCACCAAACAAACTTCAAAAGAAAGCTCACCAAACAAACTTCAAAACAAAGTGCACCAAACAAATTTCAAAACAAAGTTCACAAAACAAACTACAAACATAGTGCACCAAAGAAACTAGAAAACAAAGTGCACCAGATAAACTACAAAACAAAGTCCTCCAAACCAACTACAAAACAAAGTGCACCAAACAAACTACAAAACAAAGTCACCGAACAAACTACAAAAGAAAATGCACCAAACAAACTACAATACAAAATGCACCAGGCAAACTACAAAACATCCAAAATAAGATCCCGTTGGAATAAATAGAAACATTAATTCCATTAAAAACCTAAAACAAGACAGAAACATAAAAATTCTAAAAGCAGATAAATTTAACGTTATAGTAATAATGAACACGATTGAATACATACAAAAAATGAATAACATCCTATCAGACACGAACAAATTTAAATCAATACACACAAATCCAACAAAGACACATGAGACGCAACTAAACAAATTACTACTACAAATGAAAAAAGCCAACACAATTTCACAAACACTTTATTCCTACCTACGTAAAACAGACTCACGCACACCGCAAATATACGGCATCCCCAAATCTCATAAACCAGATTGTTCATTACGACCAATGATATCAACATATGAATCGTTTAATTACAATCTTGGTAAATACATAACATGGGCATTATCCAAATATGTAACATCAGCCAGCTCATTCATCAAAACCTCTTTTAATTTCAAGTCTAATCTAAATCAACTTAATCATAAAGCCTTAATGTCCAGTTTCGATGTTATATCCATCTTTACAGAAGTTCCAACAACAGAAGCCTGCAAGATAACCTTAAAACTCTATATCCGAGACCCTAACCCAATTTTAGACATTCCCAGTAACCAATTAGCAACCCTCACAGAATTCATGATGATGAAGACAAACTTCATGTTCAACGACCAAAACTACATACAAACAAATGACCTAAGCATGGGCAACCCAGTATCACCAGTTCTAGCCAATATTTTTATGACACAAGTTGAAACACAAGCAATTAACACTGCATTACATCCACCACTATACTGGTACAGATATGTAGATGACACGGTTGCGGGATTCAAATCTACAGAACACATACTTAATTTGTTCAATCACATTAACTCTGTACATCTCAACATTAATGTCACATGTGAACAAGAAGAAAGCAATCAAATATCATTTCTTTACCTCAAAATTACAAGAACCTACACACAATTCAAAACAGAAATCCACCGAAAAATCACCCATACTGGACTATACATTCCTTGGGACTCAGCACATGAAACAAAACAAAAACTCAACATACTAAGAAACCAGATAAACACAGCCATGAAACTATGCTTACCGGATAAAATTAACGATGAATTAGACAAAATAAAACAATACTTCATCAACATCAATAAGTTTCCTCCACAAACCGTAAAAAACATTATACGCAGACACCTAGACAGAAAGCAAAATCAACCAACAAAAGTAAATATATCTCACGAATCAAAAAATTACGAAACCATATACTGTTGTATACCATATATTCCTGACATCAGCAAACAAATAACCAACATTTCGCAAAACCTAGTAACAAAATATCACATTCCAGTTAATACTAAATTTATTTAAAAACCAGGCACAAAACTGAGGTCTATACTATGTAAAAACTACACTGACAAACACCACACCAACATTATTTATAAAATACAATGTGATAACTGCCACGACTTCTATATTGGAGAAACAAGTAGAAAAATGGAAACCAGATTCAAAGAACATAAAAAGTCACATTCACACGTTTTCGAACACTGCAAGTCAAATAAACACAACATAACCATAGAAAACACTAAAATACTAAATAAAGAAACAAACATAAACAAACGCAAAATTAAAGAAGCCTTACTTATTTATACAACAACGTAAACCAAAAATAAACCAATATAAAGGAACGCCATTATACCTACATTAATATTATAGATAAAATTATATTTTCAAACATCTAACCCCGCCCTCTACATTGCGACACTCAGTTACACACTCCTTCCAAACATGTGGCCAGCTTCCGGTCAGTTACCTCTTTCTTTGTGAACCATTGATGATCGAAGAAGGTCGAAACGTTGTTTGCTGTTCTATTTAAAATATTTTCTCTACCCAAACGAGCCGTTTTTGCATATAAAAACATAGTTATGTTTCAACACAGAAACTCTGTTAGAAAGCAACCTTTGTAGTGTCATACTCTCTTACAAAACATAGTTATGTTTCAACACAGAAACTCTGTTAGAAAGCAACCTTTGTAGTGTCATACTCCCTTACAAAACAGTTATGTTTCAACACAGAAACTCTGTTAGAAACTAGCCTTTGTAGTGTCGTATTCTCTTACAAAACATAGTTATGTTTCAACACAAACTCTGTAGAAAACAGCTTTTGTAGTATCATACTCATTTACAAAACATAGTTATGTTTCAATACAGAAACTCTGTTAGAAACTAGCCTTTGTAGTGTCATACTGCCTTACAAAACATAGTTATGTTTAAACACAGAAACTCTGTTAGAAAGCAGCCTTTGTCGTGTCATACTCTCTTACAAAAGATAGTTATGTTTCAACACAAACTCTGTTAGAAAGCAGACCTTATCCGTTAGAAACTTTTGTTTACCTTGTTGAAAATCGTATGGATTAGATATTCATTTTTTCCGGTTATACACTTATATTTGTTAAAGTACAAGTTTAATCTGGTTAAATAAATATATTCGTTAAAACAGTCCGTACAGCTGGTTAAAGAACTGTATACATTAAACATTTTTTATATTTGGTTAAACGCTCATATCTGTTGAAATAACTGTTATATCTGTTTAGAAAATTATAACTAATAATTTTTTTCTTATATCTGCTTCAACACTTATGTGTTAAAATTTCCTTACAATTCTTTGGATTAAAATTTTTTGTCTGATTAAAGAGTTTGATTAACAGTTGTGTTGTTCCACGTAGCCAATTGTAAACTTAGAACAAACTTCGTGGGAACACTGATTTTGAACTCTGTGCTGGACTTGAACCTTGGTCTTTACACACTTATTTTGCGGAGAGTGCTCGTCTCATGTGAAACGTGAACTATTTTCACGGTCTTAGAATAAGTTATTCTGTCATTATCCGGAGACAGGTTGCTTCTTTCATGTGTAACTTGAGCTCTTTTCACGGTCTCACAACAACACTTAAGTCCTGAATATGACCAAGTCGTATTAAATGGATTGTTACTGATTAAAAAAGCATTCACGAACTGTGAGATTCCCACAGCCTTTAGTGATAAAAGCTGTCGTCCTTACAACAGGGCCTTAAACCTATTCATTTGTCGCACCATTTCTACAGAGAGACGCGTTTATCCGTATCACGGATTCTTACCGACCATTCTAATCACCAACCAGGATCCATCGAAACCGACGTGAACGTGTCTTGCATGATTTCGTTTCAAAACAAAATAAAAAGCGGTGTTAACCTGGGTGTTACCCCGTAGTTATCGCTAAGTGAATTTACATTTAGCACGAATTCCAAGTTTTCTTATCTGATTCTTTTCTAACATTCTTCAAGTAACATTACGGGTTGAAGTTGTCTTTCTTTGAACATAAGGCTTACAAATTACTCCGCGCTGTACGCATTACACGCTATTGGTGATTAGATCTGTAAAATTCTGCGTCCACCCAGAATCTCGGGAAAGGTTTAGGTATTGGTTTCTTTATTAAGTTGTTATTTACTTTGCTTTTATGGCCTTTCACTGGAGCGATCTAATGAAAATACTTCTGTCGTATAATTTGGTGTCTCTCCTAATATCTGTTTAAGGTAGCACATACGACGAGAATTAGTGAGAGTAAAAACAGATAAAAAGAAAATAAACAAATCAAAGGAAACATTTAAGTCTTAATGGAAGTAAGACGACGGTGTTGTTTATATACAAGTAAAAACATTAGTTCATTTAAGTGTTAATGGAAGTAAGACGTCGGTGTTGTTTATATACAAGTAAAACATTAGTTCATTTAAGTGTTAATGGAAGTAAGACGTCGGTGTTGTTTATATACACGTAAAACATTATTTCATTTAAATGTTAATGGAAGTAAGACGACGGTGTGTGTTTATATACACGTAAAACATTAGTTCATTTAAGTGTTAATGGAAGTAAGACGTTGGTGTTGTTTATATACACGTAAAACATTATTTCATTTAAATGTTAATGGAAGTAAGACGACGGTGTGTGTTTATATACAAATAAAAACATTATTTAAGACGAAGCTCATAAAATATCAGTCTAATTCAGAAGAAGAGAATATATGACATAAAATGTACGAGTCAAATAGTAAGATAGAGAGACTAAGAAAACCAGAACAATCATTCAACACTTAGAGTGAGAGATCAGAAAAGAGAAAATAAACAAACTGCTCATCTCTGATTTTATGTGTTCAGAGTGAGAGATCAGAAAAGTTAAAAATAAACAGTTTACTCATCTCTGATTTTATGTGTTATGGTTATTTAGTTCACGGGTGTTAGATGGCCATTTCTTAGGCGTTTCTTTTATTGATTTCTGACGAAACGATGCACAGCTTTGTAAACAGAAACTGTTGATTCATTTTGTTTTGAAGTATTTTATCAGCAAGACTTCTCTGTTTAATTTATATGCAAAAACGGCTCGTTTGGGTTGAGAAAATATTTTACATTGAAGAGCGAACAACGTTTCGACCTTCCTCGGTCACCGAAGAAGGTCGAAACGTTGTTCGCTCTTCTAAGTAAAATATTTTCTCAACCCAAACGAGCCGTTTTTGCACATAAATTTCCCAACAAGTGAGTTTCTCGACATCACTGAAGACTTCTCTGTAATATCTGAATAATAATGTATAAAAATCTTACCTCGCTCATTGTACAATTAAATTAACACTAACACTTGATGGTAAACATGTTTGGTTTCTCGATTTTGAGAAAATAATTCCCTAGCTACTTGCTACTAAAGATCTGAGATTTGAAGATTTCCACTTCACTAGTCGTTGCGGTGGACAGAACAGATAATAACGTTTCTGACTCGTTTCCACATAAAATTTTCAATTCAGCACGCCTCTCATATCTCCTTTCGGTCACTTTGTCGTTCGCGGATCTCGTAACGATAACATCAACACTTAGGCCTACTAACGTCGCAACACATAGAACTGAGCTGAGCACCAATCAAACTTGTGATGTTTAGGCTAGTTGGCCATTGAAGTGAAATAAGTATGCACGTGCTTAGTTACTGTAGGAAGAGGTGCCATTGGATGGATTATATTAGCCAATATTCAGACTGCAATAACGACATTTAACTTACGAGAAGAGCAAACACAACTAATGAAGCGACCTAAACAGGGTGGACGTATCAGTATTCGTGGTGTATGAAATAAAATCATTTTTACTGAGAACCTTCAACGTCATTTCCTGTATTGTAAGCTCTTGAAGTGTAGATATTTCAAATCAGGTTTGTTAATTTTAAAGCACGGATCATTAAAACTTGAGTTAATAATTAGATACATTATTTATTTAACATAGTATTTACTGTAGAGGGTAGTCGCCAGAACGTGGCGTCATCTGATGTAATTATGTTTGAAAATATGGTGTAATTAAATAGCATCGTGTTTTTTTTTTCATCTAGAACAGATTAACGGAATATCATAATAGCAATACATATATGTGATTCAGTGACGTATCACAGCACAGACCTCAATATGAAGTCACGTTCAATGCATATATAGCAAGTGAATGACTGATATCCGGTTATTATACGTCGAGCAAACACTACCAAAGTTATTACTGGGATATTCGTAAACCAAGAATTTCAGACTATCCGCTGCCAAAATCTAAAACTTCACCTTAGCCTGATCTGGAACAGTGTGTTCATATACAAAATGAACGTTATGGTTACGAAAAAGAGCCCTTCAACCCATTTCAATAAAGTTGGATATACTGTATAGTATCATTACCAAGATAATAAACAAGGATTTAAAAATGGCAACAGGTCATAAACTTGTAGCCACACCTTATGAAAACTGAACGACCTAAAACTGCAATCCCAGAGTTCCGCTTGAACACTTATTGCCAAGTTTTATGATGTAATCCCAGAGTTCCGTTTGATCACTTATTGCCAAGTTTTATGGTATAATCCCAGAGTTCCGCTTGATCACTTATTGCCAAGTCTTATGGTGTAATCCGTAATCCCAGAGTTCCGTTTGATCACTTATTGCCAAGTCTTATAGTGTAATCCCAGAGTTCCGTTTGATCACTTATTGCCAAGTCTTTTAGTATAATTTCAACATACATACAATTCTTTACAATACTACTTGACTGATACAAGTGTTCACAATACTACGTGATTGTTCCAACTTTTCACAATACTATTTGATTGTTCCAACTTTTCACAATACTACTTGATTGTTCCAACTTTTCACAATATTTCTTGATTGTTACAACTGTTTACAATACTATTTGATTGTCCCAACTGTTTACAATACTACTTGATTGTCCCAACTGTTTACAATACTACTTGATTGTTCCAACTGTTTACAGTACCACATGATTGTTCCAACTGTTTACAACACTGGATGATTTTTGCTACTGTTTACAATACTACTTGATTGTCCCAACTGTTTACAATACTACTTGATTGTTCCAACTGTTTACAGTGCCACATGATTGTTCCAACTGTTTACAATATTACTTGATTTTTCCAACTGTTTACAGTACCACATGATTGTTCCAACTGTTTACAATAATACTTGATTGTTCCAACTGTTTACAATACTACTTGATTGTTCCAACTGTTTACAATACTACTTGATTTTTCCAACTGTTTACAGTACCACATGATTGTTCCAACTGTTTACAATATTACTTGATTTTTCCAACTGTTTACAGTACCACATGATTGTTCCAACTGTTTACAATACTACTTGATTGTTCCAACTGTTTACAATACTACTTGATTGTTCAACTGTTAACAATACTACTTGATTGTTCCAACTGTTAACAATACTACTTGATTGTTGCTACTGTTTACAATATTACTTGATTTTTCCAACTGTTTACAGTACCACATGATTGTTCCAACTGTTTACAATAATACTTGATTGTTCCAACTGTTTACAACACTGGATGATTTTTGCTACTGTTTACAATACTACTTGATTGTTCCAACTGTTTACAATACTACTTGATTGTTCCAACTGTTTACAATACTACTTGATTTTTCCAACTGTTTACAGTACCACATGATTGTTCCAACTGTTTACAATATTACTTGATTTTTCCAACTGTTTACAGTACCACATGATTGTTCCAACTGTTTACAATATTACTTGATTTTTCCAACTGTTTACAGTACCACATGATTGTTCCAACTGTTTACAATACTACCTGATTGTTCCAACTGTTTACAATACTACTTGATTGTTCCAACTGTTAACAATACTACTTGATTGTTGCTACTGTTTACAATACTACTTGATTGTTCAACTGTTAACAATACTACTTGATTGTTCCAACTGTTAACAATACTACTTGATTGTTGCTACTGTTTACAATACTACTTGATTGTTCCAACTGTTAACAATACTACTTGATTGTTGCTACTGTTTACAATACTACTTGATTGTTCAACTGTTAACAATACTGCTTGATTGTTGCTACTGTTCACAATACTATTTGATTGTTCCAACTGTTTACAATACTACTTGATTGTTCCAACTGTTTACAGCACTACATGATTGTTACAACTTTTTACAACACTATATGATTGTTGTCTTGCTTCAGTGTTCAGAATTTTTTATTTCTACGTTTGTCAATTATAATTTCTCAGATATTTTAATAATTTGTATGAAACACTCGAGTTACTCTTGTGAACTGTCCAGGAATGAGTTTAGTGTCACGTGAAGTTCATCTGAATAAAGTTTCTTTTATCCTAAGTTGTGCACTTAAAAACATGCTGGGAAATTTACTTGCTACTCGAGCAGTGTTTGTTGTACTTGGTGTCAATTGAAGTACTTCCGGTATCAGCTAAAAGAGTATTGGTCTATTGTCTCTATCTGCTAACACACTTATATGAAGATGACTGTGATGTCACTTCCGTTTTCGAGAATATTTGTCCTTAGAAATTGAAAGTTTACGAAACAGTGGTAAAGCGACGTCGCTTCTGTTTTTCAACATATGTATCTTTGCAAAATGAAATCAAGATTATAATAAACCAGTTCGATAATTGGTTTTCAAAACATCACTATCTAGGAAGAGATAACTGAGTGATACGAAATTTAACTGTTACTACATTCTACAACAGTATGACATAATTACGTTACTAAATGATGTTGACATGCTAGCTGATACTTGTCATACTCGATAACATATTATAAATTTATTAGCTGGTTCAACTTGCTTATGTAATAGAATAAAACGTGATTCCAGATGTCACCCTAATCTCTTGTTAACCTTTTCTTCGGTTTACTTCAGTGTTAGTGATAGTTTTGTGCGCCATTCAACATACAACCATTGCTTACCCTCAGATTAGTTAACACAGAGATTAATCTATTTTTTGTCATACCTTTGGTAATCTTTGTTGGTAGTTAAGTCAAACACGGATTTTTAATATGCCATAGAGGATCACGCCCTCTCACGGGTTGTTTTAATAAGAGGAAATTCATTCCCTGACTCCATTTCGCGTATACAAGTGCAAAATTCTCCAACTAGTTTCGGCAAACCAGACGCAGAACCCCTGGGGTTCAATATGTCGTGGCGTTCTCTCAGGGGATTCAGTCATTGAAGAAAACTTGAATCTTTTCTGTGTAAAACGACATTCTCTGTATTCCACGTTACATGCCTCGTGTTACAACGTAGCAAATTTAAACCTGAACGAATAATAAGTCTTGCTAGGGCTCTCGAAAACAGTTCGCGCGTAAATTTATACTGACAGATGGAATAAGGCGTGAAAACCCACGACGTACGTGTTTGTGTTTTTTTATCCTTATAAACCCTCCTTAGATTACTCACAGTATGAATGAAACGTCAAATACAAAATAAGAGATTTTGTCAAGTGGTGATAGGACTTTTTTCTAGGTATTATCTGCTACATAATGGATGCAGTGTTGCGTTAACAGGCGATTTAAATCATCTACAAATATTTGGAAAAGAAAACATTTTCTTGATGTATTACGACTCTTGAAGGTAACAAAAAATATGTAATATAACCACCTCTCTGTAGTTGCACTATGTAAGTAATTTCACCATCTCTCTCTAGTTGAACTGTGTAAGTAATATAACCACCTCTCTGTAGTTGCACTGTGTAAGTTATTTAACCATATCACTGTTGTTGCACTGTTTAAGTAATTTAACCATATCTTTGCAATTGTACTTTGAAAGTAATTTAACCATATCTCTGCAGTGGCACTGCGTAGGTAATTTAACCATGTGTCTGTACTTGTACTGTGTAAGTAATTTAGCCATCTCTCTGTTGTTGCTCTGTAAAAAATTTAACCCTTCCTCTGTAGTTGTACTGTGTAAGTAATTTAACCACATCTCTGTACTTGCACTGTGTAAGTTATTTAACCATGTCTCTCTAGTTGCACTGTGTAAGTAATTTATCCATATCTCTCTAGTTCCACTGTGTAAGTAATTTATAGATGTCTCTGTTGTTCCATGTGTAAGTAATTTAACCTTGTCTCTGTTGTTGCACTGTGTAAGTTATTTAACCATATCTCTATTGTTGCACTGATTTAGTAATTTAACCATCTTTCTGCAGTTACACTGTATAAGTAATTTAACCATGTCTCTGTAGTTGTACTGTGTAAGTAATTTAACCATCTTTCTGTTGTTGCACTCTGTAAGCAATTTAACCATATCTTTGCAGTTGTACTGTGTAAGTAATTTAACCATAACTTTGCAGTTGCACTGTGTAGGAAATTTAACCATGTGTCTGCAGTTGCAATGTGTAAGTAATTTAAGCATGTGTCTGAAGTTGCACTGTGTAAGTAATTTAAACATCTCTCTGCAGTTACACTGTGTAAGTAATTTAACCATGTGTCTGAAGTTGCACTCTGTAAGTAATTTATCCATGTTTCTGTAGTTGCACTGTGTAAGTAATTTACCATCTCTCTATAGTTGCAGTGTGTAAGTAATTTAACCATGTCTCTGTTGTTGCACTGTGTAAGAAATTTAACCATATCTCTTTAGTTGTACTGTGTAAGTAATTCAACCATGTCTTTGTAGTTGTACTGTGTAAGTAATTTAACCTTTATCTTTGTTGTTGCAGTGTGTAAGAAATTTAACCATCTCTCTGTAGTTGCACTGTGTAAGTAATTTAACCATCTCTCTGTACTTGTACTGTGTAAGTAATTTAACCATCTCTCTGTTGTTGCTCTGTAAAAAATTTAACCCTTCCTCTGTAGTTGTACTGTGTAAGTAATTTAACCATGTCTCTGCAGTTGCAAGGTGTAAGTAATTTAACCATGTCTCTGTAGTTGCACTATGTAAGTAATTTAACGATATCTCTGTAGTTAAACTGTGTAAGTAATTTAACCATGTTTCTTTAGTTGCACTGTGTAAGTACTTTAACCATGTCTCTAGTTGCACTGTGTAAGTAATTTAACCATGTCTCTGTTGTTGCACTGTGTTAGTAATTTAACCATCTTTCTGCAGTTACACTGTATAAGTAATTTAACCATGTCTCTGTAGTTGTACTGTGTAAGTAATTTAACCATCTCTCTGTACTGTAGTTGTACTGTGTAAGTAATTTAACCATCTCTCTGTACTGTAGTTGTACTGTGTAAGTAATTTAACAATCTCTCTGTAGTTGCACTGTGTAAGCTATTTAACCATGTCTGTCTAGGTGCACTGTGTAAGTAATTTATCCATGTCTCTCTTGTTGCACTGTGTAAGTAATTTATCCATGTCTCTGTAGTTGCACTGTGTAAGTAATTTAACCATCTCTCTGTAGTTGCACTGTGTAAGTAATTCAACCATCTCTCTGTAGTTGCACTGTGTAAGTAATTTATCCATGTCTCTGTTGTTGCACTGTGTAAGTAATTTAACCATATATTTGTAGTTGCACTGTTTAAGTAATTTAACAATCTCTCTGTAGTTGCAATGTGTAAGTAATTAACCATGTCACTGTAGTTGAACTGTGTAAGTAATTTAACCATCTCTCTGTAGTTGCACTATGTAAGTTATTTAACCATATCACTGTTTTTGCACTGTGTAAGTAATTTAACCACATCTTTGCAGTTGTACTTTGTAAGTAATTTAATCATATCTCTGCAGTTGCACTATGTAGGTAATTTAACTATGTGTCTGTAGTTGTACTGTGTAAGTAATTTAACCTTGTCTTTGTAGTTGCACTGTGTAAGTAATTTAACCATCTCTCTGTAGTGTAGTTTTGTTTAAGTAATTTAACCATACCTCTGTAGTTGTACTGTGTAAGTAATTTAACCATATAGCTGTAATTGCACTGTGTAAATAATTTAACCATGTCTCTGCAGTTGCACTGTGTAAGTAATTTAAGCATGTCGCTGTAATTGCACTCTGTAAGTAATTTAACGATTTCTATGTAGTTTTACTGTGTAAGTAAATTAACCATCTCTTTGTAGTGTAGTGTTTCTATTTAACTAATTTAACCATACCTCTGTAGTTGTACTGTGTAAGTTATTTAACCATATCTCTGAAGTTGCACTGTGTAAGTAATTTATCCATGTCTCTGTAGTTGCACTGTGTAAATAAATTAACCACATCTCTGTATTTGCACTGTGTAAGTTGTTTAACCATGTCTCTCTAGTTGCCCTGTGTAAGTAATTTATCCATATCTCTCTAGTTGCACCGTGTAAGTAATTTATAGATGTCTCTGTTGTTCCACTTTGTAAGTAATTTAACCTTGTCTCTGTTGTTGCACTGTGTAAGTTATTTAACCATATCTCTATTGTTGCACGTTATAAGTAATTTAACCATCTTTCTGTTGTTGCACTCCGTAAGCAATTTAACCATATCTTTGCAGTTGTACTGTGTAAGTAATTTAACGATATTTCTACAGTTGCACTGTCTAAGTAATGTAACCATTTCTCTGTAGTTTTACTGTGTAAGTAAATTAACCATCTTTCTGTAGTGTAGTTGCACTGTGTATGCAATTTAACTGATATTTGTAGTTGCACTGTGTAAGTAATTGAACTAAATACCTGTAGCTCCACTGTGTACGTTATTTAACCATGTCTCTGAAGTTGCACTGTGTACGTTATTTAACCATGTCTCTGAAGTTGCACTGTGTAATTAGTTTGACTAAGTTTCTATTGATGCACTGTGTAAGTAATTGAACCATCTCTCTGCACTTAGACTGTATAAATAATTTAATTATGTCTCTGTAGTTGTACTGTGAAAGTAACTTAACCATCTCTCTGTTATTTAGTTGTACTGTGTAAGTAATTTATCCATGTCTCTGTAGTTGTACTGTCTAAGTAGTTTAACCATGTCTCTCTAGTTGCACTGTGTAAGAAATTAACCATCTCTTTGTAGTGTTGTTGTACTGTGTAAGTAATTTAACCGTATTCCTGTAGTTGTAATGTTGAAGTTTTTTAACCATGTCTCTGAAATTGCACTGTGTAAGTTATTTTTCCATGTCTCTGTAATTGCACTGTGTAAGTAATTAAACCTTATCTCTGCAGTTGCACTGTGTAGGTTATTTAACCATGTGTCTGTAGTTGTATTGTGCAAGTAATTTAACCTTCCCTTGTAGTTGCACTGTGTAAGTAATTTAACCATATTTTTGTAATTACACTGTGTAAGTAATATAACCATCTCTCTGTAATTGCACTGTGTAAGTTTTTAACCATGTCTTTCTAGTTGCACAGTGTAAGTAATCTATCCATGTCTCTGTTGTTCCACTGTGTAAGTAATTTAACCATGTCTGTGTAGTTACATGGTGTAAGTAATATAAATGTCTCTCGGTAGTTCAACTATCTAATTAAATTAACCATCTCTCTGTTGTTGCACTTTGTAAATAATTTAACCATAGCTCTGTTGTTGCACTGTGTAAGTAATTTCAACATATATCTGTAGTTTCACTGTGTAAGTAATTTAATCATCTCTCTGTAGGTGCACTGTGTAAGGCATTTAAACATGTCTCTGTAGTTGCATTGTGTAAGTTGTTTAACCATGTCTTTCTAGTTGCACTGCATAAGTAATTTAACCATCTCTCTGCAGTTACACTGTGTAAGTAATTTAACCAGGTCTCTGTAGTTGTACTGTGTAAGTAATTTAACCATATCTTTGCAGTTGTACTGTGTATGTAATTTAACCATATCTTTGCAGTTGCACTGTGTAGGTAATTTAAATATGCGTCTGTAATTGTACTGTGTAAGTAATTTAACCTTGCCTTGTAGTTGCACTGTGTAAGTAATTTAACCATCTTTCTGTAATTACACTGTGTAAGTACTTTAACCATCTCTCTGTAGTTGCACTGTGTAAGTTGTTTAACCATGTCTCTCTCTAGTTGCTCTGTGTAAGTAATCAATCCATGTCTCTGTTGTTCCACTGTGTAAGTAATTTAACCTTGTCTTTGTTGTTGCTCTGTAAGTAATTTAACCATAGCTCTGTATTTGTACTGTGTAATTAATTTATCCATGTCTCTGTAGTTGCACTGTGTAAGTAATTTCACCATTTCTCTCTAGTTGCATTGTGTAAGTAATTTAACTATGTCTCTGTAGTTGCACTGTCTAAGTAGTTGAACCATGTCTCTCTAGTTGCACTGTGTAAGGAATTAAACCATCTCTCTGTTGTTACATTCTGTAAGTAATTAAATGGTGTCTCTATAGTTGCTCTGTGCAAGTAATTGAACCATATATCTATAGTTGCTTTGTGTAAGTTATTTAACTATGCCTCTGAATTTGCACTGTGTAACTGATTTGACCAAGTTTCTATTGTTGCACTGTGTAAGTAATTGAACCATCTCTCTGCACTTACACTGTGTAAATAATTTAATTATGTCTCTGTAGTTGTACTGTTTAAGTAACTTAACCATCTCTCGGTAATTTAGTTGTACTGTGTTAGTAATTTATTCATGTCTCTGTAGTTGTACTGTCTACGTAGTTTAACCATGTCTCTCTAGTTGCACTGTGTAAGTAAATAAACCATCTCTTTGTTGAGTAGTGTTACTGTGTAAGTATTTTAACCGTATCCCTGTAGTTGTACTGTTGAAGTTTTTTAACCATGTCTTTGAAGTTGCACTGTGTCGGTAATTTAACCATGTGTCTGTAGTTGTATTGTGCAAGTAATTTAACCTTCCCTTGTAGTTGCACTGTGTAAGTAATTGAACCATATTTTTGTAATTACACTGTGTAAGTAATATATCCATCTTTCTGTAGTTGCACTGTATTAGTTTTTAACCATGTCTCTCTAGTTGCACTGTGTAAGTAATTTATCCATGTTTCTGTTGTTCCACTGTGTAAGTAATTTAACCATGTCTGTGTAGTTACATTGTGTAAGGAATTTAAATGTCTCTCGGTAGTTGAACTATCTAATTAAATTAACCATCTCTCTGTTGTTGCACTTTGTAAATAATTTCACCATAGCTCTGTAGTTGCACTGTGTAAGTAATTTAATATTCTCATTGTAGTTGCACTGTGTAAGGCATTTAAACATGTCTCTGTAGTTGCACTGTGTAAGTTGTTTAACCATATCTCTCTAGTTGCACTGCATAAGTAATTTAACCATCTCTCTGTTATCGCACTTTTTAAGTAATTTAACCATGTTTTTGCGGTTACACTGTGTAAGTAATTTAACCATGTCTCTGTAGTTGTACTGTGTAAGTAATTTAACCATATCTTTGCAGGTGTACTGTGTAAGTAATTTAACCATATCTTTGCAGTTGCACTGTGTAGGTAATTTAAATGTGTCTGTAATTGTACTGTGTAAGTAATTTAACCTTGCCTTTTAGTGCACTGTGTAAGTAATTTAACCATCTTTCTGTAATTACACTGTGTAAGTAATTTAACCATCTCTTCGTAGTTGCACTGTGTAAATTGTTTAACCATGTCTCTCTAGTTGCTCTGTGTAAGTAATCAATCCATGTCTTTGTTGTTCCACTGTGTAGTTAATTTAACTTTGTCTCTGTTGTTGCTCTCTAAGTAATTTAACCATAGATCTGTATTTGTACTGTGTAATTAATTTATTCATGTCTCTGTAGTTGCACTGTGTGAGTAATTTCACCATGTCTCTTTAGTTGCATTGTGTAAGTAATTTAACTATGTCTCTGTAGTTGCACTGTCTAAGTAGTTGAACCATGTCTTTCTAGTTGCACTGTGTAGGTAATTAAACCATCTCCCTGTTGTTACATTCTGTAAGTAATTTAACCATGTCTCTATAATTGCTCTGTGTAAGTAATTGAACCATATATCTATTGTTGCATTGTGTAACTGATTTGACCAAGTTTTTATTGTTGCATTGTGTAAGTAATTGAACCATCTCTCTGCACTTACACTGTGTAAATAATTTAATTATGTCTCTGTAGTTGTACTGTGTAAGTAACTTAACCATCTCTCTGTAATTTAGTTGTACTGTGTAAGTAATTTATCCATGTTCCTGTAGTTGTACTTTCTGAGTAGTTTAACCATGTCTTTCTAGTTGCACTGTGTAAGTAAATTAACCATCTCTTTGTAGTGTAGTTGTACTGTGTAAGTAATTTAACCAACTCTCTCAGTGTAGTTGTACTGTGTAAGTAATTTAACCATCTCTCTGCTGTGAAGTTGCACTGTGTAAGTAATTTCAACATATATCTGTAATTGGTGTGTAAGTAATTTAACCTTGATCTTCGTTGTTGTACTGTGTAAGTAATTTAACCATCTCTCTGTAGTTGCACTGTGTAAGGAATTGAACCATGTTATTGTAGTTGCACTGTGTAAGTTGTTTAACCATGTCTCTCTTGTTGCACTGTATAAGTAATTTAACGATCTCTCTAGTATTGCACTTTTTAAGTAATTTAACCATCTCTCTGCAGTTACACTGCTTAAGTAATTTAACCATGTCTCTGTTGTTGTACTGTCTAAGTAATTTAACCATATCTTTGCAGTTGTACTGTGTAAGTAATTTAACCATATCTTTGCAGTTGCACTGTGTAGGTAAGTTAATCACATGTCTGTAATTGTACTGTGTAAGTAATTTAACCTTGCCTTGTAGTTGCACTGTGTAAGTAATTTAACCATTTTTCGGTAATTACATTCTGTAAGTAATTTAACTATATCTCTATAGTTGCACTATGTAAGTTGTTTAACCATGTCTTTCTAGTTGCACTGTGTAAGTAATTTTTCCATGTTTCTGTTGTTCCACTGTGTAAGTAATTTAACCTTGTCTCTGTTGTTGCTCTGTAAATAATTTACCCATAGCTCTGTACTTGTAGTGTGTAATTAATTTATCTATGTCTCTGTGGTTGCACTGTGTAAGTAATTTAACCATGTCTCTGTAGTTGTACTGTGTAAGTAATTTAACCATATATCTGGTGTTGCACTATGTAAAAAAATTAACTTTTATTTTCGTTATTGCACTGTGTAAGTAATTTTTCCATGTATGTGTTGTTCCACTGTGTAAGTAATTTAACCTTGTCTCTGTTGTTGCTCTGTAAGTAATTTAACCATAGCTCTGTATTTTTACTGTGTAATTAATTTATCCATGTCTCTGTACTTGCCCTATGTAAGTAATTTATCCATGTCTCTTTAATTGCACTGTGTAAGTAATTTAACCATCTTTTTTTTTAGTTGCACTGTGTAAGTAATTAAATTAAGTCTCTGGTGTTGCAATGTGTGTGTAATTTAACCATATCTTTTTAATTATACTGTGTAAGTGGTTTAACCATGTCTCTGTAGTTGTACTGTGTAAGTAATTTATCCATCTCTTTGTATTCGCACTTTGTAAGTGATTCAACCATGTCTCTGTTGTTGCACTGTGTAAGTAATTTAACCATCTCTCATTAGTGTAGTTGCACTGTGTAAGTAATTTCACCATATATCTGTAGTTGCACTGTGTAAGTAATTAACCTTCATCTTCGTTGTTGCACTGTGTTAGTAATTTAACCATCTCTCTTTAGTTGCACTGTGTAAGGAATTTAACCATGTGTCTGTAGTTGCACTCTGTAAGTTGTTTAACCATGTCTCTCTAGTTGCACTGTGTAAGTAATTTAACCATTTCTCAGTTATTGCACTCTGTAAGTTTTTAACCATAGCTCTGTGTTTGCACTGTGTAAATAATTTAACCCTCTTTCTGCAGTTACACTGTGTAAGCTATTTAACCGTATCTTTGCAGTTGTACTGAATAAGTAATTTAACCATATCTTTGCAGTTGCACTGTGTAGGTAAGTTAACCACATGTCTGTAATTGTACTGTGTAAGTAATTTAACCTTGCCTTGTAGTTGCACTGTGTAAGTAATTTAACCATTTTTCGGTAATTACATTGTGTAACTAATTTAACTATATCTCTATAGTTGCACTATGTAAGTTGTTTAACCATGTCTTTCTAGTTGCACTGTGTAAGTAATTTTTCCATGTTTCTGTTGTTCCACTGTGTAAGTAATTTAACCTTGTCTCTGTTGTTGCTCTGTAAATAATTTACCCATAGCTCTCTACTTGTAGTGTGTAATTAATTTATCTATGTCTCTGTGGTTGCACTGTGTAAGTAATTTAACCATGTCTCTGTAGTTGTACTGTGTAAGTAATTTAACCATATATCTGGTGTTGCACTATGTAAAAAATTTAACTTTTATTTTCGTTATTGCACTGTGTAAGTAATTTTTCCATGTATGTGTTGTTCCACTGTGTAAGTAATTTAACCTTGTCTCTGTTGTTGCTCTGTAAGTAATTTAACCATAGCTCTGTATTTTTACTGTGTAATTAATTTATCCATGTCTCTGTACTTGCCCTATGTAAGTAATTTATCCATGTCTCTTTAATTGCACTGTGTAAGTAATTTAACCATCTTTTTTTTAGTTGCACTGTGTAAGTAATTAAATTAAGTCTCTGGTGTTGCAATGTGTGTGTAATTTAACCATATCTTTTTAATTATACTGTGTAAGTGGTTTAACCATGTCTCTGTAGTTGTACTGTGTAAGTAATTTATCCATCTCTTTGTATTCGCACTTTGTAAGTGATTCAACCATGTCTCTGTTGTTGCACTGTGTAAGTAATTTAACCATCTCTCATTAGTGTAGTTGCACTGTGTAAGTAATTTCACCATATATCTGTAGTTGCACTGTGTAAGTAATTAACCTTCATCTTCGTTGTTGCACTGTGTTAGTAATTTAACCATCTCTCTTTAGTTGCACTGTGTAAGGAATTTAACCATGTGTCTTTAGTTGCACTCTGTAAGTTTTTTAACCATGTCTCTCTAGTTGCACTGTGTAAGTAATTTAACCATTTCTCAGTTATTGCACTCTGTAAGTTTTTAACCATAGCTCTGTGTTTGCACTGTGTAAATAATTTAACCCTCTTTCTGCAGTTACACTGTGTAAGCTATTTAACCGTATCTTTGCAGTTGTACTGAATAAGTAATTTAACCATATCTTTGCAGTTTCACTGTGTAGGTATTTTAACCATGTGTCTGTAGTTGTACTGTGTAAGTAATTTAACCTTGCCTTGTAGTTGCACTCTGTAAGAAATTTAACCATCTTTCTGTAATTACACTGTGTAAGTAATTTAACCATCTCTTTTTTGTTGCACTGTGTATGTTGTTTAACCATGTCTCTCTAGTTGCACTGTGTAAGTAATTTACCCATGTCTCTGTAGTTGTACTGTCTAAGTAGTTTAACCATGTCTCTCTAGTTGCACTGTGTAAGTAATTTAACCATGTCTTTGAAATTGCACTGTGTAGGTAATTTAACCATCTCTCTATGGTTGCACTGTGTAAGAAATTTAACCATGTCTCTGTTGTTGCACTCTGTAAGTAATTTAACCATATGTCTTTAGTTGTACTGTGTAATTAATTCAACCATGTCTTTGTTGTTGCACTGTGTAAGTAATTTCACCATATATCTATATTTGCACTGTGTAATTAATTTAACCCTCTCTTTGTAGTGTAGTTGTACTGTGTAAGTAATTTAACCATATCTCTGTAGTTGTACTGTGTAAATTTTTTAACCATGTCTCTGAAGTTGCACTGTGTAAGTAATTTTTCAATGTCTCTGTAGTTGCACTTTGTAAGTAATTTAACCATCTCTCTCCAGTTACACTGTGTAAGTAATTTAAATATGTTTCTGTAGTTGTACTGTGTAAACAATTTAATCATCTCTCTTTGGTGTAGTTGTACTTTGTAAGTTATTTATCCATGTCTCTGAAGTTGCACTGTATAAGTAATTTTTCCATGTCTGTATAGTTGCACTGTGTAAGTAATTTATCCATGTCTCTGTAGTTGCACTGCGTAAGTAATTCAACCATGTCTCTGTAGTTGTACTGTGTAAGTAATTTATCTATATCTCTGTTGTTGCACTCTGTAATTAATTTGACGATGTTTCTGTTGTTGTACTGTGTAAGTAACTTAACCATCTCTCTGTCATGTAGTTGTACTGTCTAAGTAATTTATCCCTATCTCTGTAGTTGTACTGTGTAAGTTTTTTAACCATTTTTCTGAAGATGTACTGTGTAAGTAATTTATCCATATCTCTGTAGTTGTACTGTTTAAGTAATTTAACAATATCTTTTTTGTTCTGTTGTGGAAGGTTTTTAACCATGTCTCTGAAGATTTACTGTGTAAGTAATTGAACCATATGTTTTCAGTTGTACTGTGTAAGTAATTCAACGATCTCTCTGTAGTTGTAATGTGTAAGTAATTTATCCATGTCTCTGTAGTTTAACTGTATAAGTAATTTATCCATATATCTGTAGTTTCACTGTGTAAGTAATTTCACCTTTTTCTTTCTTGTTTCACTATGTAAGTAATTTAACCATCTCTCTGTTGTTGCACTGTGTAAGTAATTTAACCATCTCTCTGCAGTTAAACTCGGTAAATAATTTACCAATGTCTCTATAGTTTTACTGTGTAAGTAATCTAACCATCTCCCTGTATTTAGTTGTTTCTTTAAGTAATGTAACCATATATCCGTAGTTGTACTGTGTAAGTTATTTAACCATATGTCTGTAGCTGCACTGTGTTATTAATTTACCATGTTTCAGTAGTTGCACTGTGTAAGTAATTTATCCATGTCTCTGTAGTAGCACTGTGTAAGTAATTTAACCATCTCTCTGTAGTGTAGTGTTACTATGTAAGTATTTTAACCATATCTTAGTAGTTGTACTGTATAAGTTATTTAACCATGTCTCTGAAGTTGCACTATGTAAGTAATTTTTTCATGTCTCTGTAGTTGCACTGTGTAAGTCATTTATCTCTGTCTCTGTAGTTGCACTGTGTAAGAAATTCAACCATATCTCTGCAGTTACACTGTTTAAGTAATTTAACCATTTCTCTGTAGTTGTACTGTGCAAATAATTTAACCATCTCTATGTAGTGTAGTGGTATAGTGTAAGTAATTTAACCATCTTTCTGTAGTGTAGTTGCACTGTGTAAGTAATTTCAACATATATCTGTAGTTGCACTGTGTAAGTAATTTAACCATATCTTTGCAGTTGTACTGTGTAAATAATTTAACCATATCTTTGCAGTTGCACTGTGTAGGTAATTTGAATATGTGTCTGTACTTCTACTGTGTAAGTAATTTAACCTTTGTTTGTAGTTGCACTGTGTAAGTAATTTAACCATCTTTCTATAATTACACTCTGTAAGTAATTTAACCATCTCTCTGTAGTTGCACTGTGTAAGTAATTTATTTATGTCTTTGTTGTTCCACTGTGTAAGTAATTTAACCTTGTCTCTGTTGTTTCTCTTTAAGTAATTTAACCATAGCTCTGAACTTGTACTGTGTAATTTATTTATCCATGTCTCTGTAGTTGCACTTTGTAAGTAATTTAACCATGTCTTTGTAGTTGCATTGTGTAAGTAATTTAACCTCCTTTCGGTTGTTGCACTGTCTAAGTAAGTTAACCATGTCTCTCTACTTGTACAGTGTAATTTAACCATTTCTTTGTAGTTTTACTGTGTAATTATTTAACCATCTCTCTGTAGTGTAGTTCCACTGTGTATGTAATTTTACTTATATCTGTAGTTGCACTGTGTAAGTAATTTAACCATATATTTCTAGTTGCACTGTGTAAGAAATTTAACCTTTTTTTTCGTTGTTGCACAGTGTAAGTACTTTATCCATGTCTCTGTACTTCCTTGTGTAAGTAATTTATCTATGTCTCTGTAATTACACTGTGTAAGTAATTTAACCATCTCTTTTTTTTGTTGCACTGTGTAAGTAATTTAACCATATCTCTACACCCTCACTGTGTAAGTAATTTAACCATCTCTCTAGTTGCACTGTGTAAGTAATTTATCTATGTCTCTGTTGTTCCTCTGTGTAAGTATTTTAACCATATCTTTGTAGTTCTACAATGTAAGTAATTTAACCATCTCTCTGTAGTGTATTTGCAATGTGTATTTAACTTCACCATATATCTGTAGTTGCACTGTGTAAGTAATTTAACCTTTATCTTCGTTGTTGCACTGTGTAAGTAATTTAACCATCTCTCTGTTGTTGTACTCTGTAAATAATTTAACCATAACTCTGTTGTTGCTCTGTGTAAGTAATTCAACCATGTCTCTGTAGTTGTACTGTGTAAGTTATGTAACCATATCTCTGAAGTTGCACTGTATAAGTAATTTATCCATGTCTCTCTAATTGCACTGTGTAAGTAATTTAACCATTTCCTTTTTAGTTGCACTGTGTAAGTAATTTAACCATCTCTCTAGTTGCACTGTGTAAGTAATTTAACCATATTTCTGTTGTTGCATTGTGTAGGTAATTTAACCATGTCTCTGTGTTTGCACTGTGTAAGTAGATTAACCATCTTATTGCAGTTACACTGTATCAGAAATTTTACCAATTATCTGTAGTGTAGTTGTACCGTGTATGTAATTTAACTAATATCTGTAGTTGCACTTTGTAAGTAATTTAACTGTCTCTGTAGTTGCACTGTGTAAGTGAAATAACCATGTCTGTGTTGTTCACTGTGTAACTAATTTAACCATATATCTGTAGTTACACTGTGTAAGTAATTCAACCTTTATCTTGGGTGTTGCACTGTCAAAGTAGTTTAACCATCTCTTTATAGTTGCACTGTGTAAGTAATTTAACCATGTCTTTGAAGTTCCACTGTCTAAGCAGTGTTACCATGTCTCTCTGGTGGCACTATGTCAGTAATTTAACCATCTTCTTGTTGTTGCACTTAGTAAGTAATTTAACCATGTCTCTTTTTTTCACTGTGAAAGTAATTTAACAATATGTCATTAGTTGTACTGTGTAAGTGATTCAACCATGTCTCTGTAGTTGTACTGTGTAAGTAATTTCACCATATATCTGTAGTTGCACCGTGTAAGTCATTTCACCATATATCTGTAGTTGCACCGTGTAAGTAATTTCACCATATATCTGTAGTTGCATTGTGTAAGTAATTTAACCCTCTTTTGTAGTGTAGTTGTACTGTGTAAGTAATTTAACCATATCTCTGTAGTTGTATTGTGTAAGTTATTTAACCATGTCTCTGAAGTTGCAGAGTATAAGTAATTTTTCAATGTCTCTCTAGTTGCACTGTGTAAGTAATTTAACCATCTCTCTGCAGTTACATTCTGTAAGTAATTTAAATATGTCTCTGTACTTGTACTGTGTAAACAATATAACCATCTTTCTGTAGTGTAGTTGTACTGTGTAAGTTATTTAACCATGTGTCTGAAGTTGCACTGTGTAAGTAATTGACCATGTTTGTGTAGTTGCACTGTGTAAGTAATTTGTTCATGTATCTGTAGTTGCACTGTGTAAATAATTTAACCACCTCTCTATGGTTGAACTGTGTAAGAAATTTAACCATGTCTCTGTTGTTGCACTGCGTAAGTAATTTAACCATATATCTTTAGTTGTACTGTGTAAGTTTTTCAACCATGTCTCTGTAGTTGTACTGTGTAAGTAATTTGTCTATATCTCTGTAGCTGCACTTTGTAAGTAATTTAGCCATTTTTCTGCAGTTGCACTGTGTAAGTAATTGAACCATATATCTGTAGTTGCCCTGTGTAAGTAATTTAACCATCTCTCTGTAGTGTAGTTACACTGTGTAAGTAATTTCAACATATATCTGTAGTTGCACTGTGTAAGTATTTTAACCATCTCTCTGTAGTTGCACTGTGTAAGGAATTTAACCATGTCTCTGTAGTTTTACTGTGTAAGTTGTTTAACCATATCTCTCTAGTTCCACTGTATAAGTAATTCAAACATCTCTCTGTTATTGCATTTTCTTAAGTAATTTAACTATCTCTCTGCAGTTACACTGTGTAAGTAATTTAAACATGTCTCTGTAGTTGTAATGTGTAAGTAATTTAACCATATCTTTGCAGTTGTACTGTGTAAATAATTTAACCATATCTTTGCAGTTGCACTGTGTAGGTAATTTAAATATGTGTCTGTACTTCTTTTGTGTAAGTAATTTAATCTTTCTTTGTAGTTGCAGTGTGTAAGTAATTTAACCATTTTTCTATAATTATACTATGTAAGTAATTTAACCATCTCTTTGTAATTGCACTGTGTAAGTAATTTATCCATGTCTATGTAATTGAACCATTTCTCTGCACTTACACTTTGTACGCAATTCAATCATGTCTCTGTAGTTGTACTGTGTAATTAACTTAACTATCTCTTTGTCATGTAGTTTTACGGTCTAAGTAATTTATCCCTATCTCTGTAGTTGTACTGTGTAAGTTATTTAACCATGTCTCTTAAGTTGGACTGTGTAAGTAAGTTAACCATATCTCTCTACTTGTACAGTGTAATTTAACCATTTCTTTGTAGTTTTCTTGTGTAATTATTTAACCATCTCTCTATAGTGTAGTTCCATCTCTGTAGTTGCACTGTGTAAGTAATTTATCCATATATCTGTAGTTGCCCAGTGTAAGTAATTTAACCATCTATGTGTAGTGTAGTTGTACTGTGTAAGTAATTTAACGATATCTCTGTATTTGTACATTCTAAGTTATTTAACCATGTCTCTGAAGTTCTACTGTGTAAGTAATTTAACCATCTTTCTGTTATTGCGCTCTGTAAGTAATTTAACCATAGCTCTGTTGTTACACTGTGTAAGTAATTTATCCATCTTTCTGCAGTTACTCTGTGTAAGTAATTTAACCATCTCTCTGCACTTACACTGTGTATGTAATTGAACCATCTCTCTGCACTTACACTTTGTACGCAATTGAATCATGTCTCTGTAGTTGTACTGTGTAAGTAACTTAACTATCTCTCTGTCATGTAGTTGTACTGTCTAAGTAATTTAGCCCTATCTCTGTAGTTGTACTGTGTAAGTTATTTAACCATGTCTCTGAAGTTGGACTGTGTAAGTAATTTTTCCATATCTCTGTAGTTGCACTGTGTAAGTAATTTATCCATGTCTCTGTAGTTGAACTTTGTAAGTAATTTAGCCATCTCTCTGCAGTTACACTGTGTAAGTAATTTTACCATATCTCTGTACTTGTACTGTGTAAATAATTTCACCATTTCTCTGTAGTGTTTTTCTACTGTATAAGTAATTAACCATATTTCTCTAATTGTACTGTGTAAGTTATTTAACCATGTCTCTGAAGTTGCACTGTGTAAGTAATTTTAACATGTCTGTGTAGTTGCACTGTGTAAGTAATTTATCCATGTCTCTGTAGATGCACTGCGTAAGTAATTTAACCATTTCCCTCTAGTTACTCTGTGTAAGTAATTTAACCATGTCTCTGAATATGTTCTGTGTAAGTAATTTATCCATATCTCTGTAGTTGCACTGTGTAAGTAATTTATCCATGTCTCTGTAGTTACAGTGTGTAAGTAATATAAAAATATCTCTGTAGTTGTACTGTGGAAGGTTTTTAACCATGTCTCTGAAGATGTACTGTGTAAGTAAGTGAACCATATATCTGTACTTACACTGTGTAAGTAATTTCACCTTTGTCTTCCTTGTTGCACTGTGTAAGTATTTTAACCATCTCTCTATAGTTCCACTTTCTAAGCAGTGTAACCATGTCTCTCTAGTTTCACTATGTAAGTGATTTAACCATCTTTCTGTTGTTGCACTCTGTAAGTAATTTAACAATGTCTCTGTTGTTGCACTGTGTAAGTAATTTAACCATTTCTCTGCAGTTACACTGTGTAAGTAATTTAACAATGTCTCTGTAGTTTTACCGTGTAAATAATCTTATCATCTCCCTGTATTTAGTTGTTTCTGTGAGTAATGTAACCATATCTCCGTAGTTGTACTGTGTAAGTTATTTAACCATGTCTCTGTTGTAGCACTGTGTAAGTAATTTAACCATATGTCTTTAGTTGTACTGTGTAAGTAATTGAACCATGTCTCTGTAGTTGTACTGTGTAACTTATTTGTCTATATCTCTGTTGTTGCACCTTGTAAGTAATTTAACCATATATCTGTAGTTGCCCTGTGTAAGTAATTTAACCATCTCTCTGTAGCTACACTGTGTAAGTAATTTAACCATGTTTCTGTACTTGTACTGTGTAAATAATTTAACCATCTCTCTGTAGTGTAGTTGTTGTGTGTAAGTAATTTAACCATATCTCTGTAATTGCACTGTGTAAGTTATTTAACCATATCTCTGAAGTTCCACTGTGTAAGTAACTTATCTATCTCTCTGCAGTTACACTGTGTAAGTAATTTAAATATGTTTCTTTACTTGTACTGTGTAAACAGTTTAACCATCTTTCTGTAGTGTAGTTGTACTGTGTAAGTAATTTAACCATATCTCTGTAGTTGCACTGTGTAAGTAATTCAACCATCTCTCTGCACTTACACTGTTTATGTAATTGAACCATCTCTCTGCACTTAGATTTTGTAGGTAATTTAATCATGTCTCTTTAGTTGTACTGTGTAAGTTTTTTAACCATGTGTTTGAAGTTACATTGTGTAAGTAATTTACCATGTTTCTGTATTTGCACTGTGTAAATAATTTAACCATCTCTCTATGGTTCCACTGTGTAAGAAATTTAACCATGTCTCTGTTGTTGTACTGTGTGAGTAATTTAACCATATGTCTATAGTTGTACTGTGTAAGTAATTCAACCATGTATGTGTAGTTGTACTATGTAATTAAATTGTCTATATCTCTGTTGTTGCACTGTGTAAGTAATTTAACCATATATCTGTAGTTGCCCAGTGTAATTTAACCATCTATGTGTATTGTAGTTGTACTGTGAAGTAATTTAACCATATCTCTGTAGTTGTACATTCTAAGTTATTTAACCATGTCTCTGAAGTTGTACTGTGTAAGTAATTTAGCCATCTTTCTGTTATTGCGCTCTGTAAGTAATTTAACCATAGCTCTGTTGTTACACTGTGTAAGTAATTTAACCATTTCTCTGTAGTTACTTTGTGTAAGTAATTTAACCATGTCTTTGTAGTTGTACTGTGTAAGTAATTTAACCATCTCTCTGTAGTTGCACTGTGTAAGTAATACATCCATGTCTCTGTTGTTCCACTGTGTAAGTAATTTAACCTTGTGTCTGTTGTTGCTCTGTAAGTAATTTAACCATACCTCTGTACTTGTACTGTGTAATTAATTTATCCATGTCTCATTAGTTGCACTGTGTAAGTAATCTAACCATGTCTCTGTAGTTGCATTGTGTAAGTAATTTAACCTACTCTCGGTAGTTGCACTGTTTAAGTAATTTAACCGTCTCTGTAGTTGTACAGTGTAAGCTATTTAATCATTTCTCTGTAGTTTTACTGTGTAAGTAATTTAACCATCTCTCTGTAGTGTAGTTGCACTGTGTATGTAATTTAACCATATATCTGTAGTTGCACTGTGTAAGTAACTTAACCATATATCTGTAGTTGCACTGTGTAAGTAATTTAACCATATATCTGTAGTTTCACTGTGTAAGAAATTTAACCTTTATTTTCGTTGTTGCACTGTGTAAGTAATTTATCCATGTCTTTCTACTTGCCCTGTGTATGTAATTTATCCATGTCTCTGTAATTGCACTGTGTAAGTAATTTAATATGTTTCTGCTGTTGCACTGTGTTAGTAATTTAACCTCATCTTTTTAGATGTACTGTGTAAATAATTAAACAATGTCTGTGTAATTGTACTCTGTAAGTAATTTGACGAAGTTTCTCTTCTTGCACTGTGTAAGTAATTTAACCATTTCTCTGCACTTACACTGTGTATGTAAGTGAACCATCGCTTTGCACTTACACTATGTAAGTAATTTAATCATGTGTCTGTAATTGTACTGTATAAGTAACTTATCCATCTCTCTGTAGTGTAGTTGTACTGTGTAAGTAATTCATCCATGTCTTTGTAGTTGCACTGTGTAAGTAATTTATCCATGTCTCTGTAGTTGTACTGTGTAACTAATTTAAAAATATCTCTGTAGTTGCACTGTGTAAGTAATTTATCCATGTCTCTTAAGATGTACTGTGTAAGTAATTCAACCATTTCTCTGTAGTTGTACTGTGTAAGTTATTTAACCATCTCTATGTTGTAACACTGTGTATGTAATATAACCATATATCTGTAGTTTCACTGTGTAAGTAGTTTAACCATGTCTCTGTAGTTGAATTGTGTAAATAATTTTACTATTTCTCTGTAGTTGCACTGTGTTAGTAATTTAAAGATATTTTCGTAGTTGCACTGTGTAAGTGATTTAACCATGTCTCTGTTGTTGCACTGTTTAAGTAATTCAACCATTTGTCTGTAGTTTTACTTTGTAAGTATATTAACCATCTCTCTGTAGTATAGTTCACGGTGTATGTAATATAACCATATATCTGTACTTTCACTGTGTAAGTAATTTAACCATGCCTCGGTAGTTACACTGAGTAAGTGATTTAACCACATGTCTGTACTTGTACTGTGTAATTTATTTAACCATGTCTCTGAAGTTGCGCTGTGTAAGTAATTTATCCATGTCTCTGTCGTTGCACTGTGTTAGTAATTTATCCATATCTCTGTTGGTCCACTGTGTAAGTGATTTAACCACATGTCTGTACTTGTACTGTGTAATTTATTTAATCATGTCTCTGAAGTTGCGCTGTGTAAGTAATTTATCCATGTCTCTGTAGTTGCCATGTGTAAGTAATTTATCCATGTTTCTGTAGTTGCACTTTGTAAGTAATTTAACCATGTCTGTGTAGATGCACTGTGTAAGTAACTAAACCATCTCTTTCAGTTATATTGTGTAAGTAATCTAACCATCTCTCTGTAGTAGCACTGTGGAAGTTGTTTATCCATGTCTCTCTAGTTGCACTGTGTTAGTAATTCATCCATATCACTGTTGGTCCACTGTGTAAGTGATTTAACCATCTCTCTGTAGTTTTGTTGCACTGTGTATGTAATTTAACCATATATCTGTAGTTTCACTCTGTAAGTAATTTAACCATGTATTTGTAGTTGCTCTTTAAGTTATTTAACCATACCTGTGTATTTTTACTGGGTAAGTAATTTATCCATGTCTTTTCTAGTTGCACTGTGTAAGTAATTTAACCATGTCTCTGTAGATGCATTGTGTAAGTAATTTAACCTTGTATCTGTAGTTGCACTGTCTAAGTAATTTAACCATATCTCTGTAGTTGCACAGTGTAAGTAATTTAACCATTACTCTGTAGTTTTACTGTGTTAGTAATTTAACCATCTTTCTGTAGTTCAGTTGCACTGTGTATGTAATTTAACTTATATCTGTAGTTGCACTGTGTGAGTATTTTAACCATATACATGTAGTTGCACTGTGTTACACTTATTTAACTATGTCTCTGCAGTTACACTGTGTTAGTAATTTAAGCATGTCTTTCTAGTTGCACTGTGTAAGTAATTTATCGTTCTTTCTTTAGTATAGTGCACTGTGTATGTAATATAACCATATATCTGTAGTTTCACTGTGTAAGTAATTTATCCATGTCTCTTTTGTTGCACTGTGTATGTAATTTAACCATATCTCTTCAATTGTACTGTGTAAGTTATTCAATCATCTCTCTGTAGTGTAGTTGTACTGTGTAAGTAATTTAACCATGTCTCTGAAGTTCCACTGTGTAAGTTATTTTTTCATGTCTCTTTAGCTGCACTGTGTAAGTAATTTATTCATGTCTCTGTAGTTGCACTGTGTAAGTAATTTAACCATTTCCCACTAGTTACACTGTGTAATTCAACCATCTCTCTGTTGTTGAACTCTGTAATTAATTTGACGAAGTTTCTGTTGTTGCACTGTGTAAGTAATTTAACCATCTCTCTGCACTTACACTGTGTATGTAATTGAACCATCTCTCTGCACTTACACTTTGTAAGTAATTTAATCATGTCTCTTTAGTAGTACTATGTAAGTTATTTAACCTTCTCTCTGAAGATGTTCTGTGTAAGTAATTGATCCATATCTCTGTAGTTGCACTGTGTAAGTAATTTAACCATTTCCCTGCAGTTTTACTGTAAAAGTAATTTAATTATCTCTCTGTAGTGTAGTTTACTGTGTATGTAATATAACCATATATCTGTAGTTGAACTGTGTAAGTAATTTTACCAGCTCTCTGTAGTTGCAATGTGTAAGTTATTTAACTATGTGTTTGAAGTTACACTGTGTAAGTAATTTGTCTATGTCTCTGTAATTGCACTGTGTAAATAATTTAACTATCTCTCTATGGTTGCACTGTGTAAGAAATTTAACCATGTCTCTGTTCTTGCACTGTGTAAGTAATTTAACCATATGTCTTTAGTTGTACTGTGTAAGTATATCAACCATTTCTCTGTAGTTGTACTGTGTAACTAAATTGTCTATATCTCTGTTGGTGCACTGTTTAAGTAATTTTACCATATATCTGTAGTTTTTCAGTGTAAGTAATTTAACCATCTCTTTGTAGTGTAGCTGTACTGTGTAAGTAATTTAACCATATCTCTGTAGTTGTACTGTGTAAGTTATTTAACCATGTCTCTGAAGTTTCACTGTGTAAGTAATTTATCCATGTCTCTGTAGTTGCACATTGTAAGTAATTTTGCCATCTCTCTGCAGTTACACTGTGTAAGTAATTTAACCATCTCTCTGTTTTTGCACTCTGTAAGTAATTTGACGATGTTTCTGTTGTTGCACTGTGTCAGTAATTTAACCATCTTTCTGCACTTACACTGTGAATGTAATTGAACCATCTCTTTACGCTTACACTGTGTAAGTTATTTAATCATGTTTCTGTAGTTGTACGGTGTAAGTAACTTAACCATTTCTCTGTAGTGTAGTTGTACTGTGTAAGTAATTTATCCCTATCTTTGTAGTTGTACTATGTAAGTTATTTAACCTTCTCTCTGAAGATGTTCTGTGTAAGTAATTGATCCATATCTCTGTAGTTGCACTGTGTAAGTAATTTAACCATTTCCCTGCAGTTTTACTGTAAAAGTAATTTAATTATCTCTCTGTAGTGTAGTTTACTGTGTATGTAATATAACCATATATCTGTAGTTGAACTGTGTAAGTAATTTTACCAGCTCTCTGTAGTTGCAATGTGTAAGTAAATTAACCATCTTTTTAGTTACATTGTGTAAGTTATTTAACCATCTCTCTGTAGTAGCACTGTGTAAGTTGTTTATCCATGTCTGTCTAGTGGCACTTTGTTAGTAATTTATCCATATCTCTGTTAGTTTACTGTGTAAGTGATTTAACCTTGTCTCTTTTGCTGCACTGTTTAAGTAATTTAACCATTTTTCCGTAGTTTTACTGTGTAACTAATTTAACCATCTCTCTGTAGTTTAGTTGCACTGTGTATGTAATTTAACCTTATATCTGTAGTTTCACTGTGTAAGTAATTTAACCATGTCTCTGTAGTTGCACTGTGTAAGTGATTTAACCATTTCTTTTAGTTAAACTGTGTAAGTAATTTAACCATTTCTCTGTAGTTGCACTGTGTAAGTTGTTTAACCATGTCTCTCTAGTTGCACTGTGTAAGTAATTTAACCATCTCTCCGTAGTTGCAGTGTGTAAGTTGTTTAACCATATCTCTGTTGTTGCACGGTATAAGTAATTTAACCATCTCTCTGTAGTTGCACTGTGTAAGTTGTTTAACCATTTTTCTGTTGTTGCACGGTATAAGTAATTTAACCATCTCTCTACAGTTACATTGTGTATGGAATTTAACCATCTCTCTGTAGTGTAGTTGCACTGTGTAAGTAATTTAACCATATCCCTGTAGTTGTACTGTGTAAGGTATTTAACGATGTCTTTGAAGTTGCACTGTGTAAGTAATTTATCTATGTCTCTGTAGTTACACTGTGTAAGTAATTTATCACTTCTCTGTAGTTGCACTGTGTAAGAAATTTAACCATATATCTGTAGTTGCACTCTATAATTAATTTAACCATATTTTTGAAGTTGTACTGTGTGAGTTATTTAACCATGTCTCTGAAGTTGCACTGTGTAAGTAATTTTTCCATATCTCTGTAGTTGTACTGTGTAAGTTATTTAACCATGTCTCTGTAGTTGCACTGTGTAAGTGATTTAACCATTTCTTTTAGTTAAACTGTGTAAGTAATTTAACCATTTCTCTGTATTTGCACTGTGTATGTAATTTAACCATCTCTCTGTAGTTGCACTGTGTAAGTCGTTTAACCATATCTCTGTTGTTGCACGGTATAAGTAATTTAACCATTTCTCTGTAGTTGCACTGTGTAAGTTGTTTAACCATTTTTCTGTTGTTGCACGGTATAAGTAATTTAACCATCTCTCTACAGTTACTTTGTGTATGGAATTTAACCATCTCTCTGTAGTGTAGTTGTACTGTGTAAGTAATATAACCATATCCTTGTAGTTGTACTGTATAAGCTATTTAACGATGTCTTTGAAGTTCCACTGTGTAAGTAATTTATCTATGTCTCTGTAGTTGCACTGTGTAAGTAATTTAACCATATATCTGTAGTTGCACTCTATAAGTAATTTAACCATATTTCTGAAGTTGTACTGTGTGAGTTATTTAACCATGTCTCTGAAGTTGCACTGTGTAAGTAATTTTTCCATGTCTGTGTAGTTGCATTGTGTAAGTAATTTAACCATCTCTCTGCAGTTACACTGTGTAAGTAATTTAAATATGTTTCTGTACTTGTACTGTGTAAACAATTTAACCATATTTCTGTAGTGTAGTTGTACTGTGTAAGTAATTTAACCATATCTCTGTAGTTGTACTGTGTAAGTTATTTAACCATGTCTCTCAAGTTGCACTGTGTAAGTAATTTTTCCATGTTTGTGTAGTTTCACTTTGTAAGTAATTTATCCATGTCTCTGTAGTTCCACTGTGTAAGTAATTTAACCATTTCCCTCTAGTTACACTGTGTAAGTAATTTAACCATCTCTCTGTTGTTGCACTCTGTAATTAATTTGACGAAGTTTCTGTTGTTATACTGTGTAAGTAATTTAACTATCTCTCTTCTTTTACACTGTGTATGTAATTGAACCATCTCTCTGCACTTACACTTTGTAAGTAATTTAATCATGTCTCTTTAGTTGTACTGTGTAAGTAACTTAACCATCTCTTTGTCATGTAGTTGTACCGTCTAAGTAATTTATCCCTATCTCTATAGTTGTACTGTGTAAGTTATTTAACCATGTCTCTGAAGTTGCCCTGTGTAAGTAATTTTTCCATGTCTGTGTAGTTGCACTGTGTAATAAATTTATCCATATATCTCTAGTTGCACTTTCTAAGTAATTTAACCATCTCTCTGTAGTTGCACTGTGTAAGTAATTGGACCAAGTTTCTGTTGTTGCACTGTGTTAGTAATATAACCATCTCTCTGCACTTATTCTGTGTATGTAATTGAACCATCTTTCTGCACTTACACTGTGTAAGTAATTTAATCATGTCTTTGTAGTTGTACTGTGTAAGTAAGTTAACCATCTCTCTGTAGTGTAGATGTACTGTGTAAGTAATTTATCCATGTCTCTGTACTTGCACTGTATAAGTCATTTAACCATCTCTCTGTAGTGTAGATGTACTGTGTAAGTAATTTATCCATGTCTCTGTACTTGCACTGTATAAGTCATTTAACCATGTCTCTGTAGTTGTACTGTGTAAGTAATTTAACAATATCTTTGTAGATGTACTGTGTAAGTTATTTAACCATGTCTCATAAGATGTACTGTGTAGTTAATTTAACGATATGTTTTTAGTTGTACTGTGTAAACAATTTAACCATATTTCTGAAGTTGTACTGTGTAAGTAATTTACCCATGTCTCTGTAGTTGAACTGTGTAAGTAATTTATTATTATATCCGTACTTGCACTGTGTAAGTAATTTATCCATGTTTCTATTGTTGCACTGTGTAAGTAATTTAACCATTTCTTTGTAGTGTAATAGCACGATGTATGTAATTTAACTTATATCTGTAGTTGCACTTTGTAAGTGATTTAACCATATACCTGTAATTACATGGTGTAAGTAATTTAAACATGGCTTTGCAGTTGCAGTGTGTAAGTAATTTAAGCATGTCTCTGTAGTTGCACTGTGTAAGTTGTTTAACCATGTCTCTCTAGTTGCACTGTGTAAGTAATTTAACTATCTTTCTGTTATTGCACTCTGTAAGTAATTTAACCATAGCTCTGTTGTTACACTGTGTAAGAAATTTAACCTTTATTTTCGTTGTTGCACTGTGTAAGTAATTTATCCATGTCTTTCTACTTGCCCTGTGTATGTAATTTATCCATGTCTCTGTAATTGCACTGTGTAAGTAATTTAATATGTTTCTGCTGTTGCACTGTGTTAGTAATTTAACCTCATCTTTTTAGATGTACTGTGTAAATAATTAAACAATGTCTGTGTAATTGTACTCTGTAAGTAATTTGACGAAGTTTCTCTTCTTGCACTGTGTAAGTAATTTAACCATTTCTCTGCACTTACACTGTGTATGTAAGTTAACCATCGCTTTGCACTTACACTATGTAAGTAATTTAATCATGTGTCTGTAATTGTACTGTATAAGTAACTTATCCATCTCTCTGTAGTGTAGTTGTACTGTGTAAGTAATTCATCCATGTCTTTGTAGTTGCACTGTGTAAGTAATTTATCCATGTCTCTGTAGTTGTACTGTGTAACTAATTTAAAAATATCTCTGTAGTTGCACTGTGTAAGTAATTTATCCATGTCTCTTAAGATGTACTGTGTAAGTAATTCAACCATTTCTCTGTAGTTGTACTGTGTAAGTTATTTATCCATGTCTCTGTAGTTGAACTGTGTAAGTAATTTATCCATATATCTGTAGTTGCACTGTGAAAGTAATTTAACCATCTCTCTGTAGTGTAGTTGCACTGTGTCAGTAATTTAACTTTTATCTTCGTTGTTGCACTGTGTAAGTGATTTAACCATCTCTCTGTAGTTGCACTGTGTAAGGAATTTAACAATGTCTCTTTAGTTACACTGTGTAAGTTGTTTAACCATGTCTCTCTAGTTGCACTGTGAAAGTAATTTAATCATCTCTCTGTTATTGCACTCTTTAAGTAATATAAGCATAGCTCTGTTGTTACACTGTATAAGTAATTTAATTATCTCTCTGCAGTTACACTGTGTAAGTAATTTAACCATATCTTTTCAGTTGCACTGTGTAGGTAATTTAAACATGTGTCTGTAGTTCCACTGTGTAATTAATTTAACCTTGTCTCTGTTGTTGCTCTGTAAGTAATTTAACCATTTCTCTGTACCTGTACTGTGTAATTAATATATCCATATCTCTTTAGTTGTACTGTGTAAATAATTGAACCATGTCTCTGTAGTTGTACTGTGTAAGTAATTTATCCATATCTCTGTTGTCGCACTGTGTTAGTAATTTAACCACCTGTCTGTAGTTGCACTGTGTAAGTAATTTAACCATCTCTTTATAGTTGCACTATGTAATTAATATAACCATGTCTCTGTAGCTGAACTGGGTAAGTAATTTATCCATATGTCTGTTTTGCACTATTTAATTTATTTAACCATATATCTGTAGTTGCACTTTAAGTATTTTAACCGTCTCTCTGTAGTTGTATTGTGTAAGTAATTTAACCATATTTATGTAGTATCACTGTGTAAGTAATTTAACCATCTTTATATAGTTGCACTATGTAAGTAAATTAACCATATCTCTTTAGTTGTTCTGTATAATTAATTTATCCATATCTCTGTTTTGCACTATGTAAGTAATTTAACCATATATCTGTAGTTGCACTGTGTAAGTAATTTAACCATCTTTATGTTGTAACACTGTGTAAGTAATTTAACCATATCTTTGCAGTTGTACTGTGTAAGTAATTTAACCATATCTCTACAATTGTACTGTGTAAGTAATTTAACTGTAGGTCTGTAGTTGTACTGTGTAAGTGATTTAACCATCTCTTTGTAGTTGCACTGTGTAAGAAATTTAACCATGTCTCTCTAGTTGCACTGTCTAAGTAGTTTAACCATGTCTCTATTGTTACAGTCTGTAAGGAATTCAACCATGTCTCTGAAGTTGCACTGTGCAAGTTATTTATCCATGTCTCTGTAGTTGCACTGTGTAAGTAATTTATCCATGTCACTGTAGTTGCAATGTGTATGTAATTTAAGCATGTCTTTGTAGTTCCACTGTGTAATTAGTTTAACCATGTCTCTCTTGTTCCACTGTTTAAGTAATTTAACAATTTCTCTGCAATTTTACTGTAAAAGTAATTTAATTATCTCTTTGTAGTGTGGTTCACTGTGTATGTAATATAACCATATATCTGTAGTTGCACTGTGTAAGTAATTTAACCATCTATTTTAGTTACATTGTGAAAGTAATTTAACCATCTCTTGTAGTAGCACTGTGTAAGTTGTTTAACCATGTCTCTCTAGTTGCACTGTGTAAGTAATTTTACCGTTTTTTCAGTAGTTGCACTGTGTAAGTATTTTAACCATCTCTTTTAGTTACATTGTGTAAGTAATTTAAACCATCTCTCTGTAGTAGCACTGTGCACGTTTTTCATCCATGTCTCTCTAGTTGCACTGTGTACGTAATTTAACCATCTCTCTGTACTTGAACTGTGTAAGTTGTTTAACCATGTCTCTGTAGTTACACTGTGTAAGTTGTTTAACCATGTCTCGTTAGTTGCACTGTCTAAGTAATTTAACTATATCTCTGTAATTGTACAGTATAAGTGATTTAACCGTCTCTCTGTAGTTGCACTGTATAAGTAATTTAACCATCTCTATGTTGTAACACTGTGTATGTAATATAACCATATATCTGTAGTTTCACTGTGTAAGTAGTTTAACCATGTCTCTGTAGTTGAATTGTGTAAATAATTTTACTATTTCTCTGTAGTTGCACTGTGTTAGTAATTTAAAGATATTTTCGTAGTTGCACTGTGTAAGTGATTTAACCATGTCTCTGTTGTTGCACTGTTTAAGTAATTCAACCATTTGTCTGTAGTTTTACTTTGTAAGTATATTAACCATATCTCTGTAGTGTAGTTCACGGTGTATGTAATATAACCATATATCTGTACTTTCACTGTGTAAGTAATTTAACCATGCCTCGGTAGTTACACTGAGTAAGTGATTTAACCACATGTCTGTACTTGTACTGTGTAATTTATTTAACCATGTCTCTGAAGTTGCGCTGTGTAAGTAATTTATCCATGTCTCTGTAGTTGCACTGTGTTAGTAATTTATCCATATCTCTGTTGGTCCACTGTGTAAGTGATTTAACCACATGTCTGTACTTGTACTGTGTAATTTATTTAATCATGTCTCTGAAGTTGCGCTGTGTAAGTAATTTATCCATGTCTCTGTAGTTGCCATGTGTAAGTAATTTATCCATGTTTCTGTAGTTGCACTTTGTAAGTAATTTAACCATGTCTGTGTAGATGCACTGTGTAAGTAACTAAACCATCTCTTTCAGTTATATTGTGTAAGTAATCTAACCATCTCTCTGTAGTAGCACTGTGGAAGTTGTTTATCCATGTCTCTCTAGTTGCACTGTGTTAGTAATTCATCCATATCACTGTTGGTCCACTGTGTAAGTGATTTAACCATCTCTCTGTAGTTTAGTTGCACTGTGTATGTAATTTAACAATATGATCTGTAGTTTCACTCTCTAAGTAATTTAACCATGTCTCTGTAGTTGCTCTTTAAGGTATTTAACCATACCTGTGTATTTTTACTGTGTAAGTATATTATCCATGTCTTTTCTAGTTGCACTGTGTAAGTAATTTAACCATGTCTCTGTAGATGCATTGTGTAAGTAATTTTCCTTGTATCTGTATTTGCACTGTCTAAGTAATTTAACCATATCTCTGTAGTTGCACAGTGTAAGTAATTTAACCATTACTCTGTAGTTTTACTGTGTTAGTAATTTAACCATCTTTCTGTAGTTAAGTTGCACTGTGTATGTAATTTAACTTATATCTGTAATTGCACTATGTGAGTTTTTTAACCATATACATGTAGTTGCACTGTCTTGCACTAATTTATTCTTGTCTCTGCAGTTACACTGTGTTAGTAATTTAAGCATGTCTTTGTACTTGCACTGTGTAAGTAATTTAACCATCTCTCTTTAGTGTAGTGCACTGTGTATATAATATAACCATATATCTGTAGTTTCACTGTGTAAGTAATTTATCCATGTCTCTGTAGTTGCCCTGTGTAAGTAATTGATTCATGTCTCTATAGTTGCCCTGTGTAAGAAATTTATCCATGTCTCTGTTGTTGCACTGTGTATTTAAGCTAACCATATCTCTTCAATTGTACTGTGTAAGTTATTCAACCATCTCATTGTAGTGTAGTTGTACTGTGTAAGTAATTTAACCATATCTCTGTAGTTGTAATGTGTAAGTTATTTTTCCATGTCTCTGTAGTTCCACTGTGTAAGTTATTTTTTCATGTCTCTTTAGCTGCACTGTGTAAGTAATTTATCCATGTCTCTGTAGTTGCACTGTGTAAGTAATTTAACCATTTCCCTCTAGTTACACTGTGTAATTCAACCATCTCTCTGTTGTTGAACTCTGTAATTAATTTGACGAAGTTTCTGTTGTTGCACTGTGTAAGTAATTTAACCATCTCTCTGCACTTACACTGTGTATGTAATTGAACCATCTCTCTGCACTTACACTTTGTAAGTAATTTAATCATGTCTCTTTAGTTGTACTGTGTAAGTTATTTAACTATGTGTTTGAAGTTACACTGTGTAAGTAATTTGTCTATGTCTCTGTAGTGTAGTTGTACTGTGTAAGTAATTTATCCCTATCTTTGTAGTTGTACTATGTAAGTTATTTAACCTTCTCTCTGAAGATGTTCTGTGTAAGTAATTGATCCATATCTCTGTAGTTGCACTGTGTAAGTAATTTAACCATTTCCCTGCAGTTTTACTGTAAAAGTAATTTAATTATATCTCTGTAGTGTAGTTTACTGTGTATGTAATATAACCATATATCTGTAGTTGAACTGTGTAAGTAATTTTACCAGCTCTCTGTAGTTGCAATGTGTAAGTAAATTAACCATCTTTTTAGTTACATTGTGTAAGTTATTTAACCATCTCTCTGTAGTAGCACTGTGTAAGTTGTTTATCCATGTCTGTCTAGTGGCACTTTGTTAGTAATTTATCCATATCTCTGTTAGTTTACTGTGTAAGTGATTTAACCTTGTCTCTTTTGCTGCACTGTTTAAGTAATTTAACCATTTTTCCGTAGTTTTACTGTGTGACTAATTTAACCATCTCTCTGTAGTTTAGTTGCACTGTGTATGTAATTTAACCTTATATCTGTAGTTTCACTGTGTAAGTAATTTAACCATTTCTCTGTAGTTGCACTGTGTAAGTTGTTTAACCATGTCTCTCTAGTTGCACTGTGTAAGTAATTTAACCATCTCTTCGTAGTTGCAGTGTGTAAGTTGTTTAACCATATCTCTGTTGTTGCACGGTATAAGTAATTTAACCATCTCTCTGTAGTTGCACTGTGTAAGTTGTTTAACCATTTTTCTGTTGTTGCACGGTATAAGTAATTTAACCATCTCTCTACAGTTACATTGTGTATGGAATTTAACCATCTCTCTGTAGTGTAGTTGCACTGTGTAAGTAATTTAACCATATCCCTGTAGTTGTACTGTGTAAGGTATTTAACGATGTCTTTGAAGTTGCACTGTGTAAGTAATTTATCTATGTCTCTGTAGTTGCACTGTGTAAGTAATTTAACCATATATCTGTAGTTGCACTCTATAATTAATTTAACCATATTTTTGAAGTTGTACTGTGTGAGTTATTTAACCATGTCTCTGAAGTTGCACTGTGTAAGTAATTTTTCCATATCTCTGTAGTTGTACTGTGTAAGTTATTTAACCATGTCTCTGTAGTTGCACTGTGTAAGTGATTTAACCATTTCTTTTAGTTAAACTGTGTAAGTAATTTAACCATTTCTCTGTATTTGCACTGTGTATGTAATTTAACCATCTCTCTGTAGTTGCACTGTGTAAATTGTTTAACCATATCTCTGTTGTTGCACGGTATAAGTAATTTAACCATTTCTCTGTAGTTGCACTGTGTAAGTTGTTTAACCATTTTTCTGTTGTTGCACGGTATAAGTAATTTAACCATCTCTCTACAGTTACTTTGTGTATGGAATTTAACCATCTCTCTGTAGTGTAGTTGTACTGTGTAAGTAATATAACCATATCCCTGTAGTTGTACTGTATAAGCTATTTAACGATGTCTTTGAAGTTCCACTGTGTAAGTAATTTATCTATGTCTCTGTCGTTGCACTGTGTAAGTAATTTAACCATATATCTGTAGTTGCACTCTATAAGTAATTTAACTATATTTCTGAAGTTGTACTGTGTGAGTTATTTAACCATGTCTCTGAAGTTGCACTGTGTAAGTAATTTTTCCATGTCTGTGTAGTTGCATTGTGTAAGTAATTTAACCATCTCTCTGCAGTTACACTGTGTAAGTAATTTAAATATGTTTCTGTACTTGTACTGTGTAAACAATTTAACCATATTTCTGTAGTGTAGTTGTACTGTGTAAGTAATTTAACCATATCTCTGTAGTTGTACTGTGTAAGTTATTTAACCATGTCTCTCAAGTTGCACTGTGTAAGTAATTTTTCCATGTTTGTGTAGTTGCACTTTGTAAGTAATTTATCCATGTCTCTGTAGTTCCACTGTATAAGTAATTTAACCATTTCCCTCTAGTTACACTGTGTAAGTAATTTAACCATCTCTCTGTTGTTGCACTCTGTAATTAATTTGACGAAGTTTCTGTTGTTATACTGTGTAAGTAATTTAACTATCTCTCTTCTTTTACACTGTGTATGTAATTGAACCATCTCTCTGCACTTACACTTTGTAAGTAATTTAATCATGTCTCTTTAGTTGTACTGTGTAAGTAACTTAACCATCTCTTTGTCATGTAGTTGTACCGTCTAAGTAATTTATCCCTATCTCTATAGTTGTACTGTGTAAGTTATTTAACCATGTCTCTGAAGTTGCCCTGTGTAAGTAATTTTTCCATGTCTGTGTAGTTGCACTGTGTAATAAATTTATCCATATATCTCTAGTTGCACTTTCTAAGTAATTTAACCATCTCTCTGTAGTTGCACTGTGTAAGTAATTTGACCAAGTTTCTGTTGTTGCACTGTGTTAGTAATATAACCATCTCTCTGCACTTATTCTGTGTATGTAATTGAACCATCTTTCTGCACTTACACTGTGTAAGTAATTTAATCATGTCTTTGTAGTTGTACTGTGTAAGTAAGTTAACCATCTCTCTGTAGTGTAGATGTACTGTGTAAGTAATTTATCCATGTCTCTGTACTTGCACTGTATAAGTCATTTAACCATCTCTCTGTAGTGTAGATGTACTGTGTAAGTAATTTATCCATGTCTCTGTACTTGCACTGTATAAGTCATTTAACCATGTCTCTGTAGTTGTACTGTGTAAGTAATTTAACAATATCTTTGTAGATGTACTGTGTAAGTTATTTAACCTTGTCTCATAAGATGTACTGTGTAGTTAATTTAACGATATGTTTTTAGTTGTACTGTGTAAACAATTTAACCATATTTCTGAAGTTGTACTGTGTAAGTAATTTACCCATGTCTCTGTAGTTGAACTGTGTAAGTAATTTATTATTATATCCGTACTTGCACTGTGTAAGTAATTTATCCATGTTTCTATTGTTGCACTGTGTAAGTAATTTAACCATTTTTTTGTAGTGTAATAGCACGATGTATGTAATTTAACTTATATCTGTAGTTGCACTTTGTAAGTGATTTAACCATATACCTGTAATTACATGGTGTAAGTAATTTAAACATGGCTTTGCAGTTGCAGTGTGTAAGTAATTTAAGCATGTCTCTGTAGTTGCACTGTGTAAGTTGTTTAACCATGTCTCTCTAGTTGCACTGTGTAAGTAATTTAACTATCTTTCTGTTATTGCACTCTGTAAGTAATTTAACCATAGCTCTGTTGTTACACTGTGTAAGAAATTTAACCTTTATTTTCGTTGTTGCACTGTGTAAGTAATTTATCCATGTCTTTCTACTTGCCCTGTGTATGTAATTTATCCATGTCTCTGTAATTGCACTGTGTAAGTAATTTAATATGTTTCTGCTGTTGCACTGTGTTAGTAATTTAACCTCATCTTTTTAGATGTACTGTGTAAATAATTAAACAATGTCTGTGTAATTGTACTCTGTAAGTAATTTGACGAAGTTTCTCTTCTTGCACTGTGTAAGTAATTTAACCATTTCTCTGCACTTACACTGTGTATGTAAGTTAACCATCGCTTTGCACTTACACTATGTAAGTAATTTAATCATGTGTCTGTAATTGTACTGTATAAGTAACTTATCCATCTCTCTGTAGTGTAGTTGTACTGTGTAAGTAATTCATCCATGTCTTTGTAGTTGCACTGTGTAAGTAATTTATCCATGTCTCTGTAGTTGTACTGTGTAATTAATTTAAAAATATCTCTGTAGTTGCACTGTGTAAGTAATTTATCCATGTCTCTTAAGATGTACTGTGTAAGTAATTCAACCATTTCTCTGTAGTTGTACTGTGTAAGTTATTTATCCATGTCTCTGTAGTTGAACTGTGTAAGTAATTTATCCATATATCTGTAGTTGCACTGTGAAAGTAATTTAACCATCTCTCTGTAGTGTAGTTGCACTGTGTCAGTAATTTAACTTTTATCTTCGTTGTTGCACTGTGTAAGTGATTTAACCATCTCTCTGTAGTTGCACTGTGTAAGGAATTTAACAATGTCTCTTTAGTTACACTGTGTAAGTTGTTTAACCATGTCTCTCTAGTTGCACTGTGAAAGTAATTTAATCATCTCTCTGTTATTGCACTCTTTAAGTAATATAAGCATAGCTCTGTTGTTACACTGTATAAGTAATTTAATTATCTCTCTGCAGTTACACTGTGTAAGTTATTTAACCATATCTTTTCAGTTGCACTGTGTAGGTAATTTAAACATGTGTCTGTAGTTCCACTGTGTAATTAATTTAACCTTGTCTCTGTTGTTGCTCTGTAAGTAATTTAACCATTTCTCTGTACCTGTACTGTGTAATTAATATATCCATATCTCTTTAGTTGTACTGTGTAAATAATTGAACCATGTCTCTGTAGTTGTACTGTGTAAGTAATTTATCCATATCTCTGTTGTCGCACTGTGTTAGTAATTTAACCACCTGTCTGTAGTTGCACTGTGTAAGTAATTTAACCATCTCTTTATAGTTGCACTATGTAATTAATATAACCATGTCTCTGTAGCTGAACTGGGTAAGTAATTTATCCATATGTCTGTTTTGCACTATTTAATTTATTTAACCATATATCTGTAGTTGCACTTTAAGTATTTTAACCGTCTCTCTGTAGTTGTATTGTGTAAGTAATTTAACCATATTTATGTAGTATCACTGTGTAAGTAATTTAACCATCTTTATATAGTTGCACTATGTAAGTAAATTAACCATATCTCTTTAGTTGTTCTGTATAATTAATTTATTCATATCTCTGTTTTGCACTATGTAAGTAATTTAACCATATATCTGTAGTTGCACTGTATAAGTAATTTAACCATCTTTATGTTGTAACACTGTGTAAGTAATTTAACCATATCTTTGCAGTTGTACTGTGTAAGTAATTTAACCATATCTCTACAATTGTACTGTGTAAGTAATTTAACTGTGTGTCTGTAGTTGTACTGTGTAAGTGATTTAACCATCTCTTTGTAGTTGCACTGTGTAAGAAATTTAACCATGTCTCTCTAGTTGCACTGTCTAAGTAGTTTAACCATGTCTCTCTAGTTGCACAATGGAAGTAATTTAACCATTTCTCTATTGTTACAGTCTGTAAGTAATTCAACCATGTCTCTGAAGTTGCACTGTGCAAGTTATTTATCCATGTCTCTGTAGTTGCACTGTGTAAGTAATTTATCCATGTCACTGTAGTTGCAATGTGTATGTAATTTAAGCATGTCTTTGTAGTTCCACTGTGTAATTAGTTTAACCATGTCTCTCTTGTTCCACTGTTTAAGTAATTTAACAATTTCTCTGCAATTTTACTGTAAAAGTAATTTAATTATCTCTTTGTAGTGTGGTTCACTGTGTATGTAATATAACCATATATCTGTAGTTGCACTGTGTAAGTAATTTAACCATCTATTTTAGTTACATTGTGAAAGTAATTTAACCATCTCTTTGTAGTAGCACTGTGTAAGTTGTTTAACCATGTCTCTCTAGTTGCACTGTGTAAGTAATTTTACCGTTTTTCAGTAGTTGCACTGTGTAAGTATTTTAACCATCTCTTTTAGTTACATTGTGTAAGTAATTTAAACCATCTCTCTGTAGTAGCACTGTGCACGTTTTTCATCCATGTCTCTCTAGTTGCACTGTGTACGTAATTTAACCATCTCTCTGTACTTGAACTGTGTAAGTTGTTTAACCATGTCTCTGTAGTTACACTGTGTAAGTTGTTTAACCATGTCTCGTTAGTTGCACTGTCTAAGTAATTTAACTATATCTCTGTAATTGTACAGTGTAAGTGATTTAACCGTCTCTCTGTAGTTGCACTGTATAAGTAATTTAACCATCTCTATGTTGTAACACTGTGTATGTAATATAACCATGTCTCTGTAGTTGAATTGTGTAAATAATTTTACTATTTCTCTGTAGTTGCACTGTGTTAGTAATTTAAAGATATTTTCGTAGTTGCACTGTGTAAGTGATTTAACCATGTCTCTGTTGTTGCACTGTTTAAGTAATTCAACCATTTGTCTGTAGTTTTACTTTGTAAGTATATTAACCATCTCTCTGTAGTGTAGTTCACGGTGTATGTAATATAACCATATATCTGTACTTTCACTGTGTAAGTAATTTAACCATGCCTCGGTAGTTACACTGAGTAAGTGATTTAACCACATGTCTGTACTTGTACTGTGTAATTTATTTAACCATGTCTCTGAAGTTGCGCTGTGTAAGTAATTTATCCATGTCTCTGTAGTTGCACTGTGTTAGTAATTTATCCATATCTCTGTTGGTCCACTGTGTAAGTGATTTAACCACATGTCTGTACTTGTACTGTGTAATTTATTTAATCATGTCTCTGAAGTTGCGCTGTGTAAGTAATTTATCCATGTCTCTGTAGTTGCCATGTGTAAGTAATTTATCCATGTTTCTGTAGTTGCACTTTGTAAGTAATTTAACCATGTCTGTGTAGATGCACTGTGTAAGTAACTAAACCATCTCTTTCAGTTATATTGTGTAAGTAATCTAACCATCTTTCTGTAGTAGCACTGTGGAAGCTGTTTATCCATGTCTCTCTAGTTGCACTGTGTTAGTAATTCATCCATATCACTGTTGGTCCACTGTGTAAGTGATTTAACCATCTCTCTGTAGTTTAGTTGCACTGTGTATGTAATTTAACAATATGATCTGTAGTTTCACTCTCTAAGTAATTTAACCATGTCTCTGTAGTTGCTCTTTAAGGTATTTAACCATACCTGTGTATTTTTACTGGGTAAGTAATTTAACCATGTCTCTGTAGATGCATTGTGTAAGTAATTTTCCTTGTATCTGTATTTGCACTGTCTAAGTAATTTAACCATATCTCTGTAGTTGCACAGTGTAAGTAATTTAACCATTACTCTGTAGTTTTACTGTGTTAGTAATTTAACCATCTTTCTGTAGTTAAGTTGCACTGTGTATGTAATTTAACTTATATCTGTAATTGCACTATGTGAGTATTTTAACCATATACATGTAGTTGCACTGTCTTGCACTAATTTATTCTTTTCTCTGCAGTTACACTGTGTTAGTAATTTAAGCATGTCTTTGTACTTGCACTGTGTAAGTAATTTAACCATCTCTCTTTAGTGTAGTGCACTGTGTATATAATATAACCATATATCTGTAGTTTCACTGTGTAAGTAATTTATCCATGTCTCTGTAGTTGCCCTGTGTAAGTAATTGATTCATGTCTCTATAGTTGCCCTGTGTAAGAAATTTATCCATGTCTCTGTTGTTGCACTGTGTATTTAAGTTAACCATATCTCTTCAATTGTACTGTGTAAGTTATTCAATCATCTCTCTGTAGTGTAGTTGTACTGTGTAAGTAATTTAACCATGTCTCTGAAGTTCCACTGTGTAAGTTATTTTTTCATGTCTCTTTAGCTGCACTGTGTAAGTAATTTATCCATGTCTCTGTAGTTGCACTGTGTAAGTAATTTAACCATTTCCCACTAGTTACACTGTGTAATTCAACCATCTCTCTGTTGTTGAACTCTGTAATTAATTTGACGAAGTTTCTGTTGTTGCACTGTGTAAGTAATTTAACCATCTCTCTGCACTTACACTGTGTATGTAATTGAACCATCTCTCTGCACTTACACTTTGTAAGTAATTTAATCATGTCTCTTTAGTTGTACTGTGTAAGTTATTTAACTATGTGTTTGAAGTTACACTGTGTAAGTAATTTGTCTATGTCTCTGTAATTGCACTGTGTAAATAATTTAACTATCTCTCTATGGTTGCACTGTGTAAGAAATTTAACCATGTCTCTGTTCTTGCACTGTGTAAGTAATTTAACCATATGTCTTTAGTTGTACTGTGTAAGTATATCAACCATTTCTCTGTAGTTGTACTGTGTAACTAAATTGTCTATATCTCTGTTGGTGCACTGTTTAAGTAATTTTACCATATATCTGTAGTTTTTCAGTGTAAGTAATTTAACCATCTCTTTGTAGTTTAGCTGTACTGTGTAAGTAATTTAACCATATCTCTGTAGTTGTACTGTGTAAGTTATTTAACCATGTCTCTGAAGTTTCACTGTGTAAGTAATTTATCCACGTCTCTGTAGTTGCACATTGTAAGTAATTTTGCCATCTCTCTGCAGTTACACTGTGTAAGTAATTTAACCATCTCTCTGTTTTTGCACTCTGTAAGTAATTTGACGATGTTTCTGTTGTTGCACTGTGTCAGTAATTTAACCATCTTTCTGCACTTACACTGTGAATGTAATTGAACCATCTCTTTACGCTTACACTGTGTAAGTTGTTTAATCATGTTTCTGTAGTTGTACGGTGTAAGTAACTTAACCATTTCTCTGTAGTGTAGTTGTACTGTGTAAGTAATTTATCCCTATCTTTGTAGTTGTACTATGTAAGTTATTTAACCTTCTCTCTGAAGATGTTCTGTGTAAGTAATTGATCCATATCTCTGTAGTTGCACTGTGTAAGTAATTTAACCATTTCCCTGCAGTTTTACTGTAAAAGTAATTTAATTATCTCTCTGTAGTGTAGTTTACTGTGTATGTAATATAACCATATATCTGTAGTTGAACTGTGTAAGTAATTTTACCAGCTCTCTGTAGTTGCAATGTGTAAGTAAATTAACCATCTTTTTAGTTACATTGTGTAAGTTATTTAACCATCTCTCTGTAGTAGCACTGTGTAAGTTGTTTATCCATGTCTGTGTAGTGGCACTTTGTTAGTAATTTATCCATATCTCTGTTTGTTTACTGTGTAAGTGATTTAACCTTGTCTCTGTTGCTGCACTATTTAAGTAATTTAACCATTTTTCCGTAGTTTTACTGTGTAACTAATTTAACCATCTCTCTGTAGTTTAGTTGCACTGTGTATGTAATTTAACCTTATATCTGTAGTTTCACTGTGTAAATAATTTAACCATGTCTCTGTAGTTGCACTGTGTAAGTGATTTAACCATTTCTTTTAGTTAAACTGTGTAAGTAATTTAACCATTTCTCTGTAGTTGCACTGTGTAAGTTGTTTAACCATGTCTCTCTAGTTGCACTGTGTAAGTAATTTAACCATCTCTCCGTAGTTGCAGTGTGTAAGTTGTTTAACCATATCTCTGTTGTTGCACGGTATAAGTAATTTAACCATCTCTCTGTAGTTGCACTGTGTAAATAATTTAACCATATCTTTTCAGTTGCACTGTGTAGGTAATTTAAACATGTGTCTGTAGTTTAACTGTGTAAGTAATTTTTCCATGTCTTTGTTTTTCCACTGTGTAAGTAATTTAACCTTGTCTCTGTTGTTGCTCTGTAAGTAATTTAACCATTTCTCTGTACTTGTACTGTGTAATTAATTTATCCATGTATCATTAGTTGCAATGTGTAAGTAATGTAACCTTCTTTCGGTAGTTGCACTATCTAAGTAATTTAACCATGTCTCTGTAGTTGTACAGTGTAAGTAATTTAACCATTTCTCTGTAGTTTTACTGTATAAGTAATTTAACCATCTATTTGTAGTGTAGTTGCACTGTGTATATAATTTAACTTGTATCCTTAGTTGCACTGTGTAAGTAATTTAACCATATATTTTTAGTTGCACTGTGTAAGAAATTTAATCTTTATTTTCGTTGTTGCACTGTGTAATTAATTTATTCATGTCTCTGTACTTGCCCTGCGTACGTAATTTAACCATCTCTTTTTTTTAGTTGAACTGTGTAAGTAATTTCAATATGTCTCTGGTGTTGCGCTGTGTAAGTAATTTATCCATATATCTATAGTTGCACTTTCTAAGTAATTTAACCATATGTGTATGTAATTTTTGCATCTCTCTGTAGTTGCACTATTTAAGTAATTTATCCATGTCTCTGTAGTGTAGTTGTACTCTGTAAATAATTTAACCTTATCTCTGTAGTTGTACTGTATAAGTTATTTAAAAATGTCTCTGAATATGTACTGTGTAAGTAATTTATCCATGTCTCTGTTGTTGCACTGTGTAAGTAATTTATCCATGTCTCTGTAGTTGTACTGTGTAACTAATTTAACCATATCTCTGTAGTAGTACTGTGTAAGTTATTTATCCATGTCTCTGAAGATGTACTGTGTAAGTAATTGAACCATATGTTTTTAGTTGTACTGTGTAAGTAATTCAACCATCTCTTTTAAGTTTTACTGTGTAAGTAATTTTTCCAGGTCTCTCCCTTTGCACTGTGTAAGTAATTTAACCATATATCTGTAGTTGCACTGTGTAAGTAATTTAAACATTTTTCTGTAGTTGCCCTGTGTAACTAATATAACCATGTCTCTTTAGTTGAACTTTCTAAGTAATTTATCCATGTCTCTATAGTTGGACTGTGTAAGTAATTTAACCATCTCTCTGTAGTTGCACTGTGTAAGTAATTTAACCATCTCTATGTTGTTACACTGTGTAAGTAATTTAACCATATCTTTGCAGTTGTACTGTTTAAGTAATTTAATCATATCTCTACAATTGCACTGTGTAAGTAATTTAACCATGTGTCTGTAGTTGTACTGTTTAAGTAATTTAATCATCTCTCTGTAGTTACACACTGTAATTAATTCAACCATGTCTCTGTAGTTGCACTGCGTTTAATAATTTATCCATGTCTCTGTAGTTGCACTGTGTAAGAAATTTAACCATGTCTCTGTAGTTAAACTGTGGAAGTAATTTGAGCACCTCTCTGTAGTTGCACTGTGTAAGTTATTAACCATATTACTGTTGTTGCACTATGTAAGTAATTTAACCATATATTTGCAGTTCCTCTCTGTAGCTTATTAAAACATGTGTCTGTAGTTGTACTGTGTAAATAATTTATCAATGTCTGTGTTATTGCATTGTGTAAGTAATTTTACCATATCTCTTTAGGTGTACTGTGTAAATAATTGAACCATGTCTCTGTAGTTGTACTGTGTTAGTAATTTAACCATCTGTCTGTAGTTGCACTGTGTAAGTAATTTAACCATCTCTTTATACTTGCACTATGTAATTAATATAACCATGTCTCTGTAGTTGAACTGTGTAAGTAATTGATCCATGTCTCTGTAGTTGTACTGTGTAAGTAATTTATCCATATCTTTGTTTTGCACTATTTAAGTAATGTAACCATATATCTGTAGTTGAACTTTAAGTAGTTTAACCATCTCTCTGTAGTTGCATTGTGTAAGTAATTTAACCTTATCTTTGCAGTTGTACTGTGTAAGTAATTTAACCATATCTCTACAATTGCACTGTGTAAGTAATTTAACCATGTGTCTGTAGTTGTACTGTGTAAGTTATTTAACCAATTCTTTGAAGTTGCAATGTGAAAGTAATTTATCCATGTTTCTGTAGTTGCACTGTGTAAGTAATTTAACCATCTTCATATAGTTGCACTGTTTAAGTAATTTAACCATGTCTCTGTTGTTGCACGATGTAAGTAAATTAACCATATCTCTTTAGTTGTTCTGTGTAATTAATTTATCCATATCTCTGTTTTGCACTATGTAAGTAATTTAAACATTTTTCTGTAGTTGCATTGTGTAAATAATTTAACCATCTCTTTATAGTTGCCCTGTGTAACTAATTTAACCATGTCTCTGTAGTTGAGCTTTCTAAGTAATTTATCCATGTCTCTATAGTTGGACTGTGTAAGTAATTTAACCATCTCTCTGTAGTTGCACTGTATAAGTAATTTAACCATCTCTATGTTGTTACACTGTGTAGGTAATTTAACGATATCTTTGCAGTTGTACTGTGTAAGTAATTTAATCATATCTCTACAATTGCACTGTGTAAGTAATTTAACCATGTGTCTGAAGTTGTACTGTTTAAGTAATTTAATCATCTCTCTGCAGTTACACTATGTAATTAATTTAACCATGTGTCTGTAGTTGTACTATGTAAGTAATTTAACCATATCTCTTTAGTTGCACTCTGTAAGTAATTTAACCGTGTCTCTATAGTTACAAACTGTAATTAATTCAACCAATGCTCTGTAGTTGCACTGCGTTTAATAATTTATCCATGTCTCTGTAGTTGCACTGTGTAAGAAATTTAACCATGTCTCTGTAGTTAAACTGTGGAAGTAATTTGAGCACCTCTCTGTAGTTGCACTGTGTAAGTTATTAACCATATCACTGTTGTTGCACTATGTAAGTAATTTAGCCATATATTTGCAGTTCCTCTCTGTAGGTTATTAAAACATGTGTCTGTAGTTGTACTGTGTAAATAATTTATCAATGTCTGTGTTATTGCATTGTGTAAGTAATTTAACCATATCTCTTTAGGTGTACTGTGTAAATAATTGAACCATGTCTCTGTAGTTGTACTGTGTTAGTAATTTAACCATCTGTCTGTAGTTGCACTGTGTAAGTAATTTAACCATCTCTTTATAGTTGCACTATGTAATTAATATAACCATGTCTCTGTAGTTGAACTGTGTAAGTAATTTATCCATGTCTCTGTAGTTGTACTGTGTAAGTAATATATCCATATCTTTGTTTTCCACTATTTAAGTAATGTAACCATATATCTGTAGTTGCACTTTAAGTAGTTTAACCATCTCTCTGTAGTTGCATTGTGTAAGTAATTTAACCTTATCTTTGCAGTTGTACTGTGTAAGTAATTTAACCATATTTCTACAATTGCACTGTGTAAGTAATTTAACCATGTGTCTGTAGTTGTACTGTGTAAGTTATTTAACCAATTCTGTGAAGTTGCATTGTGAAAGTAATTTATCCATGTTTCTGTAGTGGCACTGTGTAAGTAATTTAACCATCTTTATATAGTTGCACTTTGTAAGTAATTTAACCATGTCTCTGTTGTTGCTCTATGTAAGTAAATTAACCATATCTCTCTAGTTGTTCTGTGTAATTAATTTATCCATATCTCTGTTTTGCACAATGTAAGTAATTTAACCATATATCTGTAGTTGCACTGTCTAAGTAATTTCAATATATATCTCTAGTTGCACTGTGTAAGTAATTTAACCTTTATTTTCGTTGTTGCACTGTGTAAGTAATTTCACCATCTTTTGTAGTTGCACTGTGTAAGGAATTTAACCATCTTTGTGTTATTGCACTCTGTAAGTAATTTAACCATAGCTTTGTTGTTACACTGTGTAAGTAATTTAACCATTTCTCTGCACTTACACTGTGTATGTAAGTGAACCATCGCTCTGCACGTACACTATGTAAGTAATTTAATCATGTCTCTGTAGTTGTAATGTATAAGTAACTTATCCATCTCTCTGTAGTGTAGTTGTACTGTGTAAGTAATTCATCCATGTCTCTGTAGTTGCACTGTGTAAGTAATTTATCCATGTCTCTGTAGTTTTACTGTGTAACTAATTTATAAATATCTTTGTAGTTGCACTGTGTAAGTAATTTATCCATGTCTCTGAAGATGTACTGTGTAAGTAATTCAACCATCTCTCTGTAGTTGTACTGTGTAAGTTATTTATCCATGTCTCTGTAGTTGAACTGTGTAAGTAATTTATCCATATATCTGTAGTTGCACTGTGTAAGTAATTTAACCATCTCTCTGTAGTTGAACTGTGTAAGTAATTTAACCATGTCTCTGTAGTTGCACTGGGTAAGTAATTTAACCATAGACCTGTAATTGCACTGTGTAAGTAATTTAACCATGTCTCTGCATTTCCACTGCGTAAGTAATTTAAGCATGTCTCTGTAGTTTTACTGTGTACGTAATTTAACCATATTTCTGTAGTGTAGTTGCACTGTGTCAGTAATTTAACCTTTATCTTCGTTGTTGCACTGTGTAAGTAATTTAACCATCTCTCTGTAGTTGCACTGTGTAAGGAATTTAACAATGTCTCTGTAGTTGCACTGTGTAACTTGTTTAACCATGTCTCTCTAGTTGCACTGTGTAAGTATTTTAATCATCTCTCTGTTATTGCACTCTGTAAGTAATTTAACCATAGCTCTGTTGTTACACTACTTAAGTAATTTAATTATCTCTCTGCAGTTTCACCCTGTAAGTAATTTAACCTTGCCTTGTAGTTGCATTGTGTAAATAATTTAACCATATCTTTTCAGTTGCACTGTGTAGGTAATTTAAACATGTGTCTGTAGTTTAACTGTGTAAGTAATTTTTCCATGTCTCTGTTTTTCCACTGTGTAAGTAATTTAACCTTGTCTCTGTTGTTGCTCTGTAAGTAATTTAACCATTTCTCTGTACTTGTACTGTGTAATTAATTTATCCATGTATCATTAGTTGCAATGTGTAAGTAATGTAACCTTCTTTCGGTAGTTGCACTATCTAAGTAATTTAACCATGTCTCTGTAGTTGTACAGTGTAAGTAATTTAACCATTTCTCTGTAGTTTTACTGTATAAGTAATTTAACCATCTGTTTGTAGTGTAGTTGCACTGTGTATATAATTTAACTTGTATCCTTAGTTGCACTGTGTAAGTAATTTAACCATATATTTTTACTTGCATTGTGTAAGAAATTTAATCTTTATTTTCGTTGTTGCACTGTGTAATTAATTTATTTATGTTTCTGTACTTGCCCTGCGTACGTAATTTAACCATCTCTTTTTTTTAGTGGCACTGTGTAAGTAATTTCAATATGTTTCTGGTGTTGCGCTGTGTAAGCAATTTATTTATATATCTATAGTTGCACTTTCTAAGTAATTTAACCATATGTGTATGTAATTTTTGCATCTCTCTGTAGTTGCACTATTTAAGTAATTTATCCATGTCTCTGTAGTGTAGTTGTACTCTGTAAGTAATTTAACCTTATCTCTGTAGTTGTACTGTATAAGTTATTTAAAAATGTCTCTGAATATGTACTGTGTAAGTAATTTATCCATGTCTCTGTTGTTGCACTGTGTAAGTAATTTATCCATGTCTCTGTAGTTGTACTGTGTAACTAATTTAACCATATCTCTGTAGTAGTACTGTGTAAGTTATTTATCCATGTCTCTGAAGATGTACTGTGTAAGTAATTTAACCATATGTTTTTAGTTGTACTGTGTAAGTAATTCAACCATCTCTTTTAAGTTTTACTGTGTAAGTAATTTTTCCAGGTCTCTCCCTTTGCACTGTGTAAGTAATTTAACCATATATCTGTAGTTGCACTGTGTAAGTAATTTAAACATTTTTCTGTAGTTGCATTGTGTAAATAATTTAACCATCTTTTTATAGTTGCCCTGTGTAACTAATTTAACCATGTCTCTGTAGTTGAACTTTCTAAGTAATTTATCCATGTCTCTATAGTTGGACTGTGTAAGTAATTTAACCATCTCTCTGTAGTTGCACTGTGTAAGTAATTTAACCATCTCTATGTTGTTACACTGTGTAAGTAATTTAACCATATCTTTGCAGTTGTACTGTTTAAGTAATTTAATCATATCTCTACAATTGCACTGTGTAAGTAATTTAACCATGTGTCTGTAGTTGTACTGTTTAAGTAATTTAATCATCTCTCTGCAGTTACACTATGTAATTAATTTAACCATGTGTCTGTAGTTGTACTATGTAAGTAATTTAACCATATCTCTTTAGTTGCACTCTGTAAGTAATTTAACCGTGTCTCTGTAGTTACAAACTGTAATTAATTCAACCATGTCTCTGTAGTTGCACTGCGTTTAATAATTTATCCATGTCTCTGTAGTTGCACTGTGTAAGAAATTTAACCATGTCTCTGTAGTTAAACTGTGGAAGTAATTTGAGCACCTCTCTGTAGTTGCACTGTGTAAGTTATTAACCATATCACTGTTGTTGCACTATGTAAGTAATTTAGCCATATATTTGCAGTTCCTCTCTGTAGGTTATTAAAACATGTGTCTGTAGTTGTACTGTGTAAATAATTTATCAATGTCTGTGTTATTGCATTGTGTAAGTAATTTAACCATATCTCTTTAGGTGTACTGTGTAAATAATTGAACCATGTCTCTGTAGTTGTACTGTGTTAGTAATTTAACCATCTGTCTGTAGTTGCACTGTGTAAGTAATTTAACCATCTCTTTATAGTTGCACTATGTAATTAATATAACCATAGACCTGTAATTGCACTGTGTAAGTAATTTAACCATGTCTCTGCATTTCCACTGCGTAAGTAATTTAAGCATGTCTCTGTAGTTTTACTGTGTACGTAATTTAACCATATTTCTGTAGTGTAGTTGCACTGTGTCAGTAATTTAACCTTTATCTTCGTTGTTGCACTGTGTAAGTAATTTAACCATCTCTCTGTAGTTGCACTGTGTAAGGAATTTAACAATGTCTCTGTAGTTGCACTGTGTAACTTGTTTAACCATGTCTCTCTAGTTGCACTGTGTAAGTATTTTAATCATCTCTCTGTTATTGCACTCTGTAAGTAATTTAACCATAGCTCTGTTGTTACACTACTTAAGTAATTTAATTATCTCTCTGCAGTTTCACCCTGTAAGTAATTTAACCTTGCCTTGTAGTTGCATTGTGTAAATAATTTAACCATATCTTTTCAGTTGCACTGTGTAGGTAATTTAAACATGTGTCTGTAGTTTAACTGTGTAAGTAATTTTTCCATGTCTCTGTTTTTCCACTGTGTAAGTAATTTAACCTTGTCTCTGTTGTTGCTCTGTAAGTAATTTAACCATTTCTCTGTACTTGTACTGTGTAATTAATTTATCCATGTATCATTAGTTGCAATGTGTAAGTAATGTAACCTTCTTTCGGTAGTTGCACTATCTAAGTAATTTAACCATGTCTCTGTAGTTGTACAGTGTAAGTAATTTAACCATTTCTCTGTAGTTTTACTGTATAAGTAATTTAACCATCTGTTTGTAGTGTAGTTGCACTGTGTATATAATTTAACTTGTATCCTTAGTTGCACTGTGTAAGTAATTTAACCATATATTTTTACTTGCACTGTGTAAGAAATTTAATCTTTATTTTCGTTGTTGCACTGTGTAATTAATTTATTCATGTTTCTGTACTTGCCCTGCGTACGTAATTTAACCATCTCTTTTTTTTTAGTTGCACTGTGTAAGTAATTTCAATATGTTTCTGGTGTTGCGCTGTGTAAGTAATTTATTTATATATCTATAGTTGCACTTTCTAAGTAATTTAACCATATGTGTATGTAATTTTTGCATCTCTCTGTAGTTGCACTATTTAAGTAATTTATCCATGTCTCTGTAGTGTAGTTGTACTCTGTAAATAATTTAACCTTATCTCTGTAGTTGTACTGTATAAGTTATTTAAAAATGTCTCTGAATATGTACTGTGTAAGTAATTTATCCATGTCTCTGTTGTTGCACTGTGTAAGTAATTTATCCATGTCTCTGTAGTTGTACTGTGTAACTAATTTAACCATATCTCTGTAGTAGTACTGTGTAAGTTATTTATCCATGTCTCTGAAGATGTACTGTGTAAGTAATTTAACCATATGTTTTTAGTTGTACTGTGTAAGTAATTCAACCATCTCTTTTAAGTTTTACTGTGTAAGTAATTTTTCCAGGTCTCTCCCTTTGCACTGTGTAAGTAATTTAACCATATATCTGTAGTTGCACTGTGTAAGTAATTTAAACATTTTTCTGTAGTTGCATTGTGTAAATAATTTAACCATCTTTTTATAGTTGCCCTGTGTAACTAATTTAACCATGTCTCTGTAGTTGAACTTTCTAAGTAATTTATCCATGTCTCTATAGTTGGACTGTGTAAGTAATTTAACCATCTCTCTGTAGTTGCACTGTGTAAGTAATTTAACCATCTCTATGTTGTTACACTGTGTAAGTAATTTAACCATATCTTTGCAGTTGTACTGTTTAAGTAATTTAATCATATCTCTACAATTGCACTGTGTAAGTAATTTAACCATGTGTCTGTAGTTGTACTGTTTAAGTAATTTAATCATCTCTCTGCAGTTACACTATGTAATTAATTTAACCATGTGTCTGTAGTTGTACTATGTAAGTAATTTAACCATATCTCTTTAGTTGCACTCTGTAAGTAATTTAACCGTGTCTCTGTAGTTACAAACTGTAATTAATTCAACCATGTCTCTGTAGTTGCACTGCGTTTAATAATTTATCCATGTCTCTGTAGTTGCACTGTGTAAGAAATTTAACCATGTCTCTGTAGTTAAACTGTGGAAGTAATTTGAGCACCTCTCTGTAGTTGCACTGTGTAAGTTATTAACCATATCACTGTTGTTGCACTATGTAAGTAATTTAGCCATATATTTGCAGTTCCTCTCTGTAGGTTATTAAAACATGTGTCTGTAGTTGTACTGTGTAAATAATTTATCAATGTCTGTGTTATTGCATTGTGTAAGTAATTTAACCATATCTCTTTAGGTGTACTGTGTAAATAATTCAACCATGTCTCTTTAGTTGTACTGTGTTAGTAATTTAACCATCTGTCTGTAGTTGCACTGTGTAAGTAATTTAACCATCTCTTTATAGTTGCACTGTGTAAGTAATTTAACCATAGACCTGTAATTGCACTGTGTAAGTAATTTAACCATGTCTTTGCATTTCCACTGTGTATGTAATTTAAGCATGTCTCTGTAGTTTTACTGTGTACGTAATTTAACCATCTTTCTGTAGTGTAATTGCACTGTGACAGTAATTTAAATTTTATTTTCGTTGTTGCACTGTGTAAGTAATTTAACCATCTCTCTGTAGTTGCACTGTGTAACTTGTTTAACCATGTTTCTCGAGTTGCACTGTGTAAGTATTTTAATCATCTCTCTGTTATTGCACTCTGTAAGTAATTTAACCATAGCTCTGTTGTTACACTGCTTAAGTAATTTAATTATCTCTCTGCAGTTTCACTGTGTATGTAATTTAACCTTGCCTTGTAGTTGCATTGTGTAAATAATTTAACCATATTTTTTCAGTTGCACTGTGTAGGTAATTTAAACATGTGTCTGTAGTTGTACTGTGTAAGTACTTTTTCCATGTCTCTGTTTTTCCACTGTGTAAGTAATTTAACCTTGTCTCTGTTGTTGCTCTGTAAGTAATTTAACCATTTCTCTGTACTTGTACTGTGCAATTAATTTATCCATGTCTCATAAGTTGCAATGTGTAAGTAATGTAACCTTCTCTCGGTAGTTGCACTATCTAAGTAATTTGACGATGTCTCTGTAGTTGTACAGTGTAAGTAATTTAACCATTTCTCTGTAGTTTTACTGTATAAGTAATTTAACCATCTGTTTGTAGTGTAGTTGCACTGTGTATATAATTTAACTTGTATCCTTAGTTGCACTGTGTAAGTAATTTAACCATATATTTTTACTTGCATTGTGTAAGAAATTTAATCTTTATTTTCGTTGTTGCACTGTGTAATTAATTTATTTATGTTTCTGTACTTGCCCTGCGTACGTAATTTAACCATCTCTTTTTTTTTAGTTGCACTGTGTAAGTAATTTCAATATGTTTCTGGTGTTGCGCTGTGTAAGCAATTTATTTATATATCTATAGTTGCACTTTCTAAGTAATTTAACCATATGTGTATGTAATTTTTGCATCTCTCTGTAGTTGCACTATTTAAGTAATTTATCCATGTCTCTGTAGTGTAGTTGTACTCTGTAAGTAATTTAACCTTATCTCTGTAGTTGTACTGTATAAGTTATTTAAAAATGTCTCTGAATATGTACTGTGTAAGTAATTTATCCATGTCTCTGTTGTTGCACTGTGTAAGTAATTTATCCATGTCTCTGTAGTTGTACTGTGTAACTAATTTAACCATATCTCTGTAGTAGTACTGTGTAAGTTATTTATCCATGTCTCTGAAGATGTACTGTGTAAGTAATTTAACCATATGTTTTTAGTTGTACTGTGTAAGTAATTCAACCATCTCTTTTAAGTTTTACTGTGTAAGTAATTTTTCCAGGTCTCTCCCTTTGCACTGTGTAAGTAATTTAACCATATATCTGTAGTTGCACTGTGTAAGTAATTTAAACATTTTTCTGTAGTTGCATTGTGTAAATAATTTAACCATCTTTTTATAGTTGCCCTGTGTAACTAATTTAACCATGTCTCTGTAGTTGAACTTTCTAAGTAATTTATCCATGTCTCTATAGTTGGACTGTGTAAGTAATTTAACCATCTCTCTGTAGTTGCACTGTGTAAGTAATTTAACCATCTCTATGTTGTTACACTGTGTAAGTAATTTAACCATATCTTTGCAGTTGTACTGTTTAAGTAATTTAATCATATCTCTACAATTGCACTGTGTAAGTAATTTAACCATGTGTCTGTAGTTGTACTGTTTAAGTAATTTAATCATCTCTCTGCAGTTACACTATGTAATTAATTTAACCATGTGTCTGTAGTTGTACTATGTAAGTAATTTAACCATATCTCTTTAGTTGCACTCTGTAAGTAATTTAACCGTGTCTCTGTAGTTACAAACTGTAATTAATTCAACCATGTCTCTGTAGTTGCACTGCGTTTAATAATTTATCCATGTCTCTGTAGTTGCACTGTGTAAGAAATTTAACCATGTCTCTGTAGTTAAACTGTGGAAGTAATTTGAGCACCTCTCTGTAGTTGCACTGTGTAAGTTATTAACCATATCACTGTTGTTGCACTATGTAAGTAATTTAGCCATATATTTGCAGTTCCTCTCTGTAGGTTATTAAAACATGTGTCTGTAGTTGTACTGTGTAAATAATTTATCAATGTCTGTGTTATTGCATTGTGTAAGTAATTTAACCATATCTCTTTAGGTGTACTGTGTAAATAATTGAACCATGTCTCTGTAGTTGTACTGTGTTAGTAATTTAACCATCTGTCTGTAGTTGCACTGTGTAAGTAATTTAACCATCTCTTTATAGTTGCATTATGTAATTAATATAACCATGTCTCTGTAGTTGAACTGTGTAAGTAATTTATCCATGTCTCTGTAGTTGTACTGTGTAAGTAATATATCCATATCTTTGTTTTCCACTATTTAAGTAATGTAACCATATATCTGTAGTTGCACTTTAAGTAGTTTAACCATCTCTCTGTAGTTGCATTGTGTAAGTAATTTAACCTTATCTTTGCAGTTGTACTGTGTAAGTAATTTAACCATATTTCTACAATTGCACTGTGTAAGTAATTTAACCATGTGTCTGTAGTTGTACTGTGTAAGTTATTTAACCAATTCTGTGAAGTTGCATTGTGAAAGTAATTTATCCATATTTCTGTAGTTGCACTGTGTAAGTAATTTAACCATCTTTATATAGTTGCACTTTGTAAGTAATTTAACCATGTCTCTCTAGTTGTTCTGTGTAATTAATTTATCCATATCTCTTTTTGCACTATTTAAGTAATTTAACCATATATCTGTAGTTGCACTGTATAAGTAATTTAACCATCTCTCTGTAGTTGCATTGTATAAGTAATTTAACCATTTCTTTATAGTTGCGCTGTGTAATTAATTTAACCATGTCTCTGTAGTTGAACTTTGTAATTAATTTATCCATGTCTCTATACTTGAACTGTTTAAGTAATTTAACCATATATCTGTAGTTGCACTGTGTAAGTAATTTAACCGTCTCTATGTTGTAACACTGTGTAAGTAATTTAACCATATCTTTGCAGTTGTTCTGTGTAAGTAATTTAACCATATCTCTACAATTGTACTGTGTAAGTAATTTAACCATGTGTCTGTAGTTGTACTGTGTAAGTTATTTAACCAATTCTTTGAAGTTGCAATGTGAAAGTAATTTATCCATGTTTCTGTAGTTGCACTGTGTAAGTAATTTAACCATCTTCATATAGTTGCACTGTTTAAGTAATTTAACCTTGTCTCTGTTGTTGCACGATGTAAGTAAATTAACCATATCTCTTTAGTTGTTCTGTGTAATTAATTTATCCATATCTCTGTTTTGCACTATGTAAGTAATTTAAACATTTTTCTGTAGTTGCATTGTGTAAATAATTTAACCATCTCTCTGTAGTTGAACTGTGTAAGTAATTTTATCATCTCTTTTAGTTACATTGTGTAAGTAATTTAATCATCTTTCTGTAGTAGCACTGTGTAAGTTGTTTAACCATGTCTCTCTAGTTGAACTGTGTAAGTAATTTTACCATCTCTCTGCAGTTGCACTGTGTAAGTAATTTAACGATCTCTTTTAGTTGCATTGTGTAAGTATTTTAAACCATCTCTCTGTAGTAGCACTGTGTAAGTTTTTTATCCATGTCTCTCTAGTTGCACTGTGTACGTAATTTAACCATTTCTCTGTACCCTAACTGTGTAAGTTGTTTAACCATGTCTCTTTAGTTACACTGTGTAAGTTGTTTAACCATGTCTCGTTAGTTGCACTGTCTAAGTAATTTTACCATCTCTCTGTATTTGCACTGTGTAAGTAATTTAACCATCTCTCTGTAGTTGCACTGTGTAAGATGTTTAACCATGTCTCTCAAGTTGCACTGTGTAAGTAATTTATCTATATCTCTGTTGTTCCACTGTGTAACTGATTGAACCATGTCTGTGTTGTTGCCATGTTTAAGTAATTTAATCATTTCTCTGTAGTTTTCATGTGTTAGTAATTTAACCATTTCTCTGTAGTTTAGTTGTACTTTGTATGTAATTAAACATATATCTGCAGATGTACTGTGTGAGTAATTTAACCATATACCTATAGTTGCACTGTGTAAGTAATTTAACCTTCTATCTGCAGTTGCACTGTGTTAGTAATTTAAAGATATCTTCGTAGTTGCACTGTGTAAGTGATTTAACCATGTTTCTGTTGTTGCACTGTTTAAGTAATTCAACCATTTCTCTGTAGTTTTAATGTGTTAGTAATTTAACCATTTCTCTGTAGTTTAGTTGTACTTTGTATGTAATTAAAGTAATAACTGCAGATGTACTGTGTGAGTAATTTAACCATATACCTATAGTTGCACTGTGTAAGTAATTTAACCTTCTATCTGCAGTTGCACTGTGTTAGTAATTTAAAGATATCTTCGTAGTTGCACTGTGTAAGTGATTTAACCATGTCTCTGTTGTTGCACTGTTTAAGTAATTCAACCATTTGTATGTAGTTTTACTGTGTAAGTAATTTAACCATCTCTCTGTAGTGTTGTTGCAATGTGTATGTAATATAGCCATATATCTGTACTTTCACTGTGTAAGTAAGTTAACCATGCCTCTGTATTTACACTGTATAAGTTATTTAACCACATGTCTGTACTTGTACTGTGTAATTTATTTAACCATGTCTCTGAAGTTGCGCTGTGTAAGTAATATATCCATGTCTCTGTAGTTGCCATGTGTAAGTAATTTATCCATGTTTCTGTAGTTGCACTGTGTAAGTAATTTAACAATGTCTCTGTAGGTGAATTGTTTAAGTAATTTTATCATCTCTCTGTAGTTGCACTGTGTAAGTAACTTAACCATCTCTTTTAGTTATATTGTGTAAGTAATTTAACCATCTCTCTGTAGTAGCACTGTGTAAGTTGTTTATCCATGTATCTCTAGTTGCACTGTGTTAGTAATTTATCCATATCTCTGTTGGCCCACTGTGTAAGTGATTTAACCATGTCTCTGTTGCTGCACTGTTTAAATAATTATACCATTTCTCTGTAGTTTTACTGTGTAACTAATTTAACCATCTCTCTGTAGTTTTGTTGCACTGTGTATGTAATTTAACCATATATCTGTAGTTTCACTCTGTAAGTAATTTAACCATGTATTTGTAGTTGCTCTTTAAGTTATTTAACCATACCTGTGTATTTTTACTGGGTAAGTAATTTATCCATGTCTTTTCTATTGTCACTGTGTAAGTAATTTAACCATGTCTGTGTAGATGCATTGTGTAAGTAATTTAACTATGTCTCTGTAGATGCATTGTGTAAGTAATTTAACCTTGTATCTGTAGTTGCACTGTCTAAGTAATTCAACCTTGTATCTGTAGTTGCACTGTTTAAGTAATTTAACCATATCTCTGTAGTTGTACAGTGTAAGTAATTCAACCATTTGTCTGTAGTTTTACTGTGTAAGTAATTTAACCATCTCTCTGTAGTGTAGTTGCACTGTGTATGTAATATAACCATATATCTGTATATTCACTGTGTAAGTAATTTAACCATGCCTCTGTAGTTACACTGTATAAGTGATTTAACCACATGTCTGTACTTGTACTGTGTAAGTTATCTAACCATGTCTCCTTAGTTGCCCTATGTAAGTAATTTATCCATGTTTCTGTAGTTTCACTGTGTAAGTAATTTAACCATGTCTCTGTAGTTGAACTGTGTAAGTAATTTTACCATCTCTCTCTAGTTGCACTGTGTAAGTAACTTAACCATCTCTTTTAGTTACATTGTGGAAGTAATTTATCCATGTCTCTCTAGTTGCACTGTGTTAGTAATTTATCGATATCTCTGTTGGTGCACTGTGTAAGTGATTTAACCTTGTCTCTGTTGCTGCACTTTTTAAGTAATTTAACCATTTCTTCGTAGTTTTACTGTGTAACTAATTTAACCATCTCTCTGTAGTTTAGTTGCACTGTGTATGTAATTTAACCATATATCTGTAGTTTCACTCTGTATGTAATTTAACCATGTCTCTGTAGTTGTACTGTGTAAGTGATTTAACCATCGCTTTTAGTTAAACTGTGTAAAAATTTAACCATTTCTCTGTAGTTGCATTGTGTAAGTTGTTTAACCATGTCTCTCTAGTTGCACTGTGTAACTAATTTAACCATATCTCTGTAGTAGTACTGTGTAAGTTATTTATCCATGTCTCTGAAGATGTACTGTGTAAGTAATTTAACCATCTCTCTGTAGTTGCACTGTGTGAGTTTTTTAACCATATCTCTGTTGTTGCACGGTATAAGTAATTTAACCATCTCTCTTGAGTTACATTGTGTAAGAAATTTAACCATATCTCTGTAGTTGTACTGTGTAAGCTATTTAACGATGTCTCTGAAGTTGCACTGTGTAAGTAATTTATCCATGTCTTTGTAGTTGCACTGTGTAAGTAATTTATCCATTTCTCTGTAGTTGCACTGTGTAAGTAATTTAACCATATATCTGTAGTTGCACTGTGTAAGTAATTTAACCATATATCTGTAGTTGCACTGAGTAAGTAATTTAACCATTACTCTGTAGTTGCACTGTGTAAGTAATTTAAACATGTCTCTGTACTTGTACTGTGTAAGTAATTTCATTATATTTCTGTAATGGCACTGTGTAAATTAGTTAACCATCTCGTTGTTGTTGCACTGTGTAAGTTATTTAAGGATGTTTCTGTAGTTGTATTGTGTAAGTAATTTAACCATGTCTCTCTAGTTGCACTGTGTAACTAATTTAACCATCTCTCTGTAGTTGTACTGTGTAAGTAATTTAACAATATCTCTGTAGTTCTACTTTTTATGTAATTTAACCATCTCTCTATAGTTGCATTGTGTAAGTAATTTATCCATATTTCTGTAGTTGTACTGTGTAAGTATTTAATTGTATCTCTGCAGTTATTCTGTGTAAGTGATTTAACCTTCTGTGTGTAATTGTACTGTCTAAGTAATTTAACCATGTCTCTGTAGTTGTAATGTGTAAGTAATTTATCCATGTTTCTGTAGTTGTACTGTGTAAGTAATTTCCACATGTCTCTGATGTTGCACTGTGTAAGTAATATAACCTTGTCTGTGTAGTTGCACTGTGTAAGTAATTTTATCATGTTATTTAGAAGTGGGTGATATTAACCAGTATTCCAGTTAGAAGTGGGTGATATTAACCAGTATACCAGTTAGAAGTCGATTATATTGACTAGTATACCATTAAAAAGTGGGTTAAATTAACTGGTATACCAATTTAGAAACGGGTGATATTGACAGGTATACAAGTTAGAAGTAGATGATACACTGGTATACCATTTAAAAGTGAGTGAAGATCACTGGTATAACATTTAGAAGTGGGTGATATTCACTGGTATAACAGTTAGAAGTGAGTGATATTAACTAGTATACCAGTTAGAAGTGGGTGATATTAACTAGTATACCAGTTAGAAGTGGGTGATATTCACTAGTATACCAGTGGGAAGTGGGTGATATTGACTGGTATGGTATACCAGTTAGAAGTGGGTGATATTGACTGGTATATCATTTATAAGTGCGTGATATGAACTGGTATACCATTTAGAAATGGGTATTATTATCCAGTATATCAGCGAGAAATGGATGATAATAATTTGTGTACCAGTTAGAAGTAGGTGATATTGACTGGTATTACAGTTAGAAGTGGGTTATATTTACCAGTTTACCAGTTATAAGTGGGTGATATTAACTAGCATACCAGTAAAAAGCGGGTGATATTGACTAGTATACCATTTAGAAGTGGGTGATATTCACTAGTATACTGGTTAGAAGTGGGTGATATTAACTAGCATAACAGCTAGAAGTGGGTGATATTCACTAGTATAACAATTAGAAGTGGGTGATATTGACTGGTATACCATTTAAAAGTAGGTGATTTTCACTGGTATACCATTTAGAAGTGGGTGATATTTACTAGTATACCAGTTAGAAGTGAGTGATATTAACCAGTATACCAGTTAGAAGTGGGTGATATTGAACAGTATACCTGTTAGAAGTGGGTGATATTAACTGGTATACCAGATTGAAATGGGTGATATTAACTAGTATACCAGTTAGAAGTGGGTGATATTAACTAGTATACCAGTTAGAAGTGGGTGATATTGACTAGTGTACCAGTTAGAAGTGTGTGATATTAACCAGTATACTAGTTAGAAGTGGGTTATATTAACCAGCATACCAGTTAAAAGTGTGTAATATTAACTAGTATACGAGTTATAAGTGGGTGTTATTAACTAGTATACCAGGTAGAATTAGATGATATTACTTAGTGTTCCAGTTAGAAGTGGGTCATATTGACTGGTGTACCAGTTAGAAGTGGGTCATATTAACCAGTATACCAGTTTGAAGTGGATGATATTAACCAGTATAGCTGTTAAAAGTGGGTGATATTAACTAGTATACCAGTTAGAAGTTGGTGATATTAATTACTATACCAGTTAGAGGTGGGTGATATTGACTGGTCTACAATTCAAAAGTAGGTGATTTTCACTGGTATACCATTTTGAAGTGGGTGATATTTACTGGTATACCAGTTAGAAGTGAGTGATTTTAACCGATATACCAGGTAGAAGTTGGTGATATTAACTAGTATTCCAGCTAGAAATGGGTGACATTCCCTAGTATACCAGCTAAAAGTGGGTGATATTTACTAGTATATCACTTAGAAGTGGGTGATATTAACTTGTATACCAGCTACATGTGGGTGATATTAGCTAGCATTCCAGTTAGAAGTGGGTGATTTTGACTAGTTTATTATTTAGAATTGGGTGATATTCACTGGTATACCAGATAGAAGTGGGTGATATTATCTGCAGTACCAGTTAGTAGTGTGTGGTATTAACTAGTATTCCAGTTAGAAGTGGGTGATATTAACAAATATATAAGTTACAGTGGAAGTTATTAACTAGTATACCAGCTAGATTGGGATGATATTAACGAGTATACCTGTTAAAAGTTGGTGATATTAACTAGTATACCAGTTAGAAGTGGGTTATATTAACTAGCATATCAGTTTGAAGTGGGTGTTATTAACCAGTATACCAGTTAAAAGTGGGTGGTATTAACTTGTATTCCAGTTAAAAGTGGTTGGTATTAACTAGTATACCAGCTAGAAGTGGGTGATATTAACCAGTATACCAGTTTGAAGTGGGTTTTATTAACCAGTATACCAGTTAAAAGTGGGTGATATTAACTAGTGTACCAGTTAGAAGTCGGTGATATTTAGTAGTATACCAGTTAGAAGTGGTAGTTATTAACTAGTATAACAGCTAGAAGTGGTTGATATCAATTAGTGTACCAGTTAGAAGTGGGTGATATTGACTGGTGTACCAGTTAGAAGAGGGTGATATTGACTGGTGTACCAGTTAGAAGAGGGTGATATTAACCAGTTTACCAGTTAGAAGTGGGTGATATTAACGTGTATACCAGTTAGAACTGTGTGATATTGACTAGTATACCATTTTGAAGTGGGTGATATTGACTGGTATTCCAGTTAGAAATGGGTGGTATTGACTGGTATACCATATAAAAGTAGGTGATTTTCACTGGTATACCATTTAGAAGTGGTTGATATTTACTAGTATACCAGTTAGAAGTGAGTGATATTAACTGGTATACCAGTTAGAAATTGGTGATAATAAATAGTATACCAGTTAGAAGTGGGTGATTTTAACAAGTATACCAGTTAGAAGAGGGTGATATTAACTAGTATATCTGTTAGAAGTGGGTCATATTAAGTAGTGTACCCGGTAGAAGTGGGTGATATTCTCTAGTATACCAGTTAGAAATGGGTGATATTAACTGGAATGCCAGCTAGAAGTGGGTGATATTCACTAGTATAACAATTAGATGTGGTTGATATTAACTTGCTATCTTTCTTGTTATTTAGTGCTAGAGTAGGTAGAACTCATTCTATATTCGAAGCAAAAGCTTTTGGATTCTGATATTGTATAGCATTGTATTGTGTTGTATTGTATTGTATTGTATGTATGGTATTCCTCAGGTGAATTGGTCCCTCACTGGTACAAAGGTAAGTTTTCGAATTTACAAAGCAAAAATTGGGGTTGGATTCCCCTTTGTGGACTCAGCAGATAGCCCATCGTTGCTTTGCTATAAGAAAAACACTCGCAAAATTTTAACCATAAATAGATTGGCCCCCCAGTGGCTCAGCGGTATGTCTGCGTACTTACAGGCTCAAATCCGGGTTTCGATACCCATGGTGGGCAGAGCACAGATATCTTATTGTGTAGCTTTGTGCTTAATTCAAAAAAACAACAACAACAAAACAACACTAAATAGATTATTTAAACTAATACAGTAATTGCGTGGGTGAAGAAATAACAAAATAGAATATGAAATTGTTGTAAAAACTAAAATAATTGTGGTATAAGTAAAAAAAAAAGTGTAACTTTTTATTTCGTGTTTCACAAATAAAAATATTTTACTCTTTAGAATTTTTTACAACTATTTTATTTATTTGTTTCATTACTATTCTGTGGCGCTCTCAAACGGCAACTATTGTAACTATTCATAGACAGAATAAACAAGTTCATCCGAGGTACACGACATCCAAAACTGACATAACTGTAGAAAGGTATACTGTCTTATCCATATTATCCTGTTTATGTAGTTATAGGAAGGAAGATATGGTATTTTATCTGTACTCTTCTGTTGATGTAGGTGTAGAAAGGTATACTGTCTTAACCTGTTTATATAGTAGTATGATATGTGTGTGTAGTCTACACATCATTGTTAATCACAGGGCACGATTTTAGTGTTTACTCTTGTATTCTTGGGTTACGAGGTTCTATTCCAAAACAGGTGTGTTTCCATAACAACCCTCGTATTATCATCTAACCAGACCTAAACGGCCTTGGTGGAAATGTACATAAACATCCTCCCCCTTTCTTGTGCCCGTTAAACCTTGAATTAACAAGTTCTAGAATCCATCAGTAAACTTAAAGAAATTTTTTTTTTTAGAATGTAAACCCTTTCCGCAAGGAATACCATCAATTTATTTTCCGTTTCAGACATGTTGTGATATATAACATTTATGAATATGAACAGTTGTCACAATTGTTATGGTGTAAAAGAAATATACCAGGAATTGTTATTATTGTTAATTTTATTTATGTCATATACAAACAATACATTTGTAGGAAAATAATTTATCACAAAATGTTATATATTTTATTTGTAACACAGATTATTTATATATTTTTATCCCGATTTAACATTAATGGCCTTCACAAACTTGTGTTCTTTTTCTCGGGTAATGTTAGGGGTATTAAGAATCTTTGTTACACACCTGTTCGTGTGACCATAAAATGGAATCTGTCTTATCCAGCTATTAATTAGAGAGCTATCTTGATGTTGTAACGTACAGTAAAATTATCTGGTCTTTTGTTACAAGAACCAATAAACTATTCGTCAAATGCCTGTTGGGCAAATAGACAGAGAATTTGAGTTTCATGTACACTCACCCCACCTCCCCCAATTTGAGAAACCGATTAGAGAGTCGGGTTAAATCAAATTACTGTAAACGTTCATGCAAGAGAAAACAATACGATAGTTTCCATTAACATTAGCTCCCTCTGCCACCACCATAACAAACTAGATGAGGGTACAATGAAAGACAGTATCGCTTCTTATAAACCTGGTTCTCATTACCACCCATTCAAATGCAAGAATCCAAGTTGGCATCCGATCACCACCCTCAAGCTCCACCCTCACCTAGATTAAACTACAGGTTTCATCCTTCCACGTTCTCCCGTTCGTCAACTACCAAATTATAGACGAGAAGAAAGAAGAAATTAGAATGACGATCAAGTGAACCGCTACCAACTTCTATAAGTTAGCGTGCCTTCCCTGGAGGCTATCCCCTAACAATAGCTTCACTAGATTACACCCCTCAGCTGTAATACGACAGCATACCTAAATTATTCTTATGGAATCAAAAACGTTCTCCTGTAATTATAGGTTAGCGAGCCACGTGACCTTGCAGACGTAATGGCATTTAAAACGATAGAAGAAGGCCTATTTGACCCAGCTATCCCTCTACTAAAGAACTCATATCTTACTGGTATTATCAATTATCAGATCTGATGAGTTTCTAGCCTGTTTTACAAAGTATATCTTCTGATTTTTCTCAGTTCCCGTGTTTATATTTTCAAGAAAATACAAAGCCACCGCTTCCTTCATTGTGTTGTGTATAAGTTGTGCTGATTATAACTCTATCGACGTGAATAAAGTTATGTTTCATTTCATTGTGAAGAAGGTGGGTCAAACACCAGAGGATGTTTGGGGATAAAGTTAATTTTGAACGGTTTGGCTGAGGAACAAACTTGGAACTCAAAGCTTTGAATAACATATATATCACACTGATGTAACCAACAGTACAAAAAGAGCTTGAATAACATATATCACACTGATGTAACCAACAGAACAATAACTTGAATAACATATATCACACTTGTGTTACTAACAGTACAACAAGAACTTGAAAAACATATATATCACACTGATGTGAGCAAAAGTATTACCAGAACTTCAATAACATATATCACACTGATGTGACCAATAGTACTACAAAAACTTAAATAACATATGTATCACACTGATGTAAAAAATAGTACTACAAGAACTCGAATAACATACATATCACACTGATGTGACCGATAGTACTTCGAGAACGTTAATAACATATAACACACTGATGTAACCAAGAGTACTACAAGAACTTGAATAACATATATCACACTGATGTAACCAACAGTACAATAAGAGCTTGAATAACATATATCACACTGATGTAACCAACAATACAACAACAACTTGAATAACATATATAACTCTAAGGTAACCAATAGTGCCAGAATAGCTCGAACAACATATAGCACACTGATGTAACCAACAGTACTACGAGAACTTGAATAACACATATCACACTGATGTACTAACAGTACTAGAATAACTTGAATAACATATATCACACTTATTTAACCAATTCTACTAAAAGAACTTCAATAACACATATCACACTGATGTGTCCAATAGTACTACAAGAACTTAAATAACATATATATCACACTGATGTGACCAATAGCACTCCAAAATCGTGAATAACATATATCACACTAATGTAACCAATAGTACAACGAGAATTGAATAACACATATCACACTGATGTAACCAAAAGTACTGGAAGGACTTGAAAAAAAATATTACACAAATGTAACCAATAGTACTACGAGAATTGAATAACATACATCACACTTATATAACCAATAGTATTACTGGAACTTGAATAACAAATATCACACTCATGTAACCAATCATTTTGAAAAACTTGAAGAACATATATCACACTTTTGTAACCAATATTACTACAAGAACTTGAATAACATATATATCACACTGATTTAACTAATAGTACCACAATAACCTCAATAACATATATCACACTGATGTGACTAAGAGTACTACAAGAACTTGAATAAAATAGATCACACAAATGTAACCGACAGTATGAGAAGAACTTGGATAACATATATCACACTGATGTAACCAATAGTATTACGAGAACTTGAATAACATATATATAACCCTGATGTAACGAATAATTCAACAAGAACTTGAATAACGTATATCACATTGATGTAACGAACAGTACTAAAAGAACTTGAATAACATTTATCACACCGATGTAACCAATAATACTTCAAGAAGTTGAATAACATATATGACACTAATGTGACCAATAGTACTACAAGAGCTTGAATACAATATATCTTTCTGATGTAACCAACAGTTTTACAACAACTTGAATATAATATCTCTTACTGATGTAACCAACAGTAATACAACAACTTGAATAACATATATAACATTGATGTTTCCAATAGTACTACAAGACTTTGTACAACATATATCACACTGATGTGACCAACAGTACAATAACTTGAATAACATATATCACACTGATGTAACCAATAGTACAACAAGAACTTAAATAATATATATCACACAAATGTAACAAAAAGTATTACAAGAACGTGAATAACATATATCACACTGATGTAACCAATAATAGTACTAAAGCTTGAATAACATATATCATACTAATGTAACAAATAGTACTACAAGAACTCATATAACATATATCACACTGATATAACCAATAGTACTACAATAGCTTGAACAACATATATCACACTGATTTAAATAACAGTACTACAAGAACTTGAATAACACATATCACACTGATGTAACCAATAGTAGTACAACAACTTGAATAACATATATATCACACTGATGTAACCAATAGTAGTACAACAACTTGAATAACATATATATCACACTGATGTAACCAATAGTACTACAACAACTTGAATAACATATATCACATTGATGTAACTAATAGTACTACAAGAACTTGAATAACATATCACACTGATGTAACCAACAGTACTACACAAACTTGAATAACATATATCACATTGATGTAACCAATAGTACTACAAGAACTTGAACAACAAATATATCACACATATATATCCTACTAACATACCACACTAATGTAACTCCGTGTTTCTGTAAGACATCCTACTAACATACCACACTCAAGTAAGATCGTGTGTCTGTAAGTCATTCCACTAACATACCACATTCAAGTGACACCGTGTGTTTGTAAGACATCCTACTGACATATCACATTCAAGTAAGATCGTGTGTCTGTAAGACATCTTACTAACATTACGCACTAATGTAACACCGTGTGTCTGTAAGACATCCTACTAACATATCACATTCAAGTAACACCGTGTGTCTGTAAGACATCCTACTAACATACCACATTCAAGTAACACCGTGTGTCTGTAAGACATCCTACTAACATACCACATTCAAGTAACACCGTGTGTCTGTAAGACATCCTACTAACATACCACATTCAAGTGACACCGTGTGTCTGTAAGACATCCTACTAACAAACCACATTCAAGTAACACCATGTGTGTATGTCAGACATCCTACTAACATACCACACTCATGTAACCATGTGTGTCTGTAAGACATCCTACTAACATACCACACCCATGTAACCATGTGTGTATGTCAGACATCTTAGTTATAAAGTAAAAATATGAGTAACAAACTTCGTACATTTCAATAATTCCTTATATTCAGTTTTATCATTCACTAACCGTTACGAAGTGAATTATTTCTAGAGTAATCAATGCTGTGTTCATTACAAATACTTCCATGGCTTTACCACAGAGTACATGTACATTTAGGGTCGGGGAGCCAGATGTCTCATTCTATTTGTTGTTCGATTTCTAGTCGTAATTTCGTCAAACATTTAAAATAAACGAAACTATTTAAAAAGTTTTTATCTGTTTTTATTTGTTCAAAACTAAGTTTCTTTATTATGTGGTTTGTTTAAAAAATTATTTCTTTAGAAACAACAAACATAAACAATCATAATTACCACTGATGACTGTAACTAGCACAATAGTCACTGATGACTGTAACTAGCACAATAGTCACTGATGATTTTTACTGGCACAATAGTCACTGATGACTGTAACTAGCACAATATTCACTGATGATTTTTACTGGTACAATAGTCACTGGTGACTGTAACTAGAACAATAGTCACTGATGACTATAACAAACACAATAGTCACTGATGACTATAACGAACACAACAGTCACTGATGACTGTAACAATCACAAAAGTCACTGATGACTGTAACTAGAACAATAGTCACTGATGTTTGTAACTAACACAATCGTCACTGATGACTGTAACTAATACAATAGTCACTGATGACTATAACAAACACAATAGTCACTGATGACTATAACGAACACAATAGTCACTAATGACTGTAACAATCACAAAAGTCACTGATGACTGTAACTAGCACAATAATCACTGATGACCGTAAGTAACACAATAATCACTGATGATTTTTATTGGCACAATAGTCACTGGTGACTGTAACTAGAACAATAGTCACTGATGACTATAACAAACACAATAGTCACTGATGACTATAACGAACACAACAGTCACTGATGACTGTAACAATCACAAAAGTCACTGATGACTGTAACTAGAACAATAGTCACTGATGTTTGTAACTAACACAATCGTCACTGATGACTGTAACTAATACAATAGTCACTGATGACTATAACAAACACAATAGTCACTGATGACTATAACGAACACAATAGTCACTAATGACTGTAACAATCACAAAAGTCACTGATGACTGTAACTAGCACAAAAGTCACTGATGACTGTAACTAGCACAATAATCACTGATGACCGTAAGTAACACAATAATCACTGATGATTTTTACTGGCACAATAGTCACTGGTGACTGTAACTAGAACAATAGTCACTGATGACTATAACAAACACAATAGTCACTGATGACTATAACGAACACAACAGTCACTGATGACTGTAACAATCACAAAAGTCACTGATGACTGTAACTAGAACAATAGTCACTGATGACTGTAACTAATACAATAGTCACTGATGACTATAACAAACACAATAGTCACTGATGACTATAACGAACACAATAGTCACTAATGACTGTAACAATCACAAAAGTCACTGATGACTGTAACTAGCACAATAATCACTGATGACCGTAAGTAACACAATAATCACTGATAACTGTAATAGCACAATAATTACTTCTCACTCTGTATACCATAATAATCACTTCTCACTTTATATACCACAATAATCACTTCTCACTTTATATACAACAATAATCACTTCCCACTCTGTATACCACAATAATCACTTCTCACTCTGTATACCACAATAATCACTTCCCACTCTGTATACCACAATATTTACTTCTCACTCTGTATACCACAATATTCACTTCTCACTCTGTATACCACAATAATCACTTCTCACTCTGTATACCACAATAATCACTTCTCACTCTGTATACCACAATATTCACTTCTCACTCTGTATACCACAATATTCACTTCTCACTCTGTATACCACAATATTCACTTCTCACTCTGTATACCACAATATTCACTTCTCACTCTGTATACCACAATATTCACTTCTCACTCTGTATACCACAATAATCACTTGTCACTCTGTATACCACCATAGTCACTTCTCACTCTGTATACCACCATAGTCACTACTTCATCTCTCCGTTTCATCTTGATTAGGGTTATATCGAGTTTCGTTGTATTCCTTTGTGTTCAGATATTAAATAACTATTTGCTCTTCAAAATAATCGCTAAAACAATGGGATAATTATTTTGGAGTAATTCTTCTAGTCAAATTAATTGGTGTGTACTCATTCTGGTTAGTCTGAATCCATTCTTCTGGACAGTATAATTTCTTTGGACTCATTCTTCTAGTCAAAATAATTATTGCGACTCATTCTTTTCGAAAGCATAATTATTTTGGACCCATTGCTTTAGTCAATATAATTACTTTGGACTCATTTGTCTAGTCAAGATAATTAGTCAGGACTCATTCTTCTCGTCAGTATATTTACTTTGGACTCATTCTTGTGGTCAAGATAATTCCTTTGGATACATTTTTCAAGTACAACGCGTAATATTATTAGTATTTTTTACCTCTGAAATCTAGAAAACTTTGCTTTTTAAATCACTAGAGGGCGTTTTTCATTAATAAAATGAATTCTTGAACGACAGAGTAAAACATTCAGTAAACTAATGTTGACAAAAGAAGTCGTGGGTCGTACTTGAATAATGCACATGTACTCAAACTCGGTGAATTGCCACGTGACAAGGTTTACTTTACTGGGACTTAGAGAGACTGCCAAATTTTGGGTGTTTGTCACTCCCACACCAAACTGCACCTAATGCAGAGACAACTGTGTCACAAAAAAAAACACCAAACCATTGCATAATGAATAAGCTTACAACCACATCCCTGAGACCACTTACCACCCTCTCACTTTTTAACATTCATTCAATCTCCCTTTCCCTCTTCAGACTAAAGAGCAGAGTTTCATTGACAAAACGGGTTTGTTCATTCACAAACAATCTTTAGAACTTTCCTGGAGATAAAGAAGGACCTGGCATAAAGGTCACCAGTTAGTTGACCTGCAGTCTTAGTAAACTCTTCAAGGAAAGATCACACTTCCTCCATCTTAATGAGTTATCAGCTTGAGATTCCACTTGGTGTGTTTACTAAAACAACTTCTACAGAGACGGTGTTTCAATCTTCAATACAGTCAACACCGTTTAGCCTGTGTTTTATTGAAAACTACACTTGACGCCATGATGTTGGTGTTTCATTTTCCAATACAGTTAACACCGTATTGTAAACTACACTTAACGCCATGATGTTGGTGTTTCATTTTCCAATACAGTTAACACCGTATTGTAAACTACACTTAACGCCATGATGTTGGTGTTTCATTTTCCAATACAGTTAACACCGTATTGTAAACTACACTTGACGCCATGATGTTGGTGTTTCATTTTCCAATACAGTTAACACCGTTTAGCCTGTGTTTTACTGTAAACTTCACTTAACGCCATGATGTTGGTGTTTCATTTTCCAATGCAGTTAACAACGTTTAGCCTGTGTTTTATTGTAAACTACACTTAACGCCATGATGTTGGTGTTTCATTCCCAAACACTGTTTACACCGTGTTTTTCTCTGTTTCACTGTCAAATACAGGTAAAACTATTATATTGGTATTTCAATCTCCAATAAAGTTGACACCATGATGTTGGTGTTTCATTCTCAAGTACATTAAACACGTGATGTCGGTGTTTCATTGTCAACTTCAGTTAATACCATGATGTTGGTGTTTCATTGTAAAATACAGTTAACACCATAATGTTGGTATTCCGTAGTTGAATAAAAATATAGGTTGATATTGTTTACTGGTTAGAGGATAACAAATGATGTTTTTATGTTAGCCACAAATTTTAAACAAAGAACCACCCACTATTCCTCAGAGTTCCTTCTTCCCCGGAGTGACTCAGAAGTAAGTCTCTGGACTTATGACTCTAAAAATCTGGTTTCGATACTCGTAGAAGCTAGAGATATATCATTGTCCGGTTTTGTTCATAGTAATACTAAAAACTAATATTTGGTGTTTTAAAATTATGTAAATAATCACTTCATCAAATGTCATAAGTAATTGGTAGTTGGTCCAATAAGTGACTGTTCGTTAATTCTATAAGTAACTGGTTGTTAATTCCATAACTAACTGGTTGTTAATCTCATAAGTAACTGGTAGTTAATCCCACAAGTGATTGGTTGTTGGAAGTTGATCCCGTAAGTAACTGATTGTTAATCTTATAAGTTACTAGTAGTTGATCCCATAAATGACTGGTAGTTGAGCTCTTAAGTGACAGGTAGTTGATCCTATAAATGACTGGTCTTTAATTTCATAAGTAATTGGTTGTTAATCTCATAAGTTACTAGTGGTTAATCTCATAAGTGACTGATAGTTGTTTCCATAAGTGACTGATGATTGATTTCATAAGTAACTGGTCATTATTGCCATAAGTAACTGGTGATTGATTATATACGTGACTGGTAGTTGGTTTCACAAGTAACTGGTGATTGATTATATACATGACAGGTAGTTGGTTCCACAAGTAACTGGTCATTATTGCCATAAGTAACTGGTGATTGATTATATACGTGACTGGTAGTTGGTTTCACAAGTAACTGGTGATTGATTATATACATGACAGGTAGTTGGTTCCACAAGTAACTGGTCATTATTGTCATAAGTAACTGGTCATTATTGTCATAAGTAACTGGTCATTATTGCCATAAGTAACTGGTGATTGATTATATACGTGACTGGTAGTTGGTTTCACAAGTAACTGGTGATTGATTATATACATGACAGGTAGTTGGTTCCACAAGTAACTGGTCATTATTGTCATAAGTAACTGGTCATTATTGCCATAAGTAACTGGTGATTGATTATATACGCGACTGGTAGTTGGTTTCACAAGTAACTGGTGATTGATTATATACATGACTGGTAGTTGGTTCCACAAGTAACTGGTCACTGTTGTCATAAGTAACTGGTTATTGATTATAAAGGTGACTGGTAGTTGATACCATGCGTGTTAACCGATATTTTCTGAATATGGAGTGTGGTCATCAACATGTTTTATCAGTTACTATCATCAAGCGGTTAACACCAAAGTGTTGACGTCACTATAAGGATGGTTCCACTGTTCATTTCGTTTTCAAGATATTTTTAACGTCTGGACTTACTTTACAGAGTGTCACTTATTTATAGTATTTTTATTGTACTTACTGTGTGTTGCATGACATTCTAACAGGTTCGTCTTTCCTTCTTCCAGTCCTAGCGTGGCCTGGTGATTAGGGCGGTGGACTCAGAATCATTGGGGGGCTGGTTCTGATTCCCCTTACAGACAACATGGTTGCCCTTTCTGCCGCGAGTCGTAATGCTTTGATGGTCAATCCGATTTTTTAACTGCATTTTTTAACCTGTTTCTGCTAAGTTAGAGACTGAGCACCGATAACTCTGGTGTGTCATTAGCGTTAGAACTTAATTCAAAATAAACCAAAGAAACGTTTCCTCGAGACTTATCTAATACCGTAATGAAGGAGGGAATGCATTGTTCTTTTTAGACTGACCTTAAGTAAAGTCATTTGCACTCTAATACACTATGTAGGATGATGTAAGGGTTACCATATCTACAAATGTCTTCTTTTTCCCGCGTAATACTTTAATCCCTCCTACGTGCGTCACGTTCTTGTATGCAAATAGAATTGGCTCTGGTTCCAAGTTCCCTCAAAATGATTATAGCTCTGTTACGTAGCTGCAGAATAAAGTTTAATGGATCTATGGGAAGAATGCTGCCTCACTTGCATCAGACCATTTAACATGTTTCTAGAGATGTTATTTGTCATCTACAAGATAATTCTTTCTTGTTTTTCTGTAATCGGAGTGCACTTCATTAAGCAAACAGATCGGACTTCGAGTGACTTTTTAAGCGTTTACATATTGAAATAGTATCAAATTGCAGTTGGTAACATATAAATTAGTCCCTTATCCTATGATTATGTTGATGCAAGAACAAATAGAAAGCAAGTAATTGGTTCTTTTGTGTGTGATTATTTTTTGTACAGGTGTCCAACAGGAACACCATTGTCTTGAGTGTTTTTCAACATTCTCTTAACACCATTTCAAAACACCTGTACCATTTTTGTACAGGTGTCCAACAGGAACACCATTGTCTTGAGTGTTTTTCAACATTCTGTTAACACCATTTCAAAACACCTGTACCATTTTTGTACAGGTGTCCAACAGGAACACCAAATCGACCCTCTGGTGGCCCAACGGTAAGTTTAGAGACTCATAAAACAAATTCTTAGCGGTAGACACAGCAGAGACACAGACCAGAGTTCTTACAATTACTAGAAACATCGAGAATGAATAATTTATTTCTTCTGATTTAATATAAAATCGAAACGTAACAGCTAATTTGTAGCAGCACAGTTAAGAAACCAAAATTATTCTGTTGATAGTAATAATGATATATACAATACTAGTGTTTTTTTAAATTATTAGTTAATGAATACCTTCTATATTAATTCATACAAGGAAAACCTATTTTTAAGAGTTAAATACTGTACATCAAATACTAGGTTTCTAGAACATGACATGTTTGGTGAACTGTTATTTGAAGCAAACCTTTCAAAACGTTCTAAAGGCTTACAAAAAAGGGGTTCTCTCTTTTATTATTATTAAATTATATTTTCTATTAGTGTTATTTCATCCACCGTTAAGAAGCTAAAGAAAATAGAAAGGACGCGTTTTTCAAAAATTCCCTTTTGTTGGATCTGAGAATTTTGATTGGTTCTGGTCAAATGCAGTAGAATTTCATTGGTCGATGTGAATAAAAACTTTCTGAAGAAAACATGAGTAAACAGTTTGTAGTTTGTTTTTTTTTATTTTGCTATTCAACCACAGCGTGGAGCTCTTCACTTTTCATAGAAATGTAAATTTTACCTTTCTTTCCGAAGTGGCTAAATAAAGCCCCTTTGAGTCTTCGATAACGAATTTACAGAGATCAGTCACATGTTAAAGAAATATCTGTGTGTTCGTAACGAGAACAACATTATCCATCAATGTCAATGAGTTGCATACAATCATGAATGATTACACAGAACTTTCATTGCATGTCGTTTTGTTGAATGTTGCTATAATACTTCTGTGTCGTTCAGAGCGCGTGTCAACTATTTGTTAAAAAGCCCGACTCTATTTTTCAGGGTGCGACAACCTCTCGTCTCCTCCCTAACTGTAAACTCACTGCAAATAACAATATGGTTACGTGGCTCAAAGAATCGTACAAGTAATTGTCGTCTAGTGACCAGAAATAACCAGTTGATGTATCACTTTACGGACAGGAAACTGGATCGTGACAGCAGTTATGTTTCTCATGTTTCAAAAGCGAAGCACGGGATATTCAAACCTTCGATACGCTAGTTAGAGGTGTATCTATACCGAATTCGTTAGTCTTAATGAGCGTAGTTGACTTACGTGTAGATTAGAAAGTGTTATATTTAATATTTTAACAACCAACTTTTTATTTTCACAGTGGGAGCAGCTCGTGCAAAACTTGTGTTCGTTTTGTTTTGTTTGTTTTTTAACTAAAAAAACGTGTTATTGTTACTTATCTTATGCAGATAAATAAGTTAAAATACTAACGTATAATGTGTGAAATACTGCTTGAAACAGTCAACGTGAAAAACATCTCAAAATACAAGGAATTCATTCATGAAATATTTATCTTGTTTGTTTGTTTTTGCTTTTGGGTCGTGGGTGCGTTATACAAGTGACAGTAAAATCCTATTTTTTTCAAAAGCCCAAGGTTTGGAAAGGGGGATGTTGGCTAGGTGCTTTCCCTCTGTTCTGTTAGTTCAGTATTAAGGAATGCTATGCTCAGACAGTTCTGCGCACCTAAAGCAAACAGCCCTGTCTCTTTACTCAGACAGCTCTGCGCACCTAGAGCAAACAGCCCTGTCTCTTTACTCAGACAGCTCTGCGCACCTAGAGCAAACAGCCCTGTCTCTTTACTCAGACAGCTCTGCGCACCTAGAGCAAACAGCCCTGTCTCTTTACTCAGACAGCTCTGCGCACCTAGAGCAAACAACCCTGTCTCTTTACTCAGACAGCTCTGCGCACCTAGAGCAAACAGCCCTGTCTCTTTACTCAGACAGCTCTGCGCACCTAGAGCAAACAGCCCTGTCTCTTTACTCAGACAGCTCTGCGCACCTAGAGCAAACAACCCTGTCTCTTTACTCAGACAGCTCTGCGCACCTAGAGCAAACAGCCCTGTCTCTTTACTCAGACAGCTCTGCGCACCTAGAGCAAACAGCTCTGTCTCTTTACTCAGACAGCTCTGCGCACCTAGAGCAAACATCCCTGTTTCTTTGCTCAGACAGCTCTGCGCACCTAGAGCCAACAGCCCTGTCTCTTTACTCAGATAGCTCTGCGCACCTAGAGCAAACAGCCCTGTCTCTTTACTCAAACAGCTCTGCGCACCTAGAGCAAACAGCCCTGTCTCTTTACTCAGATAGCTCTGCGCACCTAGACCAAACAGCCCTGTCTGTTTACTCAGATAGCTCTGCGCACCTAGAGCAAACAGCCCTGTCTCTTTACTCAGACAGCTCTGCGCACCTAGAGCAAACAGCCCTGTCTCTTTACTCAGACAGCTCTGCGCACCTAGACCAAACAGCCCTGTCTCTTTACTCAGACAGCTCTGCGCACCTAGAGCAAACAGCCCTGTCTCTTTACTCAGATAGCTCTGCGCACCTAGACCAAACAACCCTGTCTCTTTACTCAGATAGCTCTGCGCACCTAGAGCAAACAGCTCTGTCTCTTTACTCAGACAGCTCTGCGCACCTAAAGCAAACAGCCCTGTCTCTTTACTCAGACAGCTCTGCGCACCTAGAGCAAACAGCCCTGTCTCTTTACTCAGATTTCTCTGCGCACCTAGACCAAACAGCCCTGTCTCTTTACTCAGATAGCTCTGCGCACCTAGAGCAAACAGCCCTGTCTCTTTACTCAGATAGCTCTGCACACCTAGAGCAAACAGCCCTGTCTCTTTACTCAGACAGCTCTGCGCACCTAGAGCAAACAACCCTGTCTCTTTTCTCAGACAGCTCTGCGCACCTAGAGCAAACATCCCTGTTTCTTTGCTCAGACAGCTCTGCGCACCTAGAGCAAACAGCCCTGTCTCTTTACTCAGACAGCTCTGCGCACCTAGAGCAAACAACCCTGTCTCTTTTCTCAGACAGCTCTGCGCACCTAGAGCAAACATCCCTGTTTCTTTGCTCAGACAGCTCTGCGCACCTAGAGCAAACAGCTCTGTCTCTTTACTCAGACAGCTCTGCGCACCTAGAGCCAACAGCCCTTCTCTTTAATCAGACAGCCCTGCGCATTTAGAGCAAACAGCCCTGTCTCTTTACTCAGATAGCTCTGCGCACCTAGAGCAAACGTGACTCTGTCTTTTCAAGAAAATACAGAACAAGAAAACAATAAATGTGTTTATTTGTAGTTTGGCACAAAGTAACACAATGGGCTAACTTTGATTTGCCAACTACTGGTATCAAAACTCCGTTTTTAGCGTTATTAACCTAAATACTTACCACAAATTTTATATTTTGTTTAAATCCTTCGATTTAAAAGAATTAGTAACCGTTCCCATTGTTAATTTGCACATGTACTGAAAAGTGTCTACAAATGGTTTTGGTTTTGTTATATCATTGTGCGGAGCATGGGTATTCTCTCGTGTTGTACAAAGTCAGTTTAGATTGTCAAATATACTTCTCTTCTTTAACTGTTATTTGAGATACTGTAAACACACACGAGGGGGCTTCTTGAACTAGTATTAAATTATGTTTGCTCACATTTTTCAGTTTTCAAGGAAAAGAGTCAGTTTTTATTCGTAGTAAAAATCAATACAAACGTTTATTTTAAACAGTTCGAAGTTGGAAACGGTTGGAAGTGTTATCTGTTTCATAACTTGCAAGAATAAAACATAATTTTGCAAAAACTGTGACAGTTGACAAAAAGATCTTGCGTGATGACGAATCTCTAATAAGGTCACACAGATTTTGATGTATAAATACACCAGCGTGGTCTACAGATCACTGCGCCTGACTTTGAAACCGGTGGTTTTGATCCGCGTCCCAATAAAACGTCGACTTTTCCGTTTAACCCGCATCAGTTAAACAAAGCAACACTGTAACTATTATATTTCATGATAGTTTCAACCATGGATATTAGACGGACATGGTATTATGTTTACACCCTCGCACGGCTGTACTGTATGTTTCACGTGATTCACCCAGAACTCTTTACCCAAAGAGAACTCTTAGTTTTACAGAGATCAAGTCAATACATCATCACGCCCGTAGACTCTACTGCAAAACGTATCCGTCATAAGACAATCACGTCCTCAGCACAGCAGTCTGCCGTACACTTTGCAACGTACTTTTAATGTACGTAGATAGTGTCTGTTCCGACAGAAGTCTACAGATAAGCCATTTGGCCGGGTATATATTCTTATCCAACATAATTATCTCTCTCTGGCCTCTTGGGGTGTTCAAGATTACGACTATAGAGGTCTCTCTCTTCTGTCACATATCCTGTATTCCTTTATTCTATAATGTCATTAAACTCCCATATGAATAGGCATTTGCGATTACTTCTACGAATATGAAAGAGATGTTACACATGCTTTGCAAAAGCAATTAATATTTGGTCGCATCACCCTATTTAAAAATCGTCGAGCGTAGTTTTGATACATTTCGTCCGCGTTTTGATGCCAGTTGGAGTTGTAACGTATTCTTCTGTATATACAAAATCGTTCGACTATAACGTACTTAAATGCTTATACTCGTTCAACTTGAGCGACGGACAATTTATATTTTCATTCGTTTCTGTAAGGGTCCGGCATGGCCAAGCGCGTAAAGACGTTCGACTCGTCACACCAAACATGCTCGCTCTCCAAGCCGTGTGGGCGTTATAATGTGACGGTCAATCTCACTATTCGTGGGTAAAAGAGTAGCCCAAGAGTTGGCGGTGGGTGACAATGACTAGCTGCCTTCTTACACTGCTAAATTATGGACGGCTAGCGCAGATAGCCCTCGAGCAGCTTTGTGCGAAATTTAGAAAACAAACAAACGTTACTGTAAGTTCGGTGATAGTTTGTGTGTAATTCTAATGAATTAGGAAATTTCAGTTACTTGTCTAAATTTACCGCAAACTTTTAAATTACTTATTCTATAGAGAGTGTTCCGCCTTCTTTCAGAGGTCAGCAGGAAAAACGTGGTATCGCATCGTGATTGGATGGGTATAAAAATGAAATCACCAAGGTGAACGTTGTCATGACGTAATATGAACAACCTTGGCACCATCAGTGTAATTATGTCCATAACAACCCGAGCACAACCCTTGTTTAAACCCCTAATTCTTCATTTATTGTCACGATTTCAATTTTGCTGCAAAGATACTCCCGATAAAAAAAATAGACGCATACTGGCTCGTTTCCATGGTAAATCGGTAACCATGGTTTCCTTCCCGTGATAGTACCCGTTTACTGGTAAATACTGCTAAAACTGGTTTTCTTTAATCCAAAAACACATGCGTGTTCATTAATCACAGTGGATTAGATGTAGTGATTACGATATAACGCACCTTCAAGAACACATTCACTTTGTGATGGTTGAATAAACACACAAGTTCTCACACGGCCAACCAATCTGATAGACCAAAGTCTTCATAGCTGCCCACAGTCTGGAAAACTGTTCTGTCAAGATCCAGTCAGCCAAAACAACCTGGCTAAAAAGTAACTTTATTTTTTGTCAGTCCAGTACGTTTCTGTAGCTCTTTGTTCTGTACATGAAGTCCGTGTATCTGATAATCTGCTACACAGTGTGTTATATCACTAGATTTTCCAGCAAGTGGTGTATTAGAGCTGCCAGGTTCCCATCAATAATTATATAATGTACCAAACAGCTTAATCTGTCGTCTTTTGGTGTCTACACATGTTGTCGTTACGCCTAAACTAATAGAAAATATTTATTATTAATTTACTGAACACACAACTATGACAGAAACTTTATCAACGTACAGATTATGATACGCAATATTAACACACAACTATGACATATACTTTATCAATGTACAGATTATGATACGCAATATTAACACACAACTATGACATATACTTTATCAACGTACAGATTATGATACGCAATATGAACACACAACAACGACGTATACGTTATCAACGTACAGATCATGATGTTATCTAGTGTCAGTACGTTATAAAATATAATGAATAGTTTGTTTTAGATTTTGAAACTTACATATATATCACATGTGTTTTATTCAGTAACGTGAGAAAAAACCCATGTGCAAATCCCATTAAAAACCCTCAGTTTAATAAAGTCTCCCTAGTGATCTTTAGAGACAGAATAAACAGTTCTTCAATAACATATATATATAAACGACTCGTTTCGGTTGAGAACATTTTATATAGAAGAGAGAACAACATATTTTCTCAACACAAACGAGCCGTTTTTACACGTATTTTTCTCTACAAGTGGGTTTTCTCTTCATCACTGATTAGTTCTTAAATAACGTTATAACGGTCGGTTCATTTGTTTGACATGTTAGTTCATGACAATTTCGTTGAAACACGATGTCACTATATTCCGACAGGCGACGATTTGGTAAATAAAGTTATATTTAATTGAATCTACTAAAATATCTCCCCCACACACATATATATAAATATTATAACCGTAAAATATTCAAGCCATAAACCAAAACACATTAAAATGAATTTTTTTTTATCTTTTAATTGCGCTGCACATTTTTAAAAAGAAAATACAGTTACAAAAACATAAAATATATATTAAGTTTCTGTATTTATAATAATTTTATATTTTTCAATAAGCAGGTTTTTAAACAAGTGATAGGAATCCAACGGGAGCTGACTGTTCTACTTATGTAGCAAATTTATATTTATATTACTATGAAAATATATTGATTGAAATCATACAAATCCGGAAACCTTGAGGTACAGATATATTAATGATTTAATAAATAATTCTGAAATATATAAAATTACAGACACCATTTATCCAAAAGAATTAGAAATTCGAAATACTTAAATTTCTAATACAGATACGCATTATTTAGATTTACAAGTTAAAGTAATTGATAAAAAGGACATTAATATAAATACTTTTTAAAAAAAATATTGATTTTCCAGTTTATGGTTTATCCTCCTTACATAGTAATGTGTCATATCCATGTTTTATAAACATTATAACTTAATAGTTGTTTAGATAATAAATTACAATATTTTGTTAATAATGTTGATTTAATGATACGAAAATTAATAGTTAATGGATTTAATAAAACTTTAGATTAAATTATTCTATAATAGATACAAACAATATAATATCAGAGAAATTCTCTTAAAAATGACTAAAACGTTTTAGTCAAAAATGAGGCAATCTAAGAACTTGGTACTGCTTTATGGGGATGTAAACTGAGTCACAGTAAAGTACCATTCTGTTAATGTTGTGTTAATTATACCACTTATCTCCAAATGGTAGTTCCTTATTTTCCTTAACTTTTATTTTTATTTTAACTTTGGAGAGCAGTCACCTTCCCGAAACTGTCTGCAGACAATAAAGGGTGATAGGGATGTGGGACGTTGTGGGCTTGAGCACCCACATCTCACTCTTTTAATTTTTTTATGTGAGACTAATTGGAGATTAAGACTGAGAGACGGTGTATCCCCACCACAATGTGAGTCCTACAAAATCGGTTACCTCCATAACCCAGGATACATTTTACAATTCCACTTTGTAGCTTGTACTCTACGATCCATTTTTTAAAAAATGTGCAGCGAATTTAAAAGATAAAAAAATATCATGTTAATGTGTTTTAGTTTATGGCTTGAATATTTTATGGTTATAATATAACTAATCAGATTTACTGTTTTTAACGCAGTCCTTTCTCTGACTTTGTTTATTCACTTAACTTCATTCAGATAGTTTATTTAACTCCACTAAAATATATATATAATTCAGCGCAGGATGTCTGGACCCATTATACCTCAAGTTAGTTGTACGTTAATAATTATCAAGCTAAAGTTAGTCCAACAGACCTTCGAGAAATCTCTGAATGTTTATCAGTTTATTTAGTTTATTCTCGTTGCTCTAAAGGAAATAGTTTAATCGCACGTGATGATGTATATCGAAACATATAGCAAGAAATCTCGTGCCTTCTCGTCCGGAGTGTGGTAAAAAGGGAACAATGAGATAGAAAAGTTCAACTGGACGAACAGTTTTTGTTTATACGGGTGATATCCCGTAGATTTCAACGTAAACTAGGCTCGTGCAAATTCCCATCATACATTTTACACTGCTCAGCAGGTGGCGCGCTCGTCGTGACATTATTATTGAATCTCCCGCTGACGTGTTAATAATGTAAAGATTTACAATGTGAGGCTCGTAATCTACACACAGGGTCACAGACTGCTGGTCAGCTTTCTAAAGAAGTTCTAAACGTGAGTTTCTTCGACAGTGTTCAAAAGCAAATAAGAACCACAGTTCACTTACCAGCGGTTCTATAAAATTATACTGTTTTTACAATTGTTGTGAAGTTATTTATACAGTGTTTGAAGTTCTGTAATAGATAAATAAGGGTATCTATCACACGAATAATCTAGGGTATCACATAGCGTTTGTAGTAGTATAGACATGGATGAACCAGGGTATTACCGTTGTAGTAGTTTAGACATAAATAAACCGGGGTATCACTTACTATCCGTAGTAGTATAGACATGGATGAACCAGGGTATTACCGTTTGTAGTAGTTTAGACATAAATAAACCTGGGTATCACTTACTATCCGTAGTAGTATAGACATGGATGAACCAGGGTATTATTGTTGTAGTAGTTTAGACATAAATAAACCGGGGTATCACTTACTATCCGTAGTAGTATAGACATGGATGAACCAGGGTATTACCGTTTGTAGTAGTTTAGACATAAATAAACCTGGGTATCACTTACTATCCGTAGTAGTATAGACATGGATGAACCAGGGTATTACCGTTTGTGGTAGTTTAGACATAAATAAACCGGGGTATCACTTACTATCTCTAGTGGTATAGACATGGATGAACCAGGGTATCACCGTTTGTTGTAGTTTAGACATAAATAAACCGGGGTATCACTTACTATCTGTCGTGGTATAGACATGGATGAATTAAGTTTTCGCACTCCTTGCTTATTAAAATTCAAAAACATATTTTTAGAACAACTAAGGTTTTTCGTATTTGAATGAGGTTTTATTTTATTTTCTTGAGCTAAGTTAGAATGTGTTTTAAGTATCTGACATGAGTGTCATTCCAACAGACTGGCACTCAAACAAATGTTTGTTCTATTTAAGTATCAAGATTGCTCTAACTTTTAGTACCACTTAAGTGTTTCCACTGATTTAAAGATTGAACGAATATAGTGTTGGTTATTTGTCCTGACCCAAGCTTTTTCATCGTACTTGTCACGTTCCCTCTTCTTATCTAATCGTTTTAATGTCTCAAAAAGCACGAGACCTGGCAGAAATGACTTTAGAGGGCGTTTCGTTTTAAGTGGTGTTAATGGCCGAAATACACCACATTTCTTCTGTCCGATATCATTAAGTTTATCTTTAATATGAAAAAATTCTATTTCACGTAGGTATGAAGCTGTAAAATTCGAGATTAACTAAAATATGTAATTAAAACCTGATAAATTATTCACCATACCAGATGGTTTATTTTTAATTAAAATTGAAATTACTGAATCAGAAATGAACAAAGTTATTTCCAAAATAATCGTTATGAACAATGACTGTTCAGTGTGCTACACAAAATGTACCTGTGTCACACTGAACAGTATCTAGATTATACTGAACGATGGCGGCCAGGCATGGCAAGGTGGGTTAAGTCGTTCAACTCCTAATCTGAGGGTCGCGGGTGCGAATCCCCGTCGAACCAAACATGCTCACCCTTTCAGCTGTGGGGTCGTTATAAAGTTACAATCTATCCCACTGTTCGTTGGTAAAAGAGTAGACCAAGAGTTGGCGGTGGGTGGTGATGACTAGCTGCCTTCCATCTAGTCTCAGTCTCACACTAATAAATCAGTGACGGCTAGCGCAGATAGCCCTCGTGTAGCTCTGCGCGAAATTCCAAACAAACCAAAACTGAACGGTGTCCACGTGGCATTAGGCAGTAATTACTTAATACTCAACAGTGTCTGTGTAATTCGTTAACACTGATGTTTAAGTCGTTTAATCAAATAAACTGATTTTGTTAACACTGATTATGAGCTACTAATGAAACGAGCTACGTTTTACAAGCCTATAAGAAGTCTATATCAATGTTCATTGTTACCAAAATTACATATAATTTACTGCGTGTTCACTGCAAATCTGTAATAACTAAGCCTCGTCTTTAACTTGACGTATGTTTAATTCATGACGGATAGGCTAATATTATCCTGAAGACATTCAAAAGCTCCTTGGTGAAAATTACTATCTCGAGATATTTTAATAGCTGCTACTTTTATAACTTTACCAACAGAAATGTTGAACTTGTCAGCATACGTCATATTTTATTCTTGAGAACACAGAGAACATGGTTCTCTTTTTTCTTTTAACTTTTGCCTTCGAGCGAAACCAATTGTAATTACAGCCGTTCGACAACATGACATGACTTGTTCCGATGTGATTATAAAGTGATAAGTACAGGGAGTGGTTGATAATTAGTCGGAAAGTAGGAACATGGGGAGCATCTTAAATAATTCACATGTTTATCAAAACCTTTATTGTAAACGGGTTCGTTTCTGACTATGCGGGTTCTTTTGTATTTCGGCAAACGTTACATTAAAGCTATTTTTTTTAATTTCAACTAGTTTCGCTAAGTTTCCCATGGGGTTTCTTAATAGCTCATTAAACACGAAAATATGAAAATTATATTAAACAATCTCTAGTTACAGAAATAAATCAACTTCTTTTGACAGAATGAGAAATGAAATCGCGCGAGCTAGCTACGAAACTAGATGTAATAATACTAGGTGCACAGAAAGGACTAGTATTAATACACGTGAAGATGTAACTAGGTCTAATGATATTAGGCCCACAGTGGGTACCAGTATTGATACACGTGAAGATGTAACTAGGTCTAATGATATTAGGCCCACAGTGGGTACCAGTATTCATACACATGAAGATGTAACTAGGTCTAATGATATTAGGCCCACAGTGGGTACCAGTATTGATACACATCAAGATGTAACTAGGTCTAATGATATTAGGCCCACAGTGGGTACCAGTATTGATACACATGAAGATGTAACTAGGTCTAATGATATTAGGCCCACAGTGGGTACCAGTATTCATACACCTGAAGATGTAACTAGGTCTAATGATATTAGGCCCACAGTGGGTACCAGTATTGATACACATCAAGATGTAACTAGGTCTAATGATTTAGGCCCACAGTGAGTTCCAGTATTGATACACATGAAGATGTAACTAGGTCTAATGATATTAGGCCCACAGTGGGTACCAGTATTGATACACATGAAGATGTAACTATGTCTAATGATATTAGGCCCACAGTGGGTACCAGTATTGATACACGTGAAGATGTAACTAGGTCTGATGATATTAGGCCCACAGTGGGTACCAGTATTGATACACGTGAAGATGTAACTAGGTCTAATGATATTAGGCTCACAGTGGGTACCAGTATTGATACACGTGAAGATGTAACTAGGTCTAATGATACTAGGCCCACAGTGAGTACCAGTATTGATACACGTGAAATTGTAACTAGGTCTAATGATACTAGGCCCACAGTGAGTACCACTATTGACACACGTGAAGATGTAACTAGGTCTAATGATACTAGGCCCACAGTGCACACTGGTATTGACACACGTGAAGATGTAACTCTATGATCTGTAGAGATAAGGTTCAATATTCCAACCATTATGTTAGTGTAGAGATAAGATTGAATATACCAACTATTATCTTAGTATAGAGATAAGGTTGAATATACCAACTTCTTTGTTAGTGTGCAGATACTGTTAAAGTTACCAACCTCTATGTTAGTGTTGAGATCAGGTTGAATATACTAACCTCTATGTTAGTGTAGAGATACGGTTGAATATACAAACCTCTTTGCTAGTGTATAGATAAGGTTAAATATATCAACCATTAAGTTAGTGTAGAGATAAGGTTGAATATTCCAACCATTATGTTAGTGTAGAGATAAGATTGAATATACCAACTATTATGTTAGTGTAGAGATAAGGTTGAATATACCAACCTCTTTGTTAGTGTACAGATACGGTTGAATATACCAACCTCTATGTTAGTGTTGAGATAAGGTTGAATATAGCAACCTTAATGTTAGTGTCGAGATACTGTTAAAGTTACCAACCTGTATGTCAGTGAGAGATAAGGTTGAATATACTAACCTCTATTTTAGTGTAGAGATACGGTTGAATATACAAACCTCTTTGTTAGTGTATAGATAAGGTTAAATGTATCAACCATTAAGTTAGTGTAGAGATAAGGTTGAATATACCAACCTCTATGTTAGTGAAGAGATCAGGTTGAATATACCAACATCTTTCTTAGTGTACAGATACGGTTGAATATACCAACCTCTTTCTTAGTGTAGAGATAAAATTGAATATACCAACCTCAATGTCAGTGTAGAGATACTTACTGTTAAAGTTACCAACCTTAATGTTAGTGTAGAGATACGGTTGAATATACCAACGTTAATGTTAGTGTAGAGATAGGGTTGAATTTTCAAACCTCTTTGTTAGTGTAAAGATAAGGTTGAATATATCAACCATTAAGTTAGTGTAGAGATAAGGTTGAATATACCAACCATTATGTTAGTGTAGAGATAAGGTTGAATATACCAACATCTGTGTTAGTGTAAAGATAAGGTTGAATATACCAACCTCTATGTTACTGTAGAGATAAGGATGAATATTCCAACCTCGATGTTAGTCAAGAAAAGAGGTTGAATATACCAACCTCTATGTTAGTGCAGAGATACGGTTGAATATACCAACGTTAATGTTAGAGTAGAGAAACAGTTGAATGTACAAACCTCTTTGTTAGTGTAGAGATAAGGTTGAATATACCAACCCCTCCGTTACTATAGAGATAAGGTTGAACATACCAACCATTAATTTAGTGTAAAGATAAGATTGAATATACAACCTTTATGTTAGTGTAGAGATTAGGTTAAATATACCAACCTCTGTGTTAGTGTAGGGATAAGGTTAAATATACCAACCTCGATGTTAGTGTAGAGATAAGGTTGAATATCCAAAACTCTATGTTAATGTAGAGATAAAGGTTGAATATACCAACCTCTATGTTAGTGTAGAGATAACGTTGCATATACCAACCTGTGTGTTAGTGAAAAGAAAAGGTTGGATATTCCAACCTCTTTCTTAGTGCAAAGATAAGGTTGAATATACCAACCTCATTGATAGGGTAGAGATAAGGTTGAATATACCAACCTCTTTGTTAATGTAGAAATACGGTTGAATATACCAAACTCTTTACTTGTGTATAGATAAGGTTGAATATACCAACCATTAAGTTAGTGTAAAAATAACGTTGAATATACCAACATTATCTTCGTGTAGAGATAAGGTTGAATACACCAACCTCTCTCTTAGTGTAGAGATAAGGATGAATATACCAACCATTAAGTTACTATAAAGATAACGTTGAATATACCAACAATTATCTTACTCTAGAGATAAGGTTGAATATACCAACCATAATGTTAGAGTAGAGATAAGGTTGAATATACCAACCTTAATGTTAGTGTCGAGATACTGTTAAAGTTACCAACCTCTATGTTAGTGAGAGATAAGGTTCAGTATACTAACCTCTATGTTAGTGTAGAGAAACGGTTGAATATACAAACCTCTTTGTTAGTGTATAAATAAGGTTAAATATATCAACCATTAAGTTAGTGTAGAGATAAGGTTGAAGATACCAACCTATATGTTAGTGAAGAGATCAGGTTGGATATACCAACCTCTTTGTTAGTGTACAGATACGGTTGAATATACCAACCTCAATGTTAGTGTAGAGATAAGGTTGAATATACTAACCTCTATGTTAATGTAGAGATAAGGTTGAATATACCAACCTATATGTTAGTGTAGAGATAAGGATGAATATACCAACCATTATGTTAGTGTAGAGATAAGGTTGAATATACCAACATCTGTGTTAGTGTAAAGATAAGGTTGAATATACCAACCTCTATGTTACTATAGAGATAAGGATGAATATTCTAACCTCGATGTTAGTGAAGAGATGAGGTTGAATATACCAACCTCTATGTTAGTGCAGAGATACGGTTGAATATACCAACGTGAATGTTAGAGTAGAGAAACGGTTGAATGTACAAACCTCTTTGTTAGTGTAGAGATAAGGTTGAATATACCAACCTCTCTGTTACTGTAGAGATAAGGTTGAACATACCAACCATTAATTTAGTGTAAAGATAAGATTGAATATACAACTATTATAATAGTGAAGAGATTAGGCTAAATATACCAACCTCTGTGTTAGTGTAGAGATAAGGTTGAATATACCAACCTCTATGTTACTGTAGAGATACGGTTGAATATACCAACCTCTTTGTTTGTGTATAGATAAGGTTGAATATACCAACCATTAATTTAGTGTAAAGATAAGATTGAATATACCAACCATTATGTTAGTGTAGAGATTAGGTTAAATATACCAACCTCGATGTTAGTGTAGAGATAAGGTTGAATATCCAAAACTCTATGTTAATGTAGAGATAAGGTTGAATATACCAACCTCTATGTTAGTGTAGAGATAACGTTGAATATACCAACCTGTGTGTTAGTGAAAAGAAAAGGTTAGATATTCCAACCTCTTTCTTAGTGCAGAGATAAGGTTGAATATACCAACCTCATTGATAGGGTAGAGATAAGGTTGAATATACCAACCTCTTTGTTAGTGTAGAAATACGGTTGAATATACCAACCTCTTTACTTGTGTATAGATAAGGTTGAATATACCAACCATTAAGTTAGTGTAAAAATAACGTTGAATATACCAACATTATCTTAGTATAGAGATAAGGTTGAATACACCAACCTCTCTCTTAGTGTAGAGATAAGGATGAATATACCAACCATTAAGTTAGTGTAAAGATAACGTTGAATATACCAACAATTATCTTACTCTAGAGATAAGGTTGAATATACCAACCTTAATGTTAGAGTAGAGATAAGGTTGAATATACCAACCTTAATGTTAGTGTCGAGATACTGTTAAAGTTACCAACCTCTATGTTAGTGAGAGATAAGGTTCAGTATACTAACCTCTATGTTAGTGTAGAGATACGGTTGAATATACAAACCTCTTTGTTAGTGTATAAATAAGGTTAAATATATCAACCATTAGGTTAGTGTAGAGATAAGGTTGAATATACCAACCTATATGTTAGTGAAGAGATCAGGTTGGATATACCAACCTCATTGTTAGTGTACAGATACGGTTGAATATACAAACCTCAATGTTAGTGTAGAGATAAGGTTGAATATACCAACCTCTATGTTAATGTAAAGATAAGGTTGAATATACCAACCTCTATGTTAGTGTAGAGATCAGGATGAATATACCAACCATTATGTTAGTGTAGAGATAAGGTTGAATATACCAACCTCTATGTTAATGTAAAGATAACGTAGAATATACCAACCTCTTTGTTAGTGTACAGATACGGTTGAATATACCAACCTTAATGTTAGTGTAGAGATATTATTAAAGTTACCAACATATATGTTAGTGTAGAGATAAGGTTGAATATACTAACCTCTATGTTAGTGTAGAGATACGGTTGAATATACAAACCTCTTTCTTAGTGTATAGATAAGGTTAAATATATCAACTTTTAAGTTAGTGTAGAGATAAGGTTGAATATACCAACCTGTATGTTAGTGAAAAGATCAGGTTGGATATACCAACCTCTTTGTTAGTGTACAGATAAGGTTGAATATACCAACCTCAATGTTAGTGTAGAGATAAGGTTGAATATACCAACCTCTATGTTAATGTAGAGATAAGGTTGAATATACCAACCTCTATGTTAATGTAGAGATAAGGTTGAATATACCAACCTATATGTTAGTGTAGAGATCAGGATGAATATACCAACTCTTTGTTAGTGTAGAGATACGGTTGAATATACCAACCTTAATGTTAGTGTGGAGATATTATTAAAGTTACCAACATCTATGTTAGTCTAGAGATAAGTTTGAATATACCAACCTCTATGTTAGTGTAGAAATAAGGTTTAATATAACAATATCTATGTTTGTGTGGAGGTAAGGTTCAATATACCAACCTCTATTTTTAGTGTAGTGATAAGGTTGAATATACCATCCTCTATGTTAGTGTAGAGATATGGTTGAATATACCAACTTCTAAGTTAGTGTAGAGATAAGGTTGAATATACCAACATCTATGTTTGTGTTGAGATAAGGTTGAATATACCAACCATTCTCTTATTGTAGAGATGAGATTGAATACACCAACGTCTTTCTTAGTGTATAGATAAGGTTGAATATACCAACCATTATCCTACTGTAGAGATGAGGTTGAATATACCAACCTCTATGTTAGTGTAGAGATTATGTTGAATATACGAACCTCTTTGTTAGTATAGAGATAAGTTTGAATATAGCAACCATTATGTTAGTGTAGATATAAGATTGAATATACCAACCTCTATATTAGTTCAGAAATAAGGTTGAATATACCAACCTCTGTGTTACTGTAGAGATAAGTTTCAATATACCAACCTCTGTTTTAGTGTAGAGATAAGTTTAAATATACCAACCTCTGTGTCAGTGTAGAGATAAGGTTGAATATACCAACCCCTTTGTAAGTGTAGAGAAAAGGTTGAATATACCAACCATTATGTTAAGGTAGAGATAACGATGAATATACCAAACTCTATCTTAGTGTAGAGATAAGGTTTGAGAAACCAACCTCTATGTTAGTGTAGAGATAAGGTTTAATATACCAATTGTTATGTTAGTGTAGAGAAAACGTTGAATATACAACCATTATGTTAGTGTAAAGATAAGGTTGAAAATACCAACCTCTTTGTTTTTGTAGAGATAAGGTTGATTATCCCAACCTCTATTTAATGTATAGATATGGTTGAATATATTAACCTCTTTGTTAGTATAGAGATAAGGTTGAATATAACAACCATTATGTTTGTGTAAAAATAAAGTTGAATATACCAACCTCTATGTTAGTGTAGAGATAAGGTTGAATATACCAACCATTATATTAGTGTAGAGATAAGATTGAATATACCAACCTCTATGTTAGTGTAGAGATAAGGTTGAATATACCAACCATTATATTAGTGTAGAGATAAGATTGAATATACCAACCTCTGTGTTACTGTAGAGATAAGTTTGAATATTCCAACCCCTGTGTTAGTGTAGAGATAAGTTTGAATATACCAATCTCTGTGTGAGTGTAGAGATAAGGTTGAATATACCAACCATTATGTTAGTGTAGAGATAAGGTTGAATATATTAAACTCTATGTTACTGTAGAGATAAGGTTTAATATACCAACATCTATGTTTGTGTCGAGATAAGGTTCAATATACCAACCTCTATATTAGTGTAGAGATAAGTTTGAATATACCAACCTCTATGTTAGTGTAGAAATAAGGTTTAATATACCAATATCTATGTTTGTGTGGAGATAAGGTTCAATATACCAACCTCTATTTTTAGTGTAGTGACAAGTTTGAATATTCCAACTTCTGTGTTAGTGTAGAATGAAGGTTCAATATACCGACCTTTATGTTAGTGTAGAGATAAGTTTGAATATACCAACCTCTATGTTAGTGTAGAGATAAGGTTGAATATACCAACTATTATGTTAGTGTAGATAAAAGGTTGAATATACCAACCTCTATGTTAGTGTAGAGATAAGGTTGAATGTACCAACCTGTGTGTTAGTCTAGATATAATGTTGATTATACCAACCTTTTTCTTAGTATAGAGATAACTTTGAATATACCAACCTCTATGATAGTGTAGAGATAAAATTGAATATAACAACCATTTTGTTAGTGTAGAGATAAGGTTGAACATACCCACCTGTATGTTAGTGTAGAGATAATGTTGAATTTACAAACCTCTATGTTACTATAGAGATTAGGTTCAATATACCAACCTCTGTGTAAGGTAGAGATGAGGTTGAATATATCAACCTCTCTGTTAGTGTAGAGAAAATGTTAAATATATATCAACCATAATATTAGTGTAGAGATAAGGTTGAATATACCAACCTCAGTGTTAGTGTAGAGATAAGGTTGAATATACTAACCTCTTTTTTAGAGTAGAGATAAAATTGAATATACCAACCATTATATTAGTGTAGAGATAATGTTGAATATACCAACCTCTTTATTAGTGTAGAGATAAGGTTGAGTATACCAACCATTATGCTAGTGTAGATATAAGGTTCAATATACCAACCTCTATATTAGTTTAGAAATAAGGTTGAATATACCAACCTCTATGTTAGTGTAGAAATGAGGTTTAATATACCAACCTCTCTGTTAGTGTAGAGATAAGGTTAAATATATACCAATCTCTTTGTTACTGTAGAAATAAGGTTGAATATACCAACCTCTGTGTTAGTGTAGTGATAAGGTTGAATATACCAACCTCTATGTTAATGTAGACATAAGGTTGAATATACCAACCTCTATGTTAGTTTAAAGATAAGGTTGAATGTACCAACCTCTATGTTAGTATAGAGATAAGGTTGAATTTACAAACCTCTATGTTTGTGTAAAGATACTGCTAAAGTTACCAACCTCTTTGTTAGTGTAGATATAAGGTTGAATATACCAACTTCTATGTTAGTGTAGACATAACGTTGAATATACCAACCTCTATGTTAGTGTAGAGATAAGTTTGAATTTACCAACCTCTGTTGTTAGTGTAGAGATAAGGTTGAATATACCAACCATTATGTTAGTGTATAGATAAGGTTGAATATACCAACCTCTTTATTAGTGTAGAGATAAGGTTGAATATACCAACCATTATGTTAGTGTAGATATAAGGTTGAATATACCAACCTCTATATTAGTGCAGAAATAAGGTTGAATATACCAACCTCTGTGTTACTGTAGAGATAAGTTTCAATATACCAACCTCTGTTTTAGTGTAGAGATAAGGTTTAAGAAACCAATCTCTATGTTAATGTAGAGATAAGGTTTAATATACCAATTGTTATGTTAGTGCAGAGAAAACGTTGAATATACCACCATTATGTTAGTGTAAAGATAAGGTTGAATATACCAACCTCTTTGTTTTTGTAGAGATAAGGTTGAATATACCAACCTCTATGTTAATGTAGAGATATGGTTGAATATATTAAACTTTTTGTTAGTAAAGAGATAAGGTTGAATATACCATCCAATATATTAGTGAAGAGATAAGATTGAATATACCAACCTCTGTGTTACTGTAGAGATAAGTTTGAATATACCAATCTCTGTGTGAGTGTAGAGATAAGGTTGAATATATTAAACTCTATGTTACTGTAGAGATAAGATTTAATATACCAACATCTATGTTTGTGTCGAGATAAGGTTCAATATACCAACCTCTATATTAGTGTAGAAATAAGTTTGAATATACCAACCTCTATGTTAGTGTAGAAATAAGGTTTAATATACCAATATCTATGTTTGTGTGGAGATAAGGTTCAATATACCAACCTCTATTTTAGTGTAGAGATAAGGTTGAATATACCAACCTCTATGTTAGTGTAGAGATAAGGTTGAATATACCAACCTCTATGTTAGTGTAGAGATAAGGTTGAATATAGCAACCTCTTTGTTAATGTAGAGATACGGTTGAATGTACCAACCTGTGTGTTAGTCTAGATATAATGTTGATTATACCAACCTTTTTGTTAGTATAGAGATCAGGTTGAATATACCAACCTCAGTGTTAGTGTAGAGATAAGATTGAATATACTAACCTCTTTTTTAGAGTAGAGATAAAATTGAATATACCAACCATTATATTAGTGTAGAGATAATGTTGAATATACCACCCTCTTTATTAGTGTAGAGATAAGGTTGAGTATACCAACCATTATGCTAGTGCAGAAATAAGATTGAATATACCAACCTCTCTGTTAGTGTAGAGATAAGGTTAAATATATACCAACCTTTTTGTTACTATAGAAATAAGGTTGAATATACAAACCTCTGTGTTAGTGTAAAGATAAGGTTGAATATCCCAACCATTATATTAGTGTAGAGATAAGGTTGAATATAGCAACCTCTATATTAGTGCAAAAATAAGGTTGAATATACCACCTTTTCTGTTACTGTAGAGATAAGTTTGAATATACCAACCTCTATGTTAGTGCAGAGATAAGGTTGAATATACCAACCTCTCTGTTAGTGTAGAGATAAGGTTAAATATATACCAACCTCTTTGTTACTGTAGAGATAAGGTTGAATATACCAACCATTATATTAGTGTAGAGATAAGGTTGAATATACCAACCTCTGTGTTAGTGTAGAGATAAAGATGAATATACCAACCATTCTCTTATTGTAGAGATGAGATTGAATACACCAACGTCATTCTTACTGTATAGATAAGGTTGAATATACCAACCATTATTTTACTGTAGAGATGAGGTTGAATATACAAATTTCTATGTTAGTGTAGAGATAAGGTTGAATATACCAACCTCTTTGTTAGTGTAGAGATAAGGATAAAAATACGAACTATTATGTTAGGGTAGAGATAAGGTTGATTATACCAACCATTATGTTAGTATAGAGATAAGGTTGAATATACCAACCTCTATGTTATTGTAAAGATACTGTTGAATTTTTAAACCTCAATGTTATTGTAGAGATAAGGTTGAATATACCAACCTCGGTGTTAGGGTAGAAATGACGTTGAATATCCCAACCTCTTTGTGAGAGTAGAGATAAGGTTGAATATATCAACCATTATGTTAGTAAAGACATAAATGTGAATATACCAACCTTATTGTTAGTGTAGAGATAAGGTTGAATATACCAACCATAATGTTAGTGTAGATATAAGGTTAAATATACCAACCTCTATATTAGTGCAGAAGTAAGGTTGAATATACCAACCTCTATGTTAGTGTAGAGATAAGGTTAAATATACCAACCTCTCTCTTAGTGTAGAGATAAGGTTGAATATACCAACCATTATATTAGTGTAGAGAGAAGGTTGAATATACCAACCTCTGTGTTAGTGTAAAAATAAGGTTGTATATACCAACCATTATATTAGTGTAGAGAGAAAGTTGAATATACCAACCTCTGTGTTAGTGTAGAGATAAGGTTGTATATACCAACCTCTATATTAGTGTAGAGATGAGGTTAAATATAGCAACCATTATGTTAGTGTGGAGATAAGGTTGAATATACCAACCATTATATTAGTGTAAAGATAAGGTTGAATATACCACCCTCTCTGTTACTGTAGAGATAAGATTGAATATACCAAAATCTGTGTTAGTGTAGAGATAAGGTTGAATATACCACCCTCTCTCTTACTGTAGAGATAAGATTGAATATTTCAACCATTATATAAGTGTAGAGATAACGTTGAATATACCAACTTCTTTGTTAGTGTAGAGATAAGGTTGAATGTACCAACCTATACTTTAGTGTAGTGATAAGGTTGAATATACCAACCTTTGTGTTAGTGTAAATATAAGGTTGGTTATACCAACCATTGTGTTAGTGTACAGATAAGGTTGAATATATTAACGTCTGTGTTAATGTAGATATAAACTTGAATATACCAACCTCTACGTTAGTGTATATATACTGTTGAATTTTCAAACCTCTATGTTATTTTAGAGATAAGGTTTAATATACCAACCTCTATGTTAGTGTAGAGATAAGGTTGAATATACCAACCTCTTTGTTAGTGTAGAGATAAGGTTGAATATACCAACCTCTTTGTTAGTGTAGAGATAAGGTTGAATATACCAACCATTATGTTAGTGTAGAGATAAGGTTGAATATACCAACCTCTGTGTTAGTGTAGATATAAGGTTGAATATACCAACCTCTATGTTAGTGTAGAGATACTGTTGAATTTACAAACCTCTATGTTATTGTAGAGATAAGGTTGAATATACCAACCTCTTTGTTAGTGTAGAGATAAGGTTGAATATACCAACCATTATGTTAGTGTAGATATAAGGTTGAATATACAAACCTCTATATTAGTGCAGAAATAAGGTTGAATATACCAACCTCTATGTTAGTGTAAAGATAAGGTTGAATATACCACCCTCACTGTTACTGAAGAGATAAGATTGAATATATCAAAATATGTGTTAATGTAGAGATAATGTTTAATATACCAACTAGTTCGTTAGTGTAGATATGAGGTTGAATATACCAACCATTATATTAGTGTAGAGATAAGGTTGAATATACCAACCATTATATTAGTGTAGAGATAAATTTGAATACACCAACGTCTTTGTTAGTGTATAGATAAGGTTGAATATACCAACCTATATGTTAGTGTAGAGATTAGGTCGAATATACCAACTTCTCTGTTTTTGTAGAAATGAATAAAAATATTGCATCTTTGCTAAATATATCTTTATATATGTTTTCTATATAAATATTATATCATGTTAAATATTGATATTATTTCTTATATAAACTATTATATCATGTTAAATATATGACATTATTTCTGATATAAACTATTATATCATGTTAAATATATGATATTATTTCTTATATAAACTATTATATCATGTTAAATATATGATATTATTTCTTATATAAACTATTATATCATGTTAAATATATGATATTATTTCTTATATAAACTATTATATCATGTTAAATATATGAATTATTTCTTATAAATATTATATCATGTTAAATATATGATATTCTTATATAAACTATTATATCATGTTAAATATATGATATTATTTCTTATATAAACTATTATATCATGTTAAATATATGATATTATTTCTTATATAAACTATTATATCATGTTAAATATATGATATTATTTCTTATATAAACTATTATATCATGTTAAATATATGATATTATTTCTTATATAAACTATTATATCATGTTAAATATATGAATTATTTCTTATATAAACTATTATATCATGTTAAATATATGACATTATTTCTTATATAAACTATTATATCATGTTAAATATATGATATTATTTCTTATATAAATATTATATCTTGTTAAATATATGATATTATTTCTTATATAAACTATTATATCATGTTAAATATATGACATTATTTCTTATATAAATATTATATCATGTTAAATATATGATATTATTTCTTATGCCTGCTTATTTTTCCAAATAACATAAACATAAAAGTATTTTTAAATAGTGAAACGAATAAACAGAGTTAAGAAACACAAGAAACAATAACAGTAATATTACACGTTTAACAGAACACGTCAGTGGAACTAAACATACAGTTCAATTGGAACCAAATATTAGTTTAACAAAACCTAGAAATTTAGTAAGTAAGAATATAATGAAATTATGCATATGTTTTTAGTAGATGGCGTGAAACTTTTTAATGTTTTGAGTTTCGCGAAAAGCTATCTGCGCTCCCCGTCCCTAATTTAGCATTGTGAGACTGAGGAAAGGCAGCTAGTCACCACTATCCACCACCAACTCTTGTGTTAGTCATTTAACAAACGAATGGTTGTATTGACTTTCACATTATAATCCCCACCCGGCTGAAAGGGCGAGCATGTGTGACGTGACAGGGATTTGAATCCGCGACCGTCGTATTACGAGTCGAGTGCCTTAACTACCTAGCCATGCGTTTTAATATGAGTATTGGTTTTTCTGGTAATTTTGCAATTCAGGGTTATTTTTTTCAAGCATGACACACTTAAAGATGACTCATTAATATACGTCAAAACATATAGATGTGTGGATTTTTAGTAATTTTAATCTTGTATAGTATAGTATTAATATTTTATTGTACTTTCGAAACCGGAAACTGTGTTATTGTTTTAAAATTAAGGGCCCGGCATGGCCTAACGCGTTAAGGCGGGCGCTTCGTTATCTGAGGGTCGCGGGTTCGCGCCCGAGTCGCGCCAAACATGCTCGCCCTCCCAGCCGTGGGGACGTTATAATGTGACGGTCAATGCCACTATTCGTTGGTAAAAGAGTAGCTCAAGAGTTGGCGGTGGGTGGCGATGACTAGCTGCCTTCCCTCTAGTCTTACACTGCTAAATTAGGGACGGCTAGCACAGCTAGCCCTCGAGTAGCTTTGTGCGAAATTCAAAAAAAAACAAACAAATTTAAAATTATTATTATTATTATTATTTTATTTCAGGGTCTAACTAGCTCTGACCCACGAGAAATGTGTCTATAAGTTACCTGGTTCACATGATGTGTCTATAGTTACCTGGTTCACATGATGTGTCTATAAGTTACCTGGTTCACATGAAATATCACACAAAGATGATACACAGGTTAACACGGACCAACACACGTTGTTCTGAACAACCACTCAGACCTCGCACATACAGACACAATCATTGTGTAGTGAAGGTCGAACAGATGGAAGAATCTTTGTTATGAACAAATGTTACACAGTAACATTACAGTTTTGGACACGATGTTCGTTACTTTGACAACATACAACAATACAAGTTTGAAAGAGTAAAATGTGCTTTGATTCTTTTTACAGTGAAAATTACGTTTACGTGAGAAATTCCTTATGTTTTTAAATGTGCAAAACATTTAACATTAACGCCTCCTGATAATTTCAATTGAATTTGTAAAATATTTTTACAATATGATTCAGTGTAAATATAATTATACTTGAAAGGGTAAAAAGTGTTCCTATAACTAAGTCATAATGAGAGTAACTATTCCACCTTCAAGTAAACAGTCACGTGACAACTTCATGTTAATTAAGAAAGTACATCTCACAATACATTATTTTTCCCTGTTTTCTTCTCAACACCAGGTGTCGCTAATCTCCTCATTATATTGTGGAGTCACGTGTGATGAATGGCACCGATTTGTCATCGACAATTAAGCCTATTTCTCGTAAGTTGTGAAACATGTATGATAAACAACCACGTCAACACTGGAAAATTTATGTCTGGAAAATTATCTATAGAAACTTGTCAGGTGTATTTATGTACCTGTTATAATGCCACACAATCCCAAACGTAAATCTTTCAGTAAACATAAAACATAAAACTTTTTACATTAGAGACCGTTATGACAATCACTTAACAGATCTGAAGGACAATTTACCTTAATATTGATCTTTGTGGGTAATGTAGCATCATTACCGGTATATACCAGAACAGTGGGTAATGTAGCATCATTACCGGTATATACCAGAACAGTGGGTAATGTACCATCATTACCGGTATATACCAGAACAGTAGGTAATGTAACATCATTACCGGTATATACCAGAACAGTGGGTAATGTACCATCATTACCGGTATATACCAGAACACTGGGTAATGCCACATCATTACCGGTATATACCAGAACACTGGGTAATGTAACATCATTACCTGTGTATACCAGAACAGTGGGTAATGCAACATCATTACCTGTGTATACCAGAACAGTGGGTAATGTAACATCATTACCAATATATACCAGAACATTAAGTAATTCAGTCTGCCATTGTCTGTTGATGTGTTAGTACACTAAACAGTTGATATCAACTTGAAGAACAGAACTAAAGTATTCACAACTTTTGTTGGGTGTTTTTAAGCGAGAAGTTATAAGTGTTTATCCTTTTCACAATTTTAAACTAGCTTTACCCTCGTGGCATTGGAAATAATAATTTCTAACATATACCGGTAGATAAATTATTAGATTCATCTTTCATATCTTTAGAATTCTTACGGATTACTGTGACGATTTCTTCTACCCTTCCTTTCTGCATAAGCTAAATTCTCATACAAAATTTATTCACATCTATATTAATACAGAGCTATACAAACACGAAAAACCTGGTAAAAAAATAACGCTTAACCTAACTCTAGCTAACACAAGAAACCATCAGCTTGTTAACCATAAAACGTCTAGCTAACACAGAAACCATCACTTGTTAACCATAAAACGTCTAGCTACAGAACATCAGTTGTAACCTAAACGTTGCTAACACAAGACATAGTGTTAAAAACGTCAGCTAACGACCACCACTTGTAACCATAAAACTTAGCTAAGAGACCATCAGCTTGTTAACTACTCTGCTAAAGAACCAGCTTTGTTAACATGAGTATATAGAACATCAGCTTGTACTAAGTCTAGCTACTAAGAAACACAGCTCTAACTAACGCTAGTAATAGGAAACCACAGCTTGTAACTACATCTAGTAAACAAACATAACTTGTTACTAAGCTACTAAAAAGAAATCATAGTGTAACATAAAACTCTAGCTAAAAACATACTTGCATAAACGTCTAGCTACAGAACACACGTTACCATAAGTAGCTACCAGAACCACAACGTTCCTAAAACGTCTAGCTATCAGCCACAATTGTTCCATAAACGTCTACTACCAGAACATCAGCTTGTTACCTAACGTCAGCTAACAGAACCCAGCTTTGTTAACCTAAACGTTAGTACAGACATCACTGTTACATAAACGTCTACTAAGGACCTCGCTTGTTAAATAAAACGTCTGCTAACAGAACCATCAGCTTGTAACCTAAAGTCTACTCCAGAAACCTCAGCGTTAACATAAACGCAGCTACTAAAACACTTTGTTAACCATGAAGTCTACTAACACGAACCAAGCTGTTAACCATACGTCTAGCTAACAGAAACCACCAACTTTGTTAACATAACGTCTAGCTATCAGAACCATCAGCTTGTTAACCATAACGTCTACTACACAGAAACATCAGCTTGTTACCATAACGTCTGCTAACACAGACATCAGCTTGTTACCATAACGTCTAGTAACACAAGACCATAGCTTGTTACCTAAACGCTAGTAATCAAGAACAGCTTTGTACCATGACGTCAGCTCACGAGAAACCAGTTTGTTAACATGAACGTCTAGCTCCGGACCACACTTTGTTACATAAAACGCTACTAAGTCAAGAACCATCAGCTTGTTAACCATAAAACGTCTAGCTAACACAAGAAACCATCAGCTTGTTAACCATAAAACGTCTAGCTAACTCAAGAAACCAGCTTTTTAACCATGAAACGTCTAGTACACAGAACCACCAGCTTTGTTAACCATGAAACGTCTAGCTAACACGAGAAACCACCAGCTTTGTTAACCATAAAACGTCTAGCTAAGTCAAGGAACCATCAGCTTGTTAACCATAAAACGTCTAGCTAACACGAGAAACCACCAGCTTGTTAACCATAAAACGTCTAGCTAACACAAGAAACCATCAGCTTTGTTAACCATGAAACGTCTAGCTAACACGAGAAACCACCAGCTTTGTTAACCATAAAACGTCTAGCTAAGTCAAGGAACCATCAGCTTGTTAACCATAAAACGTCCCTCTAACACGAGAAACCATCAGCTTGTTAACTATAAAACGTCTAGCTAACACGAGAAACCACCAACTTGTTAACCATAAAACGTCTAGCTAACACAAGAAACCATCAGCTTGTTAACCATAAAACGTTTAGCTAACACAAGAAACCATCAGCTTGTTAACCATAAAACGTCTAGCTAACACAAGAAACCATCAGCTTGTTAACCATAAAACGTTTTGCTAACACAAGAAACCATCAGCACGTTATCCATAAACCATCTATCTGAAACGAACAGTTGCTGGCGAATCGGTTGATAATTGGTACTACTTAATGAGACATTAAAACAATCAAGGGTTATCTAAACTTAGTGTATGTTTGGTTTTGATTGTGATAAAATTACTGTTTATCTACCTGAATTTAAACTTACCTAGAGTTTTAAAATAGTCCCATATTAAACCTATTTTCGTTTCACGGCATAACAAGCATGTGACTCTATTGCAGAAAAGTATGTCCACATTCAGTTGTCAATACGTTCTGCTTAAAGCAACCAGGAGCAATAAATAAATATAGACAGAACAAAACGTTATTTTGTTTGGTAAGATTCGTTACTGTACAAAACATATCTTTGTGGTTCAACAGTACATTTTGAGTTTATAACACTAGATAAGGTTTTTGAGACCAATAGTTGTTAAACATAAGCAGATAGTTAACAATCTTTGTGCTTAACAAAAAACAATGAAATCCACTGATCTCTACTACGTTGGACGAAAATATAATATGGCGTATAAAACTTTCCGTAATTTCTCTCTCCCAAGCAATCAAAACTTAAACAAACGGTCATTTCGTCATCACTTAATATTCGATCAATGAACTAGAAAATCAATTTATTGTTGTTCAATTTAATGAAGACCTCCATAACGAGCTATCTGCACTCTGTTCACTCGGCGGAATCGCATCCCGGATATTAGTTATGAGTCCCGTAAATACTCCGCTCGCCCTCTGTTAAAAATAGGCGATTACATTTGCTTAGTGCACTATTTTGTTTATGAAAGTAGAACTTGAGTGAACATTTAGCATTCTGTTGGTTATAGTACACCGTATAAAGCATGATAAACAAAACATTATAAACATATGTAGGTCTCTATCTAAAACTTGATAGAAACAAAAACAGAAGTGTTAATGTTACTGACACTTCTATGATTCATCAAAATCTTTCATGGAGATTGAAGTTTGATTAAACTACACATGTACTGCATTTGTTATCGTGAAAAACGACAAGTTTAGAGTTAGAAGGACAGAAAGAAAATTGCTATTGACCCCTCTGGTACGAGTGCTCGCCTGCTAAACTCACTTCAGAGATATACGACAAAGATGAACTGCAAACACTTTACATTTTTGCCAACACTAAGCATAGTGTAGTTTTCACAACATGTAAACTCTCTTGAAATACTTTAATAAACAACTTGTATAACTTCACGTTGTTGAATAAACAGACTGGTTGTTTATAACACTCGTATTCACATTGTTGTACAAAGGATAAACTGACTGGTTGTTGTATAACAGTCTAATTCTACATTGTTGTACAAAGGATAAACTGACTGGTTGTTGTATAACAGTCTAATTCTACATTGTTGTACAAAGGATAAACTGACTGGTTGTTGTATAACAGTCTAATTCTACATTGTTGTACAAAGGATAAACTGACTGGTTGTTGTAAACAGTCTAATTCTACATTGTTGTACAAAGGATAAACTGACTGGTTGTTGTATAACAGTCTAATTCTACATTGTTGTACAAAGGATAAACTGACTGGTTGTTGTATACAGTCTAATTCTACATTGTTGTACAAAGATAAACTGACTGGTTGTTGTATAACAGTCTAATTCTACATTGTTGTACAAAGGATAAACTGACTGGTTGTTGTATACAGTCTAATTCTACATTGTTGTAAAGGATAAACTGACTGGTTGTTGTATAACAGTCTAATTCTACATGTTGTACAAAGGTAAACTGACTGGTTGTTGTATAACAGTCTAATTCTACATTGTGTACAAAGGATAAACTGACTGTTGTTGTATAACAGTCTAATTCTACATTGTTGTACAAAGGATAAACTGACTGGTTTTGTATAACAGTCTAATTCTACATTGTTGTACAAAGGATAACTGACTGGTTGTTGTATAACAGTCTAATTCTACATTGTTGTACAAAGGATAAACTGACTGGTGTTGTTCAGTCTAATCTACATTGTTACAGGTACTGACGGTATAACGTCTGTTGTACATTGTTGTACAAAGGATAAACTGACTGGTTGTTGTATAACAGTCTAATTCTACATTGTTGTACAAAGGATAAACTGACTGGTTGTTGTATAACAGTCTAATTCTACATTGTTGATAGAAGGATAAACTGACTGGTTGTTGTATAACATTCTAATTCTACATTGTTGAGTAAATGATAAACTGACTGGTTGTTGTATAACAGTCTGATTGTACATTGTTGAACAAAGGATAAACTGACTGGTTGATTTTCAGATATATTTATCATAGAAAAATGAGTAGTTTCAACCATTCAATGCTGACAAAAGATTTAGAATTAGTGCAACATTATATTCGTGTCATAGGTCATCAGGTCACGGGATATCAATAAGACTTTTGTGTTGCTTGCCTGAACCAAATATCTTATTTATTATAAATATATCTTCAATATCAGAGTCCAGTAAACGAACCTGAGACAGGCAGCATTTTGTGAACAGTATTACTAGCGTGTGGCTAAAGAATTTTAAAAAAACGTAGAATTTTGTGTTACTTTCTGAATTTCACGAATAGTTACACGAAGGTTATCTGTGCTGGTCATCCGTAATTTAGCAATGTGAGACTAGAGGGAAGGCAGCTGGTCATCACCACCCACCGTCAACTTTTGGGCTACTCTTTTATAAACGAATAGTGGGATTGGCCAGATGTTATCATGCTCCCACGGCTGAAAGGGCGAGAATCTTTGGTGTGTCGGGTACTCGAACCCGCGACCTTCATATTTCGAATCGAGCGCCCTAACCACCTGATCCTAGAATTTTGTGAACTACGTTACAATATGAACTTCTAACTGAAGAGCGTAACGCGATCTGGTTTATTGAATAAAGTCTGGCCAACAAATGGAGTCTTTAACTGTATTGGAAGTTGTTTAAGTAGCTAGCCCTAACACCTAATAACATGAATAGAATATAGGTTGACTTTGTGTTAAAGTGATGCGTGTTCTTTATATATCTGTGTGAGTATGTGCAATGATATGAACTAATATTGGAATTATTAGGTCAGATGACCCATACGTGTCAGCACGAGGCGCATTAAGGTTGCGGTTATACAAATTTGTATCAATTGTTGTTTTGTCTTTTAACATAAATCAACAGAGATACAGCAGTTAATATCCAATGACTGGTTGAAAATGGTCAGGTAGAGAGATTCTGCAGTTCTTAAGTAATAAACGTACCACCAGAGGGCCACCTAATGTAGGATATACTCAACATTGTTGGTCGGAAGAAACAGGTGTTCAGGTTGATAACACTGGTTTCATTCCTTTGTGTTATTTGTATTGCACAGGATAACATTGTATTTTTTTTCTCACTGTAATTTTTAATGTCTTATTTTCGCTTTGTTTCTAGGAGACAACCGTAGGAGAACAAATTGGGAAAAGAAAAGAAACACTTGCTAGTACGAACCACCAGAAAGTGGACTCGTAAACACTTGCTAGTACGAAACACTGATGAATGAATCAGTGCTGAGAAATCTGAGTTTGTAAGTCACGTTTTTAGCTCAAGAAATCTTTCCTGAATGTGGCACGTGACGCGGACCTTCGTACCTCACCCCAGATTATACTCTTTAAAATATAGGAGTGGTTAAACTTCGTGAAAACACGAAAGATGAAAACAGCTGAAATCTAAAAATAAAAATGTTCTAAAACGACAGCTTACTTTATGTTTTGACAAATAAGCTGAGGTCAGTGTTTTACTGACAGAGAAAGAGGTCATCATTATCATTACGTCACTTCTTTAAGAGCGAACTTTCACTCGTGTGAATTCTACACATACACCAGCATATGGTGTTAATACGCCGTCTCAGATTTCATGTTTCATTTCTTAGTAACAATCGTTTATTTACTTCCTCGCTAGATAAAACACAAGTTTCTGTATTTGTGCAGTTCCTCACCGGATCAGATACCACAAGTTTCATTTTTTACTTTAGTTCCTCACCGGATCAGATACCACAAGTTTCATTTTTTACTTTAGTTACTCAGCGAATCAGATACCTCATGTTTCAATCTTTTCTTTAGTTCCTCACCGGATCAGATACCACAAGTTTCATTTTTTACTTTAGTTACTCAGCGAATCAGACACCACAAGGTTCATTTTTTACTTTAGTTACTCAGCGAATCAGATACCTCATGTTTCAATCTTTTCTTTAGTTCCTCACCGGATCGGATACCACAAGTTTCAATCTTTACTTTAGTTTCTAACCGGATCAGATACCACAAGTTTCAATCTTTACTTTAGTTCCTCACCGGATTAGATACCACAAGTTTCAATCTTTACTTTAGTTCCTTACCGGATCAGACGCCGCAAGTTTCTATCTGTTTTTTGTTCCTCACCGGATCAGATACCACAAGTTTCAATCTTTACTTCAGTTTCTAACCGGATCAGATACCACAAGTTTCAATCTTTACTTCAGTTTCTAACCGGATCAGATACCACAAGTTTCAATCTTTACTTTAGTTCCTCACTGAATCAGATACCTCAAGTTTCAATCTTTACTTTAGTTCCTTACCAGATCAGACACCGCAAGTTTATATCTGTTTTTTTGTTCCTCACCGGATCAGACACCGCAAGTTTATATCTGTTTTTTGTTCCTCACCGGATCAGATACCACACGTTTCTATCTGTTTTTTGTTCCTCACCGGATCAGATACCACAAGTTTATATGTTTTTAGTTCCTCACCGGATCAGATACCACAAGTTTCTATCTGTTTTTAGTTCCTCACCGGATCAGATACCACAAGTTTATATGTTTTTAGTTCCTCACCGGATCAGATACCACAAGTTTCTATCTGTTTTTAGTTCCTCACCGGATTAGATACCACAAGTTTATATCTGTTTTTAGTTCCTCACCGGATCAGATACCTCAAGTTCCAGTTACAACGGATGTAAACAACCTAAAAGAATCTATGAAGACTGTGGGTTGAAACATTATTATATATTTGAGATTTTGTTCTCATAAACTCATATAACTGTAGAATACCCAGACAGTTTCTAAACCACTGAAAAATTAATGCTATGTATATCTACTGAAACTGTAAACCTTGAGCAGTTTACTGATAAAAAATACTTCAATCCAAACTCACGTTTACAAAGAGAATTTTAATCCAAACAAATTCTTTATGTCTTCACGTCCAAAATTTTGTGATATATATATAAATGCCTAATTCAGGAACTCTTCGCTAATCTGCTTCACGTGCCTTCGCAGTGCTCAGAGAAGTGAAAACAAAACGTATTTTCTTCTTCGCCTACAGGTAATTCAACATTTAGTATGGACTAAAAAAATCTGTCTATGTTTCAGAGAGTTCACAGCCTAGCTAGTATAATAAGGTAACCTCAGTAACTTTCATAGAATATTTGTAATTACAGACGTTTACGGCTGGGATTCGGACCGCGTGTCTATCTCGTGCAGTAATAACAGGTTTGCACGTGCGGGGTGATCACCTGCGGCAAAAGGGGGTCTCAGCCATTAAAGGTGGATATCTCCAACAATCAACACCGGATGAGGGGGCTGAGGAAACCTTACGGCCGCAAGTCTGTTGAGGCCGTATTCAAACTTGATTGCGTTCGACCTCTGTGACTAGGGTCACAGATAGGTTTATTACATTCAATGGACAATCATGGTTACTGTTAGAAGTAGAAAAAACAGCTGGAGAGCTCTGTCTTGTTCCTTAGTGTTGTATATGAACATCTTAAGGTCACAGATAAAGTGTGCGTTTCAGTATTTTATATGTATAAATTTTTTGCCATACTCTACATTTATTAATGTGAGGTAACGTTTGTTTTCTCCTTTACAAGTGGAGATATAAATGGTAAAAGCTGTCGTAATGGAGACACACGACCTTATTAACTTTATATACAAACAGGAATACAGTAATAATGTATACACAGGAGTACAATAACATTATGTACAGATAGGAAAAACATAACAACTTATTATTATTCAGACAGGAATACAAAAGTTTTGTTAACACAAGAATACAGCATCAACATTGTTAGGACAAATACAATACCGTTAAGACAGCATTAGAGAAACACAATTGAGACAAAAACACAATAACATTGTTAAACTAGAATTATATCATTTTCATTTTTAAGATATGAGTAAATGAAAGATTACTGTTAAATCAAGTAATTATTGTTAGGACTAGATTAAAGTAACATACAGAAGGACAGCAGTGTATTTCCTTATAGTGTTATGTTAGGGCTAGATTAAAGTAACATACAGAAGGACAGCAGTGTATTTCCTTATAGTGTTATGTTAGGGCTAGATTAAAGTAACATACAGAAGGACAGCAGTGTATTTCCTTATAGTGTTATGTTAGGACTAGATTATAGTAACATACAGAAGGACAGCAGTGTATTTCCTTATAGTGTTATGTTAGGGCTAGATTAAAGTAACATACAGAAGGACAGCAGTGTATTTCCTTATAGTGTTATGTTAGGGCTAGATTAAAGTAACATACAGAAGGACAGCGGTGTATTTCCTTATAGTGTTATGTTAGGGCTAGATTAAAGTAACATACAGAAGGACAGCAGTGTATTTCCTTAGCGAAAGTGAACAGAAAAACTGTTCGAATGTTATTACGACTTCGCTAAGCTTTCTAGTTTAGAAACTTTAAGGAAAGATTACAGATTCGTGACATAACTAAGAGAATTAGTGTTATATCGACACAAATTTTAAAAAGGAAAGGTATAAAAAATCACACAAAGAAACATGCATTCACACGTGAATGGTTGCAGATGTCATGACGTAAAAACTAGGTTTCTATTGGTTAATAGTTTGAGTATAATTATAGAGATTTGGACGATTTGTTTGCATACTGTTCTATATTGATATTTTGTCTTTATCCCTATGTGAAGTGGCTATTGGGTAAATGTAGTATAATAATAAAGAATTTGATAAGGCAAACAACCACGAGTTGTTATTCTTCGTTCCGATGTGTCGGTATTTGAATATTGTTGTTAAATATCCAGGAGGGTCAGGTACATTTGACCTCTTCCTCCTTCCCGAACATTCATGTCCTTAATTTTGCGGTGTAAGACTAGAGGGAAGGCAGCTAGTCGTGATCACCCACCGCCAACTCTTGCACTACTCTTTCACCAACGAATAGTGGGATTGATCGTCACATTATAACACCCTCATGGCTGAAACAGCGAACATGTTTGGTGTGACGGGATTCGAACCCCCGACTCTCGGATAACGAGTTGAGTGCCTTAGCCACCAGGCCATACCGGGCACAGTTGTTTTGAACATTTGTTTTATCAAACGCACACAAGTATCTTGTATAAAATGGTGTTACTTTGGTATAAATGTTTTCACAAACACATCAACTTTTTATTCTGAAAAATATCTGTACTTGATGAAGAGTCTCTTCTCGTCACGTATCAGAAGATGTTAAATTGTTCGACTGTCCAAAAATGCATATTGCCAGAAGAGAAGGGTACCTCCAGTGTTCTGTACCCATAAAACTGAAATTACAAAGAAAGTCTATTGGCCTAAATGATCGAGTTTTGACCACACGTTGAAGTTGAACGAAGTCTTGCAACACCTTACGATAGGAATAGTATAGACACATTCATTACAGGATATTTAGGTAAATAGTTAATAGAAGGCCGACTAAACAATGTTATTTTGTAAGAAAGGTTATCTGCAAATCGATATTAACCAGAATTCACCACCATCACTTCATGATTTTGACAAGACAGCATGCTAAATTACAGTTAGAACACTGGAGACTTATCATCTTTTCAGATCAGTTCTGTTTAGAGCTTGTTAAAATTTGGTAGGATGTGTACTCAACGTTTGCCTGGAGAACTGATGAGGGAGAACTGTCATTTTAACAGGAAAAACTCAAAAGGTGGTGCAACATATGTTTGGGCAGCTATTTATCTTAGTGGTAAAAATTGCTCTACATATCTTCCTGGGAAAATCAACGACGTCCTCTCAAGGCTTCACTCAGAGACAGTATTTCTGTCATATGCCAGGACTAGATTTTACGATAACTTTTTGTTACACCTCAACATTTATACCCACTTAAAATGGTTCAACTCACACACAGGTGTATCACACCAGGTGCACATGATTAGAAGATCTTTACTCAGCATTTTGAATGAGGCTTGTCCTATATAACATGTCATCACAGGACCTAAAGCGGGCTCTGGCTACTGTTGATGTGAAAGTGCATGTCTGTACAATCAGAAAGAAACTGCACAAGTTTAACTTGCATGGGAGGTGTACAAGGAGGAAACCTTTGCTCTCTAAGAGAAACATCAAGGCCAGACTAAAGTTTGCCAGAGAGAATGTAGAGAAAGACCAGGACTTCTGGAATAATGTTATTTGGACATAAGAACAGAGAACATGTTTGGCGTAAACCAAATACAGAATTCCAGGAAAAGAATCTCTTACCAACTGTGAAGCATGGAGGTGGAAGTGTCATGATTTGGGGCTGCTTTGCTGCAGCAGGACCTGGACAGCTCACAAACATAGAATCAACCATGAATTATACTGTGTATCAGAGGATGCTTGAGGATCATGTGAGACCATCTGTACAAAAATTAAAGCTGAAGCAGAATTGGACCCTGCAACATGACAATGACCCAAAACATACCAGTAAATCCACCAAGGACCGGCTAAAAACTAAGAAATAGAGAGTCCTGGAATGGCCGAGTCAGAGCCCAGATCTTAATCCCATTGAGATGCTGTGGGGTGACTTGAAACGGGCTGTACATGCAAGAAACCCCTCAAACATCTCACAGCTGAAAGAATTCTGCATTGAGGAATGGGGTAAACTTCCTTCAGACCGATGTCAAAGACTGGTAGATAGCTACAAGAAGTGTCTCACTGCAGTTATTTCAGGGGGGTAACACTAGCTATTAGGAAGTAGAGTGTCCTAACTTTTTCCTCAGTTAGAATATGCATTTTTGTAGAATTACATTTACAGAAGTTCTTGAAAAGTCTTTTCTTCAGTTTTAATTGTTTAGTTATATTCCTATAATTTCCCTGTATTGTTAAAATTGAGATTAAATATCTATATATCCAAAAATGTTACACAAATACACAGGCTTTCATAGGGTGTCCTAACTTTTTCACATGACTATACATACAGTGTGGGAAAGGCACACAAATGTCTGTGGAGTCATACAATAACACAACTAACCAGCGTTATTGTAGAGTCATACAATAACACAACTAACTAGAGCTATTGTAAACACTACTCAAACTCCGCTGAAGGTTTGACTCCACCAGCCATTTCTGTAGTTATACCAAAAACCTACTTTAACCAATGATCTTTCAACTTCGGCGCGTAAGACACTTTTGCGACCAATGACCGTTATTTTGGTGGACGGACATAAAGAGATGGGTGTTGAAAACAAGTAACTGAAAGCATCCCGACCACCACTATTTTTGTCACTACCTCTTCTTATAATGTCACCCTAACCATCGCAAAGTGTACACCATGTTTCCAATACATACATTTTGGGTTTTTAAGGCTTATACAAAATTATTAGTCAGGTAACAACGAATAATATGTTATGTTACAAATACTGTGTGAAAGTTATTTTTTGTGTTATTTCTCAGAGCACGAATCTTACGTTTCATAACGGGTACCTTAGCTTATACGTATGTACAACAATGTTATGTTGTATTTTATTATTATATATCTTTTTGTAAGATTTTGTTGTCACAGGTGTATTACACATTTCACACCAGGTGTCTGATAAAATTATTCTTACATATTGATCATGATGTATGCAGAACATGTTTAATGTAACATGTATTACACACGTGCATGTTTAAGGTAACATGTATTACACACGTACATGTTTAACGTAACATATATTACAGAAGTACATGTTTAACGTAACATATATTAGAGAAGTACATGTTTAACGTAACATGTATTACAGAAGTACATGTTTAACGTAACATGTATTTTCAGTTTCACAGCACCACGTGCTCTTGTGTTCCATATTACTATTTCATTTGTTACAACATACAAACATTATAAAGCTACCCATTAGGTCACGACCCCTTTATTGAGCTAAACACTAGGTCAAGACCTTTTACTGAGCTATACACTAAGTCATCACCCTTTATTGAGCTAAGCACTGGGTAACGATAGCAGCGACACCCTACAGCAAACATTCCCTAATGTGAAAATATCCTATAGAATATATTTCTTACTATGAAGTTACTCTATAGTAAACATTCCTGACTGTGAAGTTACCCTACAGTAAACATTCTTTACTGTGAAGTTACCCTATATTGAACATTCCTGACTGTGGATATACCCTGTAATAAACATTCCTGATTGTGGAATTACCCTAAAGTAAACATTCCTGACTATGGAATTACCCTACAGTAAACATTTTTGACTGTGACGTTACCCTACAGTAAACATTCCTGACTGTGACGTTACTCTATAATAAACATTCCTGACTGTGAAGATACACTATAGTAAACATTCCTTTCTGTGAAGATACCCTACGGTAAACATTCCTTACTCTAAAGTTACCCTATAGTAAACATTCCTAACTGTGAAGTTACCCTACAGTACATATTCCTTACTGTGAAGTTACCCTAGAGTAAACATTACTGACTGTGGATATACCCTATAGTAAACATTCCTGACTGTGGAATTACCCTATAGTAAACATTCCTGACTGTGGAATTACCCTACAGTAAACACTCCTTACTGTGAAGATACCCTACAGTAAATATTCCTTACTTTAGAGTTACCCTATAGTAAACATTCCTAACTGTGAAGTTACCCTACAGTAAATATTCCTTACTGTGAAGTTACCCTATAGTAAACATTCCTGACTGTGGATTTACCCTATAGTAAACATTCCTGACTGTGGATTTACCCTATAGTAAACATTCCTGACTGTGGATTTACTCTATAGTAAACATTCCTGATTGTGGAGTTACCCAATAGTAAACATTCCTAATTGTGAACTTACTCATCAGTAAACATTCTGACTGTGAAGTTACCCTTTTGGAAACATTCCCGACTTTGATGATATAAAAGCTTCAAAGTAAAAAATAAAATAAAAAAGTTTTAAATTTTCTTTGTATTATAATTTTATGTGCGTGACTGGTCGTGGCCAGACGGTTAGGGTTCCTGGTGCATGGTACACGTCCCTCAGCTGGAAAAACAAAAAAAGGATATTGAGTGCGTTATAAGAGAGACAATCAAATTCCGATTAGAGTAGCACAGGAGGTGGAGCTGGTAATGTGTTCTGAGACGCTTCTTTTCTCTATCCTATAAATTCAAAATTAGGGACGACGTGCGCAGATAGGCCTAGTTGAACTTTACCCAAGTGTTCGAAACAAATAAACAAACAAAGCCACGTACCAACTATTAACCTAATTTAGTGGCTACGCAGTGATGTAGAGAGTATGTGACACAAGGAAGGAGCCATTTTTTCTTTTGTTTTTTCACGGCAGTACGACAAGAACAGAATGTAAATGAACCCTAACAAAAGGAATTAATGACAGACCTTCCAGAAATATCATTACACCCAACCCCACACCCAGTATTTGGCCGACAAAATGGAGACAGCTAACAGTGCACAGTGTTTACTAACTTGGAATTTAAAAAGATTTATTAATTTAACTTTTATATATAATTTTCCATGTAAGTGGTTCAGCTTGGTTATTACACGTTTACTGTTCCTTCATCTGTCAAAATTTAACAGCAGCTCCTAAAACACAGAAAAAATAGATTGACTACAAGCCTTCAATTTGTGTAGAGCATACAAACTATTTGTACTGAGACAGCTGTGTTATTATAAAAATATTAAGTCATTAATCTCACGAGTTAAATCAATTATTTAATTAGGAACACACGTGAGGGTATTTTTTTCATAAACTGTTGGAATAATAATAATACGAGGGTAATATATTTTGAATTGAAGGTGAAATAAATGGCAAAACGAATGGATAATACGAAAATATTATATTATTAAAACAGAAACAGATTAAATGGTAAGTCATACAAGTATGTTTTATTATAAAAGCGAGGCAGACATATTTAAAAAAACTGATATATATGAAGAGAAACAAAACAATCACAAATATGTTATAAATAGAAACAATGAAACACAAACAGAAAACTCGATACATTTAACGAATCTATTGATTGATATAAGAAACTGAAAAGAAACGCGTTCAGTGACAGATAAAATCCCCCCAGTGGCTCAGCGGCATGTCTGTGGACTTACTACGCTAAAAACCGGGTTTCGATACCCGTGATGAGCAGAGCACAGATAGCCCATTGTGTAGCTTTGTGCTTAATTCAAACGACAGATAAAGTTATTTTTTATTGGATTAACCCGAGCGAAATGAGTAAATCAATACATTGTGGCAAATATTACAAGCGCGCTCTGTGCTAAAAACAGTCATTGATATCCAGTAAAAGTTTAGTTTCTAATGCATAACGCACCCTGGTGGCTATACCAGGAATCAATTTTTATTTAAAATAAATATTTCGTACTAAAAAGTTAACACTGAAAGTAGGCTTTACAAGAATAATATTAAAAGTAAATAACAAGTTCAGCCTCACATGTATATTACGTGTGATTTACAAGTATATTACGTGTGGTTCACATACATATTATGTGTGGTTCACATGTATATTACGTGTGGTTCACATGTATATTATGTGTGGCTCACATGTATATTATGTGTGGTTCACATGTATATTACGTGTAGTTCACATACATATTATGTGTGGTTCACATGTATATTACGTGTGGTTCACATGTATATTATGTGTGGCTCACATGTATATTATGTGTGGTTTACATGTATACTATGTGTGGTTCACATGTATATTATGTGTGGTTTACATGTATACTATGTGTGGCTCTTTTCAAGGTACATTTCTTTGAGATAAAATCTTAAAGTAAACTATGTTTAACAAATTTACACAATACGTCTAGGCATCAGTTTGGAAGGCAATACTCCCAAAACTGACCCCATTAACACATACAGTATTGACACAAATATGTACACACCAGATCAGCACACCCATATGTGTTTGTTGAGCATCTCATTCCAAACTCATGGACATTAATATGGAGTTGAAACCCTGTTGCTGCTATAACAGCCTCAAACTCTTCTGGAAAGGCTTTTCACTAGATTTTGGAACATGGCTGTTGGGATTCGCTCTTATTCAGCCACAAGAGCATCAGTGAGGTCGGGCACTGATGTCAGGCGAGAAGGCCTGGCTCGCAATCAGCGTTCCAATTCATCCCAAAGGTGTTTGATGGGGTTGAGGTCAGGGCTCATACTTCTGGTTATCATTACTAACTGTTTATTATTTTATTGTTTACTTCCTGTTATCATTACTAACTGTTCGTTATTTCATTGTTTACTTCTGGTTATCATTACTAACTGTTCGTTATTTCATTGTTTACTTCTGGTTGTCATTACTAACTGTTCGTTATTTCATTGTTTACTTCTGGTTGTCATTACTAACTGTTCGTTATTTCATTGTTTACTTCTGGGTATCATTACTAACTGTTTATTATTTTATTGTTTACTTCCTGTTATCATTACTAACTGTTCGTTATTTCATTGTTTACTTCTGGTTATCATTACTAACTGTTCGTTATTTCATTGTTTACTTCTGGTTATCATTACTAACTGTTCGTTATTTCATTGTTTACTTCTGGTTGTCATTACTAACTGTTCGTTATTTCATTGTTTACTTCTGGTTATCATTACTAACTGTTTATTATTTTATTGTTTACTTCCTGTTATCGTTACTAACTGTTCGTTATTTCATTGTTTACTTCTGGTTATCATTACTAACTGTTCGTTATTTCATTGTTTACTTCTGGTTATCATTACTAACTGTTCATTATTTCATTGTTTACTTCTGGTTATCATTACTAACTGTTCATTATTTCATTGTTTACTTCTGGTTATCATTACTAACTGTTCGTTATTTCATTGTTTACTTCTGGTTATCATTACTAACTGTTTATTATTTTATTGTTTACTTCCTGTTATCGTTACTAACTGTTCGTTATTTCATTGTTTACTTCTGGTTATCATTACTAACTGTTCGTTATTTCATTGTTTACTTCTGGTTATCATTACTAACTTTTCATTATTTCATTGTTTACTTCTGGTTATCATTACTAACTGTTCATTATTTCATTGTTTACTTCTGGTTATCATTACTAACTGTTCATTATTTCATTGTTTACTTCTGGTTATCATTACTAACTGTTCATTATTTCATTGTTTACTTCTGGTTATCATTACTAACTGTTCGTTATTTCATTGTTTACTTCTGGTTATCATTACTAACTTTTCATTATTTCATTGTTTACTTCTGGTTATCATTACTGACTTTATATTGTTTGCTTGGTGATTTACATTACTAACACCTTATTATTTTACGGTTTATAATTATTATCACAGATTTTAGCATTTTGAGAGATAAAGTAAGAAAAACTAAAGCAATGATATATGACCTGCACGGGTGTCTGTCATTCTACTATAGAAGGGGCCGTGTTTTGGAGCGTGGGAGAGAGCCAAGGGTTACTCGATTTCGTGATGTAATAATACAGTAAACATATTTGTGTTGCCTTACCATATTCTTCTAAGTGCCCGGTTTGATGACCCGTGCCATGTTTCTGGCTGGTAACTAGGTTACCAGAGGAACCTATATGCTACATGGCTTATGTATGAATGTTTAATTGTCCGGTCATCAACAGAAACTTACCTGTAAATGACAAACATTGTTTGTTCCTCTGAGTGATTTTTTAGTGTTTAGTTTACTCTGAGTTTAGCAGCTGATATTGCATCATATACTTATAAATATTAGCAGCTGATACTACACTATGTACTTATAAATATTAGCAGCTGATACTACATTATGTACTTGTAAATATTAGCAGCTAATACTACACTATTTACGAAGGAACCCGAGCATCTGATACTACACTATGTACGTATGAATATTAGCAGCTGATACTACACTATGTACGTAGGAACCCGAGCAGCTGATATTACACTATGTACTTATAAATATTAGCAGCTGATATTACACTATGTACTTATGAATATTAGCAGCTGATACTACACTATGTACGTAGGAACCCGAATAGCTGATATTACACTATGTACGTAGGAACCCGAGCAGCTGATATTACACTATGTACGTAGGAACCCGAGCAGCTGATACTACACTATGTACGTAGGAACCCGAATAGCTGATATTACACTATGTACGTAGGAACCCGAGCAGCTGATATTACACTATGTACTTATGAATATTAGCAGCTGATACTACACTATGTACGTAGGAACCCGAGCAGCTGATACTACACTATGTACGTAGGAACCCGAGCAGCTGATATTACACTATGTACGTAGGAACCCGAGCAGCTGATATTACACTATGTACGTAGGAACCCGAGCAGCTGATATTACACTATGTACGTAGGAACCCGAGCAGCTGATACTACACTATGTACGTAGGAACCCGAGCAGTTGATATTACACTATGTATGTAGGAACCCGAGCAGCTGATACTACACTATGTACGTAGGAACCCGAGCAGTTGATATTACACTATGTATGTAGGAACCCGAGCAGCTGATACTACACTATGTACGTAGGAACCCGAGCAGCTGATATTACACTATGTACTTGATGAATCTTAACAACTGTGGTTATTGTCCCCAGCAGGTAAGTTTCCGAACATTAACAGATATCAGTACAATTTGTGTACAAACATTTAATATGCAAGATGTACGTTGAAAGATCTGTCACTTAACCACGTCATCACACAGATGTACCTTATTGTTGAATAATAACCAACAGCGTGCGAAAAACACCGGCTGAATGATGGCATGCACGTGGGGATACATCACGACTTCGCCACGCGATATCCATCAATAAAATACAGTAATCATAGAGTTCGTGTATCTGAAAGCACGTGCTGGTCGCTGGACTGCAGATCATCTCCATTCCCAACTCCATGGTCCACCAGATTTTTTAGTTTTTAGACTTTCACTATGAAAAGACTCTAAGCACGTGCGGTATGTTAGTGTGACAGTGATACCACAAGGTGTGACCCCTAAGGGCTTAACTATAAGCTTTTAGAATTACGAAAGTACGTTGTGCTTAATCTGTTAAAGGGACTAAGAAACCAGAACTTAAAGGCCCCACGTGGTCTAACGGTTAGTATGATCGGACTGATAATTCGTGGTTCGATCCAGTTTGGTGCAAAAGTTTCCTGTGCTCTATTCTGTTTAATTCATGTTGGTGGGTCTTTGTCCAATCTATCAGTTCGAAATTAGGGGCGGCTTCGTACAAATATCCATCGTGCATCTTTACACAAACTTTCGAAACTTTACCATCTTGTTTTGTCATTAGTTCCACTAACATAACAATACCATGGGTCATACTGGCTGTCTTACTTTTTGAAAATTAAGGAGGTGCACTTAAAAATAAGTAATTCCCATCTAAAATAATTGTTAGTAGTTCGTGTATGTGTCGCTATGCCCCTTCCATACATAATAGCGTAATAACAACATCGTTTGATACGCGGTCATTATGTCATAAAGATAAAGTTCGTCGTTGTTACACTTTAACGATTTCTCTAAGTGATTCTTGGACATACAAATAAAGCTACACGTACAGATCATACTGATGTGAGCCGGCAATAATGTTTTGTTTTATCCAAAGATGTCGGTTGGTTTATGTATCCATGAGTTTCGTAACTTGATAAAGTTTGTTTTATTCACAGGTGTCAGTTGGTTTATGTATCCATGAGTTTCGTTAGTTGATAAACTTTGTGTTATCCAAAGATGTCGGTTGGTTTATGTATCCATGAGTTTCGTAAGTTGATAAAGTTTGTTTTATTCACAGGTGTCAGTTGGTTTATGTATCCGTGAGTTTCGTTAGTTGATAAACTTTGTGTTATCCAAAGATGTCGGTTGGTTTATGTATCCATGACTTTCGTAAGTTGATAAAGTTTGTTTTATCCACAGGTGTCAGTTGCTTTATGTATCCATGAGTTTCGTAAGTTGATAAAGTTTGTTTTATCCACAGGTGTCAGTTGGTTCATTCAATCCTGTGTTTTGTAAGTTGATAAAGCTTGTTTTATCTACATGTGTCAGTTGGTTTTTATACCAATACGTTTTTAAGTTTACCACAACACTCACTGATGTAATTTTCTCTCTCTGTGGCTGAGGGGTAAGTCTAAAGGTTCACGTTGCTAAGCACGTTTCTATCCCACTGGGGCACAAACAAACAGCCCACTGCGCAGCCTTGTGCGTAAAAACAAAAAGAAACAAAAATGTTTTCTCTTTGTTAAAACATTTTTTTATAACGAACAATTTTCATCTAAACGAGAGTGATATGTAAAGCGTTGTTTTTTATCTCAAAGTAACATAAAACATAACATTAACATACGTTCAGAAACTCTGGATGTTACTGAAAGTTTCTAAGTTGTTTTTTTAACTCTCTAAGTCCAATAAATTGTTTTATGTGTTTAGGAATACCTACGTACACTCGTGTGTACCCTCTAGGGTTCTTACATTTTATATCCGAAATAAAAATTCTTGATTTACTATGGTAGTATACTAGATTCATGATTCCACCACTTCAAACCCTCCAACAAAACAAACAAAAACTTTACTACCATAAAAGGTGATTTTCTACGTCATAAACAAGTTTTCTTTCGTCAGGTGACGCTTTCTTATCCATGAAATACCCTCGTTCCTGATGATTGATAGCATTAGTAAATATAATTTATACTTGTGAATGTTGTCACAAGTTCTTCTGTGACAAGATTTGCGCCGATGTTTCTAGTTTTGGTTGTTGTTGTTTTTACTGTTGGAGCTAAAATCTGTAAAACAGCAATATATGTTTAAAGTTAAAGTAATTTTAGTTATGTGTTTCCTTTACGTAATCTGTTAAACGTATTCGTATGTTGTACAAAGATTTATGTTTTAAGAAGAATCACTTCCAGATATTAAATCAGATTATATCTTGCAAACATAAATACCAAACGGATTATGTTTTAGGGAGGTGTACGAAAAACAAAATTCATAAATATTTATTAAAATAATACGTGTTTCTTTTCAAGTGTGGAATTCCAAACATATTTCACGGGAAGCCCAGCATTTCTTTTTAGGGAGACGTGTTTGTTGTTTTTTCACTCTTAATTTTCGAACCTATAAGAAAGTCGTTATTTTAAACATATTTTGTTTGTTGGCTTCTTTCAAATGCTTAAGAATTGGGCGTGACCCAGTCTTACCAGTCTGATATATAAATCTGTGGGTCCAATGTCAGAGTACGGATGTCGCAAACTAAATATAAATTGTTCTCTTTACTTTGAGTCCATGAATATGTCATTTCTATGAAGGTCAAACCATGAATACGACATTTCTATGAAGGTCAAACCATGAATACGACATTTCTATGATGGTCAAACCATGAATATCTCATTTCTATGATGGTCAAACCATGAATTCGTCATTTCTATGATGGTCAAACCATGAATACGACATTTCTATGATAGTCAAACCATGAATACGTCATTTCTATGATGGTCAAACCATGAATACGTCATTTCTATGATGGTCAAACCATGAATATGTCATTTATATGATGGTCAAACCATGAATATGTCATTTATATGATAATCAAACCATAAAAATGTCATTTTTCTGATGGTCAAACAATAAATATGTCATTTATATGATAATCAAACCATGAAAATGTCATTTCTATGGTGGTCAAACCATGAATACGACATTTCTATGATAGTCAAACCATGAATACGTCATTTCTATGATGGTCAAACCATGAATTCGTCATTTCTATGATGGTCAAACCATGAATATGTCATTTCTATGATAATCAAACCATGAAAATGTAATTTCTATGAGGGTCAAACAATAAATATGTCATTTCCATGATGGTCAAACCATGAATACGTCATTTCTATGATGGTCAAACCATGAATTCGTCATTTCTATGATGGTCAAACCATGAATATGTCATTTATATGATAATCAAACCATGAAAATGTCATGTCTATGGTGGTCAAACCATGAATACGACATTTCAATGATAGTCAAACCATGAATACGTCATTTCTATGATGGTCAAACCATGAATTCGTCATTTCTATGATGGTCAAACCATGAATATGTCATTTCTATGATAATCAAACCATGAAAATGTCATTTCTATGATGGTCAAACCATGAAAATGTCATTTCTATGATGGTCAAACCATGAATATGTCATTTCTATGATGGTCAAACCATGAAAATGTCATTTCTATGATGGTCAAACCATGAATACGTCATTTCTATGATGGTCAAACCATGAATTCGTCATTTGTATGATCGTCAAACCATGAATATGTCATTTATATGATAATCAAACCATGAAAATGTAATTTCTATGGTGGTCAAACCATGAATACGACATTTCTATGATATTCAAACCATGAATACGTCATTTCTATGATGGTCAAACCATGAATTCGTCATTTCTATGATGGTCAAACCATGAATATGTCATTTCTATGATAATCAAACCATGAAAATGTCATTTCTATGATGGTCAAACAATAAATATGTCATTTCTATGATAATCAAACCATGAATTCGTCATTTCTATGATAATCAAACCATGAAAATGTCATTTCTATGATGGTCAAACAATGAATATGTCATTTTTATGATAATCAAACCATGAAAATGTAATTTCTATGATGGTCAAACCATGAATACGACATTTCTATGATAGTCAAACCATGAATACGTCATTTCTATGATGGTCAAACCATGAATTCGTCATTTCTATGATGGTCAAACCATGAATACGAAATTTCTATGATAGTCAAACCATGAATACGACATTTCTATGATGGTCAAACCATGAATTCGTCATTTCTATGATGGTCAAACCATGAATTCGTCATTTCTATGATGGTCAAACCATGAATATGTCATTTCTATGATAATCAAACCATGAAAATGTAATTTCTATGATGGTCAAACCATGAAAATGTCATTTCTATGATGGTCAAACAATGAATATGTCATTTTTATGATAATCAAACCATGAAAATATAATTTCTATAGTGGTCAAACCATGAATACGACATTTCTATGATAGTCAAACCATGAATACGTCATTTCTATGATGGTCAAACCATGAATTCGTCATTTCTATGATAATCACTGAAGGTCAGGGAGGGTACTACTAGTAACTTCACACGACAAATCAACAAACATTTGCTCTGTCGCCACGTTCACAGGATATATTACGTCCTTATCAACATGTTAAGTCAGCTTAGGGCCGAAAACAGTAAAACTAGGTGCAGACAGCGAGAAAAAACCATTGTGAACTTTGAGTTTTGCAACAGAAGATAATACGTGAATAACACTTTATATTTTTAGGTATTAGATTTCATAAATACTGAAGATATCCTTCGAGGATAGACAATAAAAAATAGAGTACCCCAAATAAACATAAAGCTAGTGTTAAAATAATGTTCCTTCTGGTTCTCTTATTGTATATCATAATAAACATCTGGAACACAAAAAGTCTATAGTAATAAGCTAAAAAACAAAACAAATTGTACACTTGGTTGAAATATCAAAAACTATTCGTCTACTATAACCAGCTCTAGTTCTGTGTTTATGTTTACAGTATCAGAAACAAGAAACTATTTGTCTACTATAACCAGCTCTAGTTCTGTGTTTATGTTTACAGTATCAGAAACAAGAAACTATTCGTCTACTATAACCAGCTCTAGTTCTGTGTTTATGTTTAAAGTACCAGAAACAAGAAACTATTCGTCAACTATAACCAGCTCTAGTTCTGTGTTTATGTTTACAGTATCAGAAACAAGAAACTATTCATCAACTATAACCAGCTTTAGTTCTGTGTTTATGTTTACAGTATCAGAAACAAGAAACTATTCGTCTGATATAACCAGCTCTAGTTCTGTGTTTATGTTTACAGTATCAGAAACAATAAAATATTCATCTACTATAACCAGCTCTAGTTCTGTGTTTATGTTTAAAGTACCAGAAACAAGAAACTATTCGTCAACTATAACCAGCTCTAGTTCTGTGTTTATGTTTACAGTATCAGAAACAAGAAACTATTCATCAACTATAACCAGCTTTAGTTCTGTGTTTATGTTTACAGTATCAGAAACAATAAAATATTCATCAACTATAACCAGCTTTAGTTCTGTGTTTATGTTTACAGTATCAGAAACAAGAAACTATTCGTCAACTATAACCAGCTCTAGTTCTGTGTTTATGTTTACAGTATCAGAAACAAGAAACTATTCATCAACTATAACCAGCTTTAGTTCTGTGTTGATGTTTACAGTATCAGAAACAAGAAACTATTCGTCTGATATAACCAGCTCTAGTTCTGTGTTTGTGTTTACAGTATCAGAAACAAGAAACTATTCGTCAACTATAACCTGCTCTAGTTCTGTGTTTATGTTTAAAGTACCAGAAACAAGAAACTATTCGTCTACTATAACCTGCTCTAGTTCTGTTTATGTTTACAGTATCAGAAACAAGAAACTATTCGTCTACTATACCCAGCTCTAGTTCTGTGTTTATGTTTGCAGTATCAGAAGCAAGAAACTATTCGTCTACTATAACCTGCTCTAGTTCTGTGTTTATGTTTGCAGTATCAGAAGCAAGAAACTATTCGTCAACTATAACCAGCTCTAATTCTGTGTTTATGTTTAAAGTACCAGAAACAAGAAACTATTCGTCTACTATAACCTGCTCTAGTTCTATGTTTATGTTTGCAGTATCAAAAGCAAGAAACTATTCGTCTACTATACCCAGCTCTAGTTCTGTGTTTATGTTTAAAGTACCAGAAACAAGAAACTATTCGTCTACTATAACCAGCTCTAGTTCTATGTTTATGTTTGCAGTATCAGAAGCAAGAAACTATTCGTCTACCTGCTCTAGTTCTGTGTTTATGTTTGAAGTTTCAGAAACAAGAAACTATTCGTCTACTATAACCTGCTCTAGTTCTGTGTTTATGTTTGCAGTATCAGAAGCAAGAAACTATTCGTCAACTATAACCAGCTCTAATTCTGTGTTTATGTTTAAAGTACCAGAAACAAGAAACTATTCGTCTACTATAACCTGCTCTAGTTCTATGTTTATGTTTGCAGTATCAAAAGCAAGAAACTATTCGTCTACTATACCCAGTTCTAGTTCTGTGTTTATGTTTAAAGTACCAGAAACAAGAAACTATTCGTCTACTATAACCAGCTCTAGTTCTATGTTTATGTTTGCAGTATCAGAAGCAAGAAACTATTCGTCTACCTGCTCTAGTTCTGTGTTTATGTTTGAAGTTTCAGAAACAAGAAACTATTCGTCTACTATAACCAGCTCTAGTTGTATGTTTATGTTTAAATTCCCGAAACAAGAAACTATTCGTTCACTATAACCACCTCTAGTTCTGTGTTTATGTTTAAAGTATCAAAAATAAGAAACTATTCGTCTAATATAACCACCTCTAGTTCTGTGTTTATGTTTAAAGTATCAAAAACAAGAAACTATTCGTCTAATATAACCACCTCTAGTTCTGTGTTTATGTTTAAAGTATCAAAAACAAGATACTATTCGTCTAATATAACCAGCTCTAGTTCTGTGTTTATGTTTACAGTATCAGAAACAAGAAACTATTCGTCAACTATAACCCGCTGTAGTTCTGTGTTTATGTTTACAGTATCAGAAACAAGAAACTATTCGTGTGATATAACCAGCTCTAGTTCTGTGTTTGTGTTTACAGTATCAGAAACAAGAAACTATTCGTCAACTATAACCTGCTCTAGTTCTGTGTTTATGTTTGCAGTATCAGAAACAAGAAACTATTCGTCAACTATAACCAGCTCTAGTTCTGCGTTTATTTTTGCAGCATCAGAAACAAGAAACTATTCGTCTACTATAACCTGCTCTAGTTCTGTGTTTATGTTTACAGTATCAGAAACAAGAAACTATTCGTCTACTATAACCAGCTCTAGTTCTGTGTTTATGTTTAAAGTACCAGAAACAAGAAACTATTCGTCTACTATAACCTGCTCTAGTTCTGTTTATGTTTGCAGTATAAGAAGCAAGAAACTATTCGTCTACTATACCCAGCTCTAGTTCTGTGTTTATGTCAACAGCATCAGAAACAAGAAACTATTTGTCTACTATAACCAGCTCTAGTTCTGTGTTTATGTTTACAGTATCAGAAACAAGAAACTATTCGTCTACTATAACCAGCTCTAGTAATTTGTTTATGTTTGCAGTATCAGAAGCAAGAAACTATTCGTCTACTATAACCTGCTCTAGTTCTGTGTTTATGTTTACAGTATCAGAAACAAGAAACTATTAGTCAACTATAACCTGCTCTAGTTCTGTGTTTATGTTTACAGTATCAGAAACAAGAAACTATTCGTCTACTATAACCAGCTCTAGTTCTGTGTTTATGTTAACAACATCAGAAACAAGAAACTATTTGTCTACTATAACCTGCTCTAGTTCTGTGTTTATGTTTACAGTATCAAAAACAAGAAACTATTCGTCTACTATGACCAGCTCTAGTTCTTTGTTTATGTTTGCAGTATCAGAAGCAAGAAACTATTCGTCTACTATAACCTGCTCTAGTTCTGTGTTTATGTTTAAAGTATCAGAAACAAGAAACTATTCGTTTACTATAACCACCTCTAGTTCTATGTTTATGTTTAAAGTATCAAAAACAAGAAACTATTTGTTTAATATAACCAACTCTAGTTCTGTGTTTATGTTTACAGTATCAGAAACAAGAAACTATTCGTTTACTATAACCACCTCTAGTTCTATGTTTATGTTTAAAGTATCAAAAACAAGAAACTATTTGTTTAATATAACCAACTCTAGTTCTGTGTTTATGTTTACAGTATCAGAAACAAGAAACTATTCGTCTACTATAACCAGCTCTAGTTCTGTGTTTATGTTTAAAGTACCAGAAACAAGAAACTATTCGTCTACTATAACCTGCTCTAGTTCTGTTTATGTTTGCAGTATAAGAAGCAAGAAACTATTCGTCTACTATACCCAGCTCTAGTTCTGTGTTTATGTCAACAGCATCAGAAACAAGAAACTATTTGTCTACTATAACCTGCTCTAGTTCTGTGTTTATGTTTACAGTATCAGAAACAAGAAACTATTCGTCTACTATAACCAGCTCTAGTAATTTGTTTATGTTTGCAGTATCAGAAGCAAGAAACTATTCGTCTACTATAACCTGCTCTAGTTCTGTGTTTATGTTTACAGTATCAGAAACAAGAAACTATTCGTCAACTATAACCCGCTGTAGTTCTGTGTTTATGTTTACAGTATCAGAAACAAGAAACTATTCGTCTACTATAACCAGCTCTAGTTCTGTGTTTATGTCAACAGCATCAGAAACAAGAAACTATTTGTCTACTATAACCAGCTCTAGTTCTGTGTTTATGTTTACAGTATCAGAAACAAGAAACTATTCGTCTACTATAACCAGCTCTAGTAATTTGTTTATGTTTGCAGTATCAGAAGCAAGAAACTATTCGTCTACTATAACCTGCTCTAGTTCTGTGTTTATGTTTACAGTATCAAAAACAAGAAACTATTCGTCTACTATGACCAGCTCTAGTTCTTTGTTTATGTTTGCAGTATCAGAAGCAAGAAACTATTCGTCTACTATAACCTGCTCTAGTTCTGTGTTTATGTTTAAAGTATCAGAAACAAGAAATTATTCGTTTACTATAACCACCTCTAGTTCTATGTTTATGTTTAAAGTATCAAAAATAAGAAACTATTTGTTTAATATAACCAACTCTAGTTCTGTGTTTATGTTTAAAGTATCAGAAACAAGAAACTGTTTGTCTACTATAACCAGCTTTAATTCTGTGTTTATGTTTACAGTATCAGAAACAAGAAACTATTCGTCTACTATAACCTGCTCTAGTTCTGTGTTCATGTTTAAAGTATCAGAAACAAGAAACTATTCGTTTACTATAACCACCTCTAGTTCTATGTTTATGTTTGCGTATCAAAAACAAGAAACTATTCGTCTAATATAACCAGCTCTAGTTCTATGTTTATGTTTACAGTATCAAAAACAAGAATATAGTCGTCTACTATAACCAGCGCTAGTTCTGCGTTTATGTTTACAGTGTGAGAAACAAGAAACTATTCGTCTACTGTAACCAGCGTTAGTTTCATGTTTATGTTCGCAGTATCAGAAACATAAAAACTATTCATTTGCTATAACCAGCTCTAGTTTTTTTTTTATGTTTAAAATTTTGAGAGCACATTATTTTCCAGAATTAGGAGTGTTTTTTTGGTGAATTACTGTTCGTGTTGTTTGGTAGAGAAACCATCCATTTCTTGTCTCTCTCTTTATTTTAGAACAGGATGAGACTGCTTGGGACCACCAGGGGACCTCACCTTTAGAGTCAAGGTCTCCTATAATCTGCAGTAGACTTTTTCCAACAGAGGGCGCCTGTTATTCAAGGTTGAAGATCGATTAGCGTAGAATGAAAAAATTTAACTAAAGATAAACAGGTATATGAACCTGACCAAAAGGGAAATGTACGTATATAGAAATATTATGTGTATCACATGTGTTAGAAAGAACGTATTTATAGAGTACATAATGATGCTTATCGCATATCGATGTTACAGAAAACATTTTTACCTGGAAATCTCACTGATGAAGACTGACACAGAAAAAAATACGACAAACAGCCTAGACTACATAACATGTAACTAGTATAATATTTAAATAGTGGAGAGAAGGGAAAATTGTATAGTGACCAGAACACCATGTGTGTCTGTAACATATAAGTTAATAAAACTGTGTTTATTTATTGATCAACGTTAGATATACGGTGTTCCCAAAGGGAACTGCACTGACACATAGTCTTCTGGTAATATACGCTTAACAAACGTACCAACCTTATTAAATTGTGACAAACTTAACTTACTAAACGGAGACAAACTTGCTGAAGTTACTAAGCATACAAAATTGTGATAAACATTCTAAACTTTCAATAACTCTTGTATATCAGATATCCGTCTGTCTGTTTGTTTGTTTTTTATTTTGCGCAAAGTTATTCATGATATATATATATATATTTATAAGTATCCTTAAGATTAAGTGTAAAGCAGCTCATTACTATAACCAGTCGCCAACTCTTGGGCTCTTCTGATCAAATCTGCACTAGCCGTTCCTAATATAGCCGTGTAAGACCAGCAGAAAGGCAGCTTTTCATCATCACCCACCGCCAACTCATGGGCTACTATCTACCAACGAAGAAGTGGGGTTGAACGTAACATTATAACGCCTTTAAAGCTGAAAGGGCGAGCATATTTGGTATGATAGAGATTCGAACCCGCGACTCTCAGATTACGAGTCGAGCGCCACCTAATCACCATTTATCATAATACACTTCTTACATTATAAGGTAGTTAATATGTCACTAAAAAAAAAAAAATTCCTTCAACACGTTGACACACTAATTCCCAGTTTCAATCTTCTCAAGAAAATCGTGTCTAGATAGATGTCGCTGGTACTCACAAGAGTAGTAAGGATGTATGTGTCGGTCTCCTAGCGGTATTCCTACGAACTCACACCGGTAGAAATCTGGTTTCGATACTCTTGGTGGTCAGAGCGCAGATAGCCCATTGTGTAGCTTTGTGCTTAATACTGAACAAACAAACAAACGTTTGTGTCGAAAATTTAGCATGTCATCAGGCAATTCCTCGTGACATTACGCTAATTTCAAAGTTAGGACAAAAATCATGCTCAAAAGTGTGTTATTAATTATCTATATAGAAGGTGTTTAGGCTAAAACCTAAACATGTCTTAACCATCACATATTTGTTTTGTTATTCCCTCAATCTAAATTGTTGTGTTGTTGTTTTTTGTACCCCCCAAGGTTCTTTCATTCATTCACAGAGTAAATGCAAGATGCGGTGTTTACCAAGACTGTACGTACGTCGAGTCTCAGTGTAGTTAAACACTGCGCGCCCATTTTCTAACCTTAAGGAACTTCAGTTACAAACTGAGAAGCCCGAGGAACGACACCTGGTGGTTGTTCCCCTTGAACTTCGACAGTAACACACCTTCGAAACGACGACTCCTATATGTGCATGTAATTTAGGCTTTAAACAAACACAAGAAACTGTGTATGTCTGTATCGTGTTCAACGTGTAACAGCTTGTAAAACAGTTAACTTACCAGAGCAAGAGAAAATATTGATTATATCAGGGCTGTCAAATTAGCTTCAAAATCTGGTTTAAAATTCTAAAAGAAATTCAAACTTTTCGATACGTAATAAAAAGTATTTTTAATCTGAAAAATAAACAAATATAATATGCACAACACAAACCTGCCACTGCTAAGTGTAACTTTATGGTATTTTTATTTAAATTATGGATGTCATTAATGTTTAATTGACAGAGAAGGTTTCAGTCATGATGTGAGATTCGAAATATGTACTGTTGATGACAAAGATATAATGGTTATAACGAAACATGCATATCACAGACTGTAAGATATACTAGTTATACTGAGACATATATATTACCTGTTGTAAGATATGCTAGTTCTACTGAGACATATATATTACCTGTTGTAAGATATACTAGTTATACTGAGATATATATATTACCTGTTGTAAGATATACTAGTTCTACTGAGACATATATATCATAGACTGTAAGATATAGTAGTTATACTGAGATATATATATTACCTGTTGTAAGATATAGTAGTTATACTGAGACGTATATATTACCTATTGTAAGATATACTAGTTATACTGAGACATATATATCACAGACTGTAAGATATACTAGTTCTACTAAGACATATATTGCCTGTTGTAAAATATGCTAGTTCTACTGAGACATATATATTACCTGTTGTAAGATATGCTAGTTATACTGAGAAATATATATTACCTGTTGTAAGATATACCAGTTCTAGTGAGACACATATATTACCTGTCGTAAGATATGCTAGTTCTACTGAGACATATATATTACCTGTTGTAAGATATACTAGTTACAATGAGACATATATATAACCTGTTGTAAGATATACTAGTTATAATGAGACACATATATTACCTGTTGTAAGATATACCAGTTGTAGTGAGACACATATATTACCTGTCGTAAGATATGCTAGTTCTACTGAGACATATATATTACCTGTTGTAAGATATACTAGTTACAATGAGACATATATATAACCTGTTGTAAGATATACTAGTTATAATGAGACACATATATTACCTGTTGTAAGATATACTAGTTCTAGTGAGACACATATATTACCTGTCGTAAGATATAGTAGTTATACTGAGACATATATATTACCTATTGTAAGATATACTAGTTATACTGAGACATATATATCACAGACTGTAAAATATACTAGTTCTACTAAGACATATATATTACCTGTTGTAAGATATGCTAGTTATACTGAGACATATATATTACCTGTTGTAAGGTATACTAGTTACACTGAGACACATATATTACCTGTCGTAAGATATAGTAGTTATACTGAGACGTATATATTACCTATTGTAAGATATACTAGTTATACTGAGACACATATATCACAGACTGTAAAATATACTAGTTCTACCAAGACATATATATTACCTGTTGTAAGATATGCTAGTTATACTGAGACATATATATTACCTGTTGTAAGATATACTAGTTACACTGAGACATATATATTACCTGTTGTAAGATATACTAGTTATACTGAGACATATATATTACCTGTTGTAAGATATACTAGTTATACTGAGACATATATATTACCTGTTGTAAGGTATACTTGTTATAATGAGACACATATAATACAATCTGTAAGGTATACTAGTTCTACTGAGACACATATATTACCTGTTGTAAGATATAGTAGTTATACTGACATGTATATATTACCTGTTGTAAGGTATACTTTTTATAATGAGACACATATAATACAATCTGTAAGATATAATAGTCTTATTGTAGAATTGTTCTGAGATATTAGTGTTAAGATGTTATAAGATATGCTACACGTATTTAGATACAGAACTGTATAAAAGTGTGAGGACAAGATAATTTTCTGTCATTCTTTCAATATTATGTGTCTAATTGTTCTAGTCATCACTGAATGTAAATTTCAACACTGTGGTAATGTTTCATTGGTTCCTGTTGAACAAAAAAGAATCACACGAGGTAAGATGGGGGAGAATAAGGGGGGAGGGGGGAATGTTTTTCTACCAAAAATTCTTGAACAGACAGAAGCAGAATGTGAAAGGGCTTTGTCATAATGAAGAAACCAGTGACCACAACTCGCGGGGGTTTCTTCTAACTTTATCCTTCAAGTGAATTAAGACCTTTTTATAAAACTGTCTTTCATCTTAGCGAACGTTTCATTAGTAGACCGTATCAACGGTCATCCAGAACGCCGGTCATCTTTGACCGATCTCTGGCCATCTTGGAAGTGTTTTATCCATTGATAAACGACATCCTTACTTATGCAGTCATCACCAAAGGCAGTCCTTAACAGTTCGAGGATTTCTGTTCTTCCTTTTTAATTCTTCACACAAGACTTGACACAAACACGTCGTTCTTTTCTGTTCACTTCTATTACGATAAGATACATCTGTCTTTGAACACGGGTGTAAGGTTTGGAGAAGTGGCTTGTTCGTGTGGACACCTCAGCCTCTGTACTGTAACATAAACAGTTTTAGAACTGTATCATTGCTCGTACTTTGTTCGTGTAGACACCTCAGCCTCTGTACTGTAACATAAACAGTTTTAGAACTGTATCATTGCTCGTACTTTGTTCGTGTAGACACCTCAGCCTCTGTACTGTAACATAAACAGTTTTAGAACTGTATCATTGCTCGTACTTGTACCAAAGTTATGTCATAAAGGTTCTGTTTGAACATACTGATAAAATTTAGGGTCTGAAATAGCTACCATGGTACCCCATGAAGTGTCTTAACTATATAAAGACAAGCTAGCATATGGTACCGGTATAAGAAATCAATTTAATAGCACTCTTCAAATAAACCTTAATAAAAACAGTGTTTAACACTATATATTAAGTTTTGTTGTCATGTCCAAAAATCGTAGAGAATTGTCAGTAGAGCAGAGAGTTCAAAGAAAAGCTTTACGTTTCTCAGGTTCTTAACCTGAAGATGACCTAGGAAGGTCAAAACGTTGTTCTCTCATTATCAATAAAAGTGTTAATACTCACACCAGGCGTTCTTAAATACATTTCTATTTCAAGTGGGTTTCTCGTCGTCGAGAAAAGCTTCACGTGATGCTAGTTGAACTCTCTGACAAATGAGTGTGGACTTGAGATGTCGGTTATACCCGAGGTCACGAGACCTAGAAGGTTTGTTTGAAAATAGAAAAGGAAGAAGTAGAACACCTAAACTCAGTGATAGTGATGGACACGTTAATCCACCTTTAAAATATCTGGTTCAAAACGTAGGTTATATGTCCAACAGAAGAAAAGTGAAAGATGCTTACCTCACCTACCAGGTAGGTGTACAACACCTACCATGAAACATGAGGGGGAGACAGTGTAATGGTCAGGGTGTGTTTGTCTACTGAGGTAACAAGAGATATTTACAAAATAGATGGAATAATGGATCAGGTCATCAGATATTGATTCATCATGGTACACCAAGAAGTTTATGTATTATTGGTAAATGATTCTAATACTAAGAACATAATGACTCATCCAACTTATGAAGAAACTGTTTAGTTAAGAAAGAAGCTAATGGAGTCATTCAAATAATACATTATCCTTCACAGATCACTGATCTTAACTCATCTGAGCAGATCTGGGATCTGGTAGATCAAAAACTTGAAAAATCAAATATTACTTTATGGGAACGTATTAGAAACACTTGGAGTAAAATCCCAATGAATACTTTGATTAAATATGTTATAATAATACTCGAAATGCTGTTTGTAGTTATTAAAGTAAAATGAGATACACAAAATATGAACTGTTCAACTCAGACACTTCCACTGAGTTTCTGTTGTACGAAACATGAATATTAATACAATTTTGTTTCACCTGTGATATACCTTTTAATGTTCTTTGAAAGTAGTCCAAAATCTAATTTTTTGTCTTCGTCCTAATACTTTTGCATATATTTTTTTTTATATATTCGATGTTCTAAGATTTAATAACTTTATTAATATACATATTTATATTAGAGATATTAAGAGATATTAATTCTATTAATATATACCAGCTGTATTTAGATGTCCTAAAATAAACTAGTATAGAATAAGGGTATTGAAATATATTAATATATATTAGAATTACTAAGATATATTAACATAGACGTACTAAGACGTATTACGTGTACTAATTTATATTATATATGTATTATGTTTAAATTACTGTATGGAGTGTGAACATTTAAGTAAATTTCAATAACCTAAATTCCAAGTAAAAGTTCAATAGCTGTTTGTCGATTGTTCGATCTAGGTTTAAGATTAAAAGCCTGTAGTGTACTCTGGTTTTAGGCCTAACCAATAACTTTGAACGTGCTGGACGTTGTGATCTCATCACATTCACTTAATGCATGTCGAACAGTGCTTGAAAGTCCTTTTAACCTTGGATTACAGTGTTTCTTTAGACGATCTTCTAGTCTTCTAACAGTCATAAGCACCCTTCTTCAGACATATACACTTTGAGCAGCATAATTAATAAATAGGTTTGAACAGAAAGTCAGGGTTAACTTGTGTACAAACTCCATTGACTAGAGTTTTTATTCAAGATACTCTTGGTGTGAGAGACTATGTCGTAAACAGATTAGTACAAGTAAACATAGTGGTTGTTTTGGAGACTGAATAGGTTTTATATTAATTCAATAACTTGCCAGCAGGAAGATGAACACATTTTGTTCTGACTGATTGAAAGTTTTTATCCATGTTTTAATGGCGTTAATTAGTTAGACCAAAGAATTAACTTGATGTGTAACAAACGATGTAAATCGTGATGACGAGGAACCCACTTGAAGTAAAACCGTTTCTCAGGACGGCTGGTATAGGTTTTAACCTGAAGATGGCCTAAGAAGGCCAAAACATTGTTCTCTACTTTATTAGTAAAAGTGTTAATACCCGTACCAGCCGTTCTGAGATACATTATCAACAAATGATTTGTTTTTAAGTCTTTTAGGATTACCGATAGGTGCTTGACCCGAACCTGTTGGTCTTACAGTCAACAGTTAAGTTAGAATATGTTGGTTTACACGTTTTCAGTCCTGTTTGTAGTGCAAAGTATTTCTTCTTCTAGCTCGTTTCCTAAGCAGCATCAGAAACATAATTACACAGTTTAGCATCTCACATCGCAGTTCGTGAATTAACGTAATGACCAAATGTTCTCTGCAAGATGACATTTGACCCGTCATCCATAACTGTTAACTCAACAAAAAATAATGGGCGGAAAAGATAATCTATGTTGACCTCAGAGTTTCGCTAGTTTACAAAGTGTAACAGCTCTTCCTAGTCGAAGGAGCCTTTGTGTTCGGAACTAAATCACAGGCCACGTGGGCACGTGCCACGAAGGTATCATCTGTCATGGAAGCCATCAACAGCAGGTCAGTGTACTCGCGTGAGGTCACGACTGTTAAAGTTCGGTAATAGGTTGATATTCAGTTACTGAGCGGAAGACTACATACCACAAACCTATTAGTGCTTTACTTAAACCTATTGATAAGAATCGCGTTGGAGAGGTCACACTCAGAGGTCACGTTCAGACAACATACATAATTCTACCTTACAGTTGAAAATTGTCAAGTACGTGTAGTTTAGTATGGCGGAAGAAACTTTATTAAAGACGATAACAACTGTACAAGTTTTTAACTTTCGATAAACGTGTTTGTTTAAAACTGTATGAAAGACGTAATGCTAAACGTAGAAAATTAAGTGGAGTGCAGTATGTGAAATTAACAAGTCAACAGTATCAACAGTTCAAATCTATATACTTTACTATCACGATGTGTTACCTCATCAATTTAACAGGACCTTCGCAGTCACGATGTGTTGTCTAACCATTTAAGTAAGGTATTTAATGCTACGATGTGTTCTATAACCATTTGAATAAGACATTCATTGTCACGGTGTGTAAAAAGTCATTTAATGTCACTATGTTTTAAACATTGTAAGAAACCATTTAATGTCACGATGTGCGAAAAAAATCATTTAATATCACGTGTTAAACATTGTAAGAAATCGTTTAATGTCACGTGTTAAATATTGTAAGAAACCATTTAATGTCACGATGTGTTAAACATTGTAAAGAAACCATTTAATATCACGATGTGTTAAACATTGTAAGAAATCGTTTAATGTCACGATGTGTTAAATATTGTAAAAATCATTTAATATCACGATGTGTTAAACATTGTAAGAAATCGTTTAATGTCACGATGTGTTAAATATTGTAAAAATCATTTAATATCGCGATGTGTTAAACGTAAGAAATGATTTAATATCATGATGTGTTGAACATTGTAAAAAAATCGTTTAATATCACGTGTTAAACATTGTAAAAAAATCATTTAATGTTATGATGTGTTAAACATTACAAAAATTATTTCATATCACAATGTGTTAAACATTGTAAGAACTAATTTAATATAATGATATGTCAGATATTGTAAGACGAGTTTTAATATAACTCTGTATTGGATTGTTTGTTTGTTTTGGAATTCTGCACAAAGCTACTGGAGAGCTAGCTGTGCTAACCGTCCCTAATTTAGCAGTGTAAGACTAGAGGGAAGGCAGCTAGTCATCACCACCCACCGCGAACTATTGGGGTACTCTTTTACCAACGAATAGTGGGGATTGACCGTCACATTATAACGGCTGGGAGGGCGAGCATATTTAGCGCGACGTGGGCGCGAACCTGCGACCCTCGGATTGCGAGTCGCACGCCTTACGCGCTTGGCCATGTCATCCAATATGTTGGATATTGTAAGACGAGTTTTAATATGACTGTGTGTTAGATATTGTAAGACGAGTTTAAATATAACTGTGTTGGATATTGTAAGACGAGTTTTAATATAACTGTGTGTTAGATATTGTAAGACGAGTTTTAATATAACTGTGTTGGATATTGTAAGACGAGTTTTAATATAACTGTGTTGGATATTGTAAGACGAGTTTTAATATAACTGTGTTGGATATTGTAAGACGAGTTTTAGTATAACTATGTGTTGGATATTGTAAGACGAGTTTTAATATAACTGTGTGTTGGATATTGTAAGACGAGTTTTAATATAGCTATGCGTTAGATATTGTAAGACGAGTTTTAATATAACTGTGTGTTGAATATTGCGCTAGCCGTCCCTAGTTTAACAGTGTAAAACTGGAAAGTCGGAAACTAGTCATCACCACTCACCGCCTACTCTTGAGCTACTCTTTTACCAACGAATAGTAGAATTACCCGTACCGTTATAATACCCTCACTGTTGAGAGGGTGAGCATGTTTAGTGTGACGGGGAATCGTACTCTCGACCCTAACTAACTGGCCATGCGAAACAGCTGTTCTTAATTCAAACTTGTTTAGCGCGAAATTCCAGAGAAAACGACCGAATGATATAAATTATTAAAATATTACCGGTTTCATATAATTTCTTTCACCTTCTTCGTATTTCGATCTGTATGTATCACGCTCTTTAATTTTGATGTTAACAAGAAATCCATCTGTCAAAAGAAACCTGCAAATTAATTCTAATTGTACACTGACCAGTTTAACCACAAAATTTATTTTAAATAAATAGGGGCTATCAATTACAGTATGACATTTTATTAAAATGTTACTTGCCATTAAGCAGACTATAATTAATTAATAAAAAGTTTGTTTTCTGAATTAATAAATGAAACTTATTTCAATAATTATAATTAGTTAATAATTTTTCCCGAGTCCTAGTATGTTTTTATTCTCTGTACTTGTGGTGTCACGTGCCAACGACAATTATTTTTATCTTACTTAATTTTTAACAAAGCAGTCTGGATTAAAACAATTAATTGTAAGATACAAAAACATCGTCCAATAATGTTAATAGTCCACCATTGGTTAAATGATTCGTTATACAAATTTTCCTTTTTCGGAGTAATATGATAATGTTTCCTGAGACAGGCCACACCTACAAACCACAGATGAAGTCACGCCCTCTAGTGTTATACAGTCTATTGTACAACAACTATATGCTCGTTTGTTGGGCCTGGCATGGCCGAGCGCGTAAGGCGTGCGACTCGTAATCCGAGGGTCGCGGGTTCGCGCTAAACATGCTTGCCCTCCCAGCCATGGGGGTGTATAATGTGACGGTCAATCCCACTATTCGTTGGTAAAAGAGTAGCCCAAGAGTTGGCGGTGGGTGGTGATGACTAGCTGCCTTCCCTCTAGTCTTACACTGCAAAATTAGGGACGGCTAGCACAGATAGCCCTCGAGTAGCTTTGTGCTAAATTCCAAAACAAACAAACAAATCGTTTGTTGGATTTATAGCAAAGTTACTCAAGGGCTACCTGCGCTAATCGTCCCCAATTTAGCCGTAGTAGACAACAGGAAAGGCAGTTAGCCAACACGACCCACCGCTATCTCTTAAGCTACTCCATAGCAACGATCAATGGGATTGACCATAACTTTCTAACGCCCCCACGGCTAAAAATGTAAGAATGTTCAATGATAGAATTTGGATAAATGGCACAACGATTGTGAGTCAAACGCCATGCTAGGCCTTATATCATCCAAGGGCTCATTATTTATAATACGAACTTATATATTACTTATCTTTGCCACAAATATTCCCAAATTGTTTAATACAAATTACTACGTAGGAGGTAAAAGGAAATATTCTTACTTGCAATTTTTTTAACATTATTTTCCCTCAAGAATGAAAAGTGGGTTCAAAGAATTACCAAACACACGACAACAGAAGTTATAATAGTCTGAAAAATACAGGATTACTTTGCTAGTGCAGAACCTGTTTAAGGTATTCCTTGCATTTAACTAATCTATTCAGTGCACATGATTGTGCAACAAGAAACCTAATGTGCTAAAGAGTAGTACAAAAATGTAGAACAAAATCTGAAGCAACGTTTTGGTAAGAGTTGTACAATTTCAGTTTGTCCATATGAACGACTTATACCAAGTATCACGTATTTCATATCAGATTAAGGTCAGAAACTTGGCGAGAGGATTGGAAGTTGTTAATGGAGGCCTAAGACCTCCAGTAAAGTTAATTTAGGCCTAGATGTAGTTTACATAAGTACACTCTATGAGTTACCTTACCTGGATTAGGCTTAACTACAATGATACCACTTAACATAGTGACACCAGAAAATAGCCAACATTTTTACAAATATAAATGGTTACTTGTGAATTTTTTTCTGTAAAATTTCAGTTATATTAACACCAAGACTTAATTAACTCTTGGAATTCTAAATGAACTATATCAAATTTTAAGGCCCCCAAGTGAAACAAAGGTCGAGGGCTTACAACGCTAAAAACCGAGTTTTGATAAAAGTAGTGAGCATAACACAAATGGATATATGTATAGGCTTATGCTGAACTACAAACAAAAATCAAATTTTGAGAAACTTTAAGCAAAACGAAATACCTGATAAAGACGGTCATATCTGAAACGAGTATTCCAGTTCGCTAAAAATAAACAACTTATACTTTCAACTGTTAAGTAAAATAAGGATTGCTTAAGTGTTTTAAGTAATTTAACCTGCACTGCAAAGTATTGAAAAAACCTCAAAATTGCCAATTTCCCCAAATTATATATTTTTTAAAATATTAAATAAAAGTAGATGTTACGAGAATTCTTAATTGAATTTGTTCAGAATATAATGGTTTTGCAGGGTAAGACAAAATACCTTGACTGTAAGGCCTAATGATACAATTTTTGTACAATATAAATAATATTTTAGAAGATGGTCAAAAATGTCTCTAATTAGTGCCAAAACTTAACCCTTGGATTTTACCTGAAATGACAAAACTTAGATAGGTCTTATTTGACTAGTCGTTTTGGCAAAATAAAGATACTTCCGTAGGTATTAAAAACTAACTTTACATATACACACACACAAGCATTGAGGAACTACCTTTGGGACTTAAACTGAAATAAAATAAAACTTTAATAAGGTGAAAGATATTTGTAATTATACAGTTTGTTTTTTTGGCAAAGCTAGTCATGAAATCTACTGTCGTCCAGTTTTGAATTACTGAACAGAAGGGAGACATCTAGACAGCACTATTATATCATATACCAGTCATTGCTAAGGGACTGATTGTCACTCTTATAACTCATTCAGTGGAAAGGTGGCGAAATATTTCTATGGTAGCACACGGATTCGAATTCGACCCAGCTGGCTTCAAAGTCCAGAATTCTTCCGCAGGACCAAGTCACATTACGAAACATTGTTCGTTCAAGATGTCCTTTTGAAGATAGTGGATATTTTCCAAAAATCACCAAAACCTAATCTTTGGGATGTTAAGTAAAATTATGTCGTACTAACAAGCCTTAGCTAAAGTTATTTGCGTAGAAAACAACGAGAATGCTAGAGGGGGATCAATTCTTTACAAAATAATTAACTAACTAAACACTAAATCCAAGGATTTCAAGCGAAACAGTGTATTTTTGCTGAACCTAAACGTAGATTACTCGATCAGCACATGACGGGCATGCTTGAAAGAGTTCAACATTTTGAAAAAGAAACACAAACCTGAAGGTTAAAATTTCAAGTTAAATAGTTCGTAACATGGATAAAAGTTTCAGTAAAAATTCAACGGTGATCAAAATTTAAAGAACACTGACAATTTTAGATTTTATACATGTTACACGGCACCTATATTACTATTGCTCACAAGAGTAACAACAACATCACAGTTTTCAATTTCTGAATATTTCATGTTAAATTTGAATTTCAAAAATACATAACTTTAAGTATAATTTTCTATGTTTGGAACTCATCTATATTCAAAGCCTTTTTCCTTAATTTGTTTACGCAGTGAATACTACTTTTGTGAATTTTAATTCGTGATACGAAATTCAAGATTTTATTTTCATGCCTATCAAAACAAAAGTATAATAACAAAAAAAATCAAGTGAAAACCTAAATTTTGCTGTTTAAACTTCCATATTCTTAAAACCCCCTTTTAGTTTTAGACGAAAGAGCTTTTCCAACTTAAGCCACCTACAGTTAGGATTATCGTAACAGACGATAAATCACAGAGGCCTACGATACGTACTACGTCGGATTCTTAGGTAAGGTTAATCCTATTATAGTGATTGTTATTTTTGCAGGCTTTTAAGGAGAGAATGTGCAGTTTCTAAGTTGTTTTTGTTATTCTTGTTACATTCGTTATGTGAATAATATATTAAAGATGGGAAACACATCATTCTCAACTTTTCATCAACAGTGAATCTCCACTGTTTTGTTCTTGCAAAGAATGCAGCAACCATTTGTTCCCTCCCTTGCCGTGTTTAAAACAAAAAAAAATTAAACCTAATTAGAACAAGTACCCGTCTCTTAAGTGTTTCACGTATTACTGTATTCAAGAAAAAGTACCACACGTAGAAGATAAAAAAACTCGTTGAATCGTGAATTTCCATGTATCCATTGTAAAACTCAATCTATTTTCGAACACATAATTTAATCATAAGTCGCGTCTCCAGAATTATTGTTACTGTGCTCCAAGTATTAGTTGGAGGTTGTTCCAAATGCGTTATTACAATAACTGCTTACGAACATATTTCACAACTGAAGAAACCCTAGTACCTCACAATAGAAAAAAAACAGACGTGAAACTGCAGGTCCTGAGTTAAGAATATACTAATTTATTTATTTGAAATGGCCTTGAGTTGAAGGTTATACTAAATCAGTATATGATCTGCTAAACAATGTCTTGTATAAATAACTCGAGCTGAGGATATAACAAATTTATCACCTTAGCACAACCTCGAAAAGAAGGTCAAAGGTTAAGAAGGTTGCTTTTTCCCATTAAACCACCCCATCTTAACTCTAACAACACAACCTTTCAGTCGACACTCAGGCTTATTAAAACGTTTCTGAAAAAAAAAATTACTCCCATTTTCAGGAACACTTATTGAAACGTAGCCAATTATGACTTACTTTTACCTGATATAAAAATGTTTTTCCTTTACGGCTCTTTAAAATACAACATTCATTAGTAAAAGTCTCCAGTAACAGCACGAGACAAAAATGTTTCGGTTCCCGAGATTCCATGTTGGTAATTCAGACTTTGTTAGGAAATGCTTAACAAACCTCTTTCGGTTTGATTATTTTAAAATGTTTTGAATGATTAGACTTCACTTCATAGTTTATCCAGACACAAATACCTATGGACATGCCTCACAACCAGCATTAAATAAACTAAATTGTATTTAAAAATATATTTAGTAGATGTTACTTTGTTTTTTCTTATGGAATTTGTCACATTATACAGTTATTGATATTATAACCATCAGATGAAATCGATTAGGAATTTTACCGAAATCAATACCATGTTACAAAACCTCAAACTAAAACTAATTCAAATTGAATTAGCTGTTATGCAACCATATGGACACTTAATTTGTATAGATGGCTGGTATATACTTATTTGTACAAAAGGTTATCGTTGTATATTTCTTATCGTCATTGTTTTCAATTTTAACACACGTTTAGGAAAGAATTTTTATTTTCATTTAAACGATTGGAAATGTATTTGTATATATTCCTACCCCATTACAAAATATTAGGAAAGCTACTCGAGGACTATCTGCGCTAGCTGTTTCTAATTTAGCAGCGTAAGACTGAAGGAAAGGCAGCTAATCATTACCACCCACGGCGAACTTTTGGGTTACTAATGAATAGTGGAATTGACCGTCATATTATAACTGAAAGGGTGAGCATGTTTGATGTGACATGGCTTCGAACCCGCGCCTTTAGGATTACGAGTCAAGTGCCTTAACCACCTCGCCATGCCGGACCTCTGTGGACGACCAGCGTCATCTAATTAGTAATGTAGTGTTATCGTAGGTCCGACAGAGTAAATAATCGACAGTGTAAATTATAGGCGTCCGTTATAAAAATAGAATTATTTGAACGTGTCATGAAAACCTCATATCACTAGTTTTGGGGTAAGTAAAAAACAAAATAACACTAAAATATTATAACACAAATTTTTCCCAAACAAATTGCGAAGGTTAATAAACTATTTTTTAAACAAAAACCTGTTGTGAATGAAAATCATATTAAAATTACTTTTGTTTTATTTATTGTTAAAACATGCACTTACAATAAACAAATTATAATCCTTCACGGCACGTTATTTTCTTATAATAACAAAATGGACGACAAATGAAACATAAGATATATATGGAGGCATTGTTGGTTGACAGATAACTGTTGTTTAACGTTTTCTTGTTTCTCGTATAAAAGGCCCAGATCTGATTATATAGTGAAACCACGTAGTTTACCACATTAAATTTTGGGCCTATATTCGTTTTTTTAAGCCAGAGTATCACGTCTGTTATTTACGGCCACCCACAAATTATACTTACTATTTAAGCAACAAAACAGACACAAGGTCCTGCCAAGTTTTCAGTTAAAGTAGATTCGTCAACACATTAACTAATATATTCAGCTTTACCACGAGTTAAAATAAAAAACAACCAAAATCACTAACTGTATAAGCTACAATTTATACGATGTCTCGTTAGAGGGCAGCACTATACAGTAAGATGAGAAGAGGTTTGGTATAAATAATTCCTTTGAGGCTCTGAAAATTAGAGCTACTGTATAAAAAAAAGTGTTCAGTATTTTATTAAAAAGTGAAATTCATATTGAAAAATTCGAAATGATTGGCTACCATTATCAACATCCGGTCTTAAACTCTCACACTGTTCCGATGACAGAGTAAATTGTACACAAGCTACATAATATGGAAACAAAGTTGGTCAGGTTCAGTCATTTAAATTAAGTTTTATTTGTATTTAAGCCCGAAGCAATGGGCTATCTATGCTGTGCCCATCACTGGTGGTAATAAGCTGTTTTTAGCATACAACTCCACATATTTCTCGCAAAATCACTAGAGATTTGAAGTTGGGTAAACTAAATTGTGTTTAAACCCAAAACGTTTCGAGTTATATTTCGTTAAACATTAATAAGTAATTTCATTTAATAAACCTTAAACCAAAGTGTTTTCAAATACAACCTACCTAACACATTTGTAAATAAAAACAAGTTCCAGTTACTGACAGGTATCCTTCATGTTAAAATAAAAGACAGCGACCAGTCATCACCACCCACTGCCAACTCTTTCACCAACAAATGGTAGTCAATTGCGCTATTATAATAGTTGAAAGGGCGAGCATGTTTGGTGTGACGGGGATTCGAACCCGTGACCCTCATATTACGAGTCAAGCACCCTAATTATCTAGCCTAGTAGAACTGACTGTTACATTATAACATCTACATGGCTGAAAGTTTGAACGATTATTCTATCAAATAGTGGGATTGACTGTTACTTTATAACGTCTATATGGTTGAAAGGTCGAGCAATTAAACTGTGGTTAACTATTGTGTGTCATACTGAACTCAAATATTTTCTATTTTTGTTATAATGCTTTGCTCAAGTCAAAGAAATATTATAAAATATGTTCATGGAATTGTAATTTTTAACCAGAATGCACCATACGTGCACGTAGAATAAATGGCTGGGCCAGAAAATCGAGAATGCAGGTATAGCTGGCCACAATTTTTTTAACTACTGACCAGAGGAAGTGCAACCTCTTACCATTACAAGGGATCAATCTATTTGAACCAAATAGTGCGATTGACTGTTACTTTTTAACACATTCACAGTTATGAGGAAGAATCACTGTTTGGCCCGATCCATTAGATGACAGTAAAATTTGGACACACATTTAGAAGATGGGTTCCAAACTTTTTAGATATTGTTTGGGGTTATAGATTTTAATGTTTTTGTTCTACAGACGGAGAATAAATAATTGATTATAGTAGCCTAGTTCGTTTGAATGTCGCACAAAGCTACTTGAGGGCTATCTGTGCTAGCCGTCCCTAATTTTGCAGTGTAGGACTAGAGGGAAGGCAGCTAGTCATCACCAACCACCGCCAACTCTTGGGCTACTCTTTTACCAACGAAAAGTGGGATTGACCGTAACATTATGACGCCCCCACGGCTGGGAGGGCGAGCATGTTTGGCGCGAACCCGCGACCCTAAGATTACGAGTCGCATGCCTTAACGCGCTAGGCCATGCCAGGCCCATGGTAGCCTAGACATTGCATCCTTTTAAACTGAATAATCCAAAAGTACCTGTTGAACGTATCATAACATTTGAGAGAGACGTAAAACGAGCTTGAGAAATCTTGTTTAATTGTCCAATAGCAGTAATTAAAATAATCCACTACTGACCAAGCCAAAGTACCATCAGTAGTTATTGAAAATACTGGCTTGAAATAATTACTAAGTGCAGATGACAAGATGGCTGTTAGTCAGAGCGAACATCGAAGTTAAACCAATACATTCATTGAAACAAAGTGAAACAAACAAACAAAACTACAGTTCTTATTTCTAATCCTTCAACAAATTGAACCATAAATAATGCCAACATTCAAGAATAATAAAAATGATCTCATGTTTTTCCTCAAACAAATACATGTACAACTCTGACCTACAATAGTTAGTTAATAAATAAAACTACCAGTTTTCTGTTAGAACAAAGTAAGGCTTAACAAATTTTATACTGCTTATAAGAATAGCACGGACACTAATAAAACAAGTGTAAGAAGAAGAGATCAGATCACGTGTAATATGTATGTATGTATTTATCCATTGCAGAAGCAATATGCGTATGTATACCCAAGCTACTAATATATCAGTGTATAAAATATACCATTCATAACGGAGCCCTGAACGATGTATATCCAAGCTATTTGTATTTCAGTAGAAAATAGCCGTGTATAAAGTATTCTCTACCATATACCAGTCTAAGTCATGTATATAAATACCCACTGTTTTTATTTTTTGAACATGTAATGTACAAGAAAGAATTTTGCTCTAAAGAGAAGATTAGGGGGCCCTGCACCATGTATGTTTGTCTAAAATACTTTTAATTTTAATAGAGAATTACTTTGAAAGGACAACGGCAGACTTGAAGTGTCGCCACAAAGGAAAATTTTCTTTCCAAAAGTACTAGTTTCCATTCTAGTGCCAACTTGCATCTTTGGAGACATTAATAAATCCTTCCCAGCACAGGAAATAAACATAGATTAACCCTAAGTATTCTTACTGGATACACAATTTTATTTGAATTACCTATAAAGTTATAGGTAGCAGCTGTTGCCAAGTCAAGAGTTTCTGGTAAAGACAACCTACATTGTGACTAGGTGATTGCATGTTGATTCTCTTTCAACAAACCTGATATGTATAGAAGTTGATCACTTAATTACCACTTCAATAAGATAACAGTTAAAATTAATAGTAGCGTATAGCTGTTTCATTTACTTCAAAAACCTAGAGTTAACCTTTGCAACAGTTTCTCAATCCATGGTAATTAATAGGTTATAAAAATGGCATTTATGAATTCCATATTGAGGTTCCATTTGAGTACTCAAGGGAGAATTACCTGCCAGATTATAACACTTAAGAATTAGTTCAAAGTGCAAGACACATAAACCATGAAATGTTTAAAATGATTTCAGTAGAATAATTTCTTTGTGTAATTGCAGCCAACAACTATTTATTTAGTTATTAGATAATACCACAAAATCTAATGTAAGACATTTTCCATCTCCAGTTATATGTGAATTAATATTAGTAACTGTACGAGATTTGTTTTGTAGTATTCAAAAGTAAAGCAGGTAATTACACCTGAACCAGATTATAGTAGGTTTGAATACCAGATCTCAAGATGTCTTGTTACAATCCAGTGGTATTAATTACTAAAAGTAACAAGGTCTGTTTATCAGTATTTTTTTTACTAAGTACAGATATGGTAGTTAACCCTGGATCTGTCTATACTAACAGAAACCAACTCAACAGTTTCAAGACAGTAACAGTTTTTGTTCTTTTCTTTATGGAAACCAATAAGAATATGAAAGTATTTTTTGATCAGAATACATTTATTTCACAAATCTGAGTCTCTTTAAAAAAAATGTTAATAAATTAAAATTATGGACTATTTTTTTTAGAATTAGCTTATTAAAGGTAACCTAAGGCTAGAATAACTCCAAGCAAAACCAAGGAATTCTTTAACAATACACCAAACTATGCAACACAAAAACTGTTTTATTTTAATCGCTAATTAATAACACCATGAACAAACACTATTTTGACTTTATAATTTTTAATGACATTACTTGTTGTAGCCTTTTCCAGGGTGACACACACATTTACTGAACAACATTTTTCTTTCTTCACATTTTACTGTGTTATTACTAGTGCTAAACTTGATGGGGTGTGACTAAGAACTCGTAGTACTGTACAAAAATAGAAACTTGTTCAACAACAGCTATCCCTGATGGCTAATGACTGGCCAAATCTATCAGTTCAGTGGCATAACTTTGGTGAGATCAGCTAAACACCAGTATTTAGAATCTTCTTTTTAACACACACAATTTTCCAAAAATCTCTTTTCACATGCAAGGCTACATGGACAACTGAAGAGAAGAAGATTAAGTGGGGTACTGTGTGCTTTGTATCGAGTGTCACTTAATATTTGTGGGGTCACACCACGGCCGTGCGACCAGCCTTGTGAACCTCCATGTTAGATGAGGCTGCCTGGTGTTCAGATTGTTTACTTGCTAGTTGTACTTCTGAAGCATCTGTAAAACTACCGCTCGTTTGGTGTTCGTCTTCCGAACCTTCGTCGTCGTCGTCTACCTCGGGAGTTGAGGATTCGGACTCCGCACATCCAGATTCTAGGTCAGTCAAACTGGGTGTATGAACTGGCTGCTGGCACTTCACTGCTAATTCATCATACGTGTTAAAGTGAAGGAAACAGATTAGGACTACAGTCATGTTGTCACAACCAAGTCCTCCCATTTGACAGTCCGGGGCCAGACATCTCGTCATAAGCTCTTCACATATCTACAATAAAAACACACACAAACGTAAAAGACTCGGTAAAGGATAGTCATGAATAATTGCTATGTTTCTCCCATTAACTCAAAATTACTGATCACCAAATCAAACATTTCTCCAAGGGAGCTAAAACAATAATGTAAGTTTACCACTAGAAGAACTGGTGTAATGTCTCTGAAAAGTTACATGGTGGATATTCTCAATGCTGATATGCAAATGTACAGTTAAAACTGTTTTAAACAAACAATATCTTTGGCTATTACCAGGCACTGTAAAAAGCTATGACTGTAACAGTTTCATCCTTTACACTGTTTAAAACTCTGAAGCGACTTGTTCAAATGAAAATGAGCACACAATCTTACAACTACATTTTAGCTCAAACAAGTGCAAAACATTTACAAATAAAAATACTTTATATCAGTAACAAAAAAAATGCCAATATAACTGTGGATGTCTTACTTTTAAAATACAACCAATAACCTTGAATAACTAAGTTTTTACTTGAAGTACACGAGTTTTGGCTTTGACAAACATCATTTTCTCTTAACTTACTATTCCTATAAATGACCTAAAGTAAAACGACGACTTTTAAACGGTGCTCACAAGTTTCCAAAATTCAAATTGTGAAATAATTTATCAATAGAATTTGAAGAATTTGTATATATTAGTATTTTATTGTTATTTATATTAGGAAATAACCTTTGAAAATATCCGTGGGATGTTTCATAGTTCATTTCTCATACATGCAAAGTAGAATGTAAGTGATTCATAAACTCATAAAACAAAAATAAATACATAACATTCAATATTTTCTTTTCAAAAGAGATTTCAAACAGCTATTATCAGCAGTACTACGGAATTCTCTTATCAATATTAGAATGTCTCCTCATTCCACAGTATAGGTTCATATTTTTTATGAAACTATAGATCCCTGAAAAGAAAACGATTCATGCCTATTTGTTCTCTTGGTAGTTTTATTAGTACGCCCTCTGTTGCCACATTTAGACAAGGTTCCACTGCACAACTATCGAAATGGCTCAGCTTCTGACACTGCTAGACCCAACTGGTCCAGAATGACTACATAGGATCACTTCTTATGTATCTATATCAATGTACATTTCATAAAGTGGTTTCAACATTAAAATATTGATTACTCTGAGATACTATATAAATGAACCAAATCACAACATTAAATATTTAGGAACAAATCAGGGAACCTACAGTTTTATTGTAGGATTATATATATGTGTAAACATGGCTAACCTACAGTTTTATTGTAGGATTATATATATGTGTAAACATGGCTAACCTACAGTTTTATTGTAGGATTTTATATGTATGTAAACATGGCTAACCTACAGTTTTATTGTAGGATTATATATATGAACATGGCTAATCTACAGTTCTATTGTAGGATTACATATGTAAACACGGTTGGTATAGATAGACAAAATTTTTTGTAAAAGATTGATTGATTGATTGATTTAGTGTTTTATGGCACAAAGCAACGAGGCTATCTGCGCCAAACAACCGGTAAAAATGTAGTAAAAGACATAAATGGAAATGAAGGTAAAACAAAAAAAAGTATAAAACCAGTGTTGACACCTAGTCTACAAGGTTAAGATAGAAGGCAAAGTGTAAAAAGTTGTAAGGTAGGTATTCTATCAAAAAGGTATAATCATAACTCGCCAGGAAGACTAACAGGCAGGTACCAGACCCACCGTCAGTCACCTGAAGTTGGTCTTTCCAGTCCTGGTTCTGGGTTATGTGTCATAGCAACTAGTATCAAAATGTAAAAGAATAGAAGTATTAAAAAACACACAGCAAAAACGCAACAATGAGTAACCAAATGTTCAGTAAAAAGAGAAAAGTCACGTAAATGGAGTAAAATTTGTAAAGGAAAATGAAGGTAAAAACAAAACAGCAATTAAAACAGAAAATGGTGTAAAAACCAATGGTGACACCCAGTCTTCAAAGTTATAAACTATTTACTCTAGCATAATAATAATGATCATAACCTGCCAGGAAGACTAACGAACAAGTTCAAGAACCACCGTCAGTCACCTGAAGTTGGCCTTTCTAGTCCTGGTTCTGGGTTATGTGTCATAGTAGCTATTATCAAAATGTAATAGAATAAAAGTTTAAAAAGACACTCAGCAAAATCATAATAAAGAGTAGCCAAATGTCCAGTAAAAAGATAAAAGTCAAGTAAATGGAGTAAAATGTGTAAAGGTAATTGAAGATAAAAACAAAATGGCAATTAAAACAGGAAATGGTGCAAAAACCAATGACGACATCCAGTCAACAAAGTTGTACAGGTCAACCTGTAGCAGAATGGGAATGATCATAACCCGCCAGGAAGACTAACAGGTAGTATATAAACCACTGTCAGCCACCTGAAGTTGGTCTTTCCGTCCTGGTTCCGAGTTATGAATCAATATGGCCAGTACAAAAAGGTTGTAAAAGCACGAAATGATATGCAGCGAAAGTATAACAGTAACTCGCCAGGAAGACTAACGAGTAGTTCAAACAGACAGTTCAAACAGAAGCGTTAGTCACCTGAAGTTGGCCTTTCCAGTCCTGGTGTCGAGTTATTTAATGTTCTGGCTATTGTTTAATGTCGCATTGAATGAGAGAGAATAAAACTTTAAAAAGGAGCCACAATTAAAAAGGTGTAATGAATAAATATACCACACTGAAATAAGATTAAAAAGATTAATGGCCATTAAAAAATTAAAAACGTTATTAAGGTGGACATAGTCACCATCACCAATAACTCTGTCCAATGTTACAGATTGACGCTGGGAAAAAATATGTTTAAAGTATTGCCGTCGTTGAGGATTGTAACGATGGCAAGAAAGTAAAACATGGCTGATAGTGATTTGAGTGTTACACAAACTACACATTGGTGCATCAGTTCCAGATAAAAGAAAATGATGAGTTAAAAAACTGTGACCAATGCGTAGCCTAGTGAGAACAACTTCTTCCCTCCGAACTTTACGGAAGCTAGATGGCCAAACTCCAATTTTGGGTTTAATTTGAAAAAGTTTATTGTCGCGTTGTTCACTCCAAGTGGACTGCCAACTGGCACGAAGCCGAGCTTTGAAGACAACACCATAGTCCATGAACGGAATAGGCATAGGGGTGATGGAGCTGAGGCATACATATTTAGCTGCCATGTCTGCAAGCTCGTTCCCATGAATACCAACATGGCCTGGTATCCAGAAAAACTGAATTGAAGTAGCTGCTAATGAGAAATGGGCCAGTCGGTTTCGAATATCTGCTAGAATAGGATGTGAGCTAATGTGAAGTGATTCCAAGGCAAGAATAGAACTAAGCGAGTCAGTATAAATAGTGCAGTTGGAGTACTGCTCAGCTGCAATATGATCAAGGGCAAGAGATATTGCATACAGTTCAGCGGTGAACACAGAAGCTGTAGAGGGGATTCTGTGTGCAACTACTGACACACAGCAAACCATAGCAGAGCCCACTGAATTTCCTGATTTGGAACCATCTGTATAAATGGGAACTGAATGATTGTTTGAAAGATATTCATTGAATAAAAGACGGTACTTCCAGTCTGGAGTATCCGCCTTTTTTAGGTGATTGAAAGAAAGGTCACACTTGGGGGCTGTAATAAGCTATGGTGGGATGCGTCGACATGTGGAATCTGCAATATTATCCAAGGACAGACCCAATTCATCCAATTGCGCCCGGATGCGAAGGCCAAACGGAGCAATGACAGATCGTCTGTTCTGAAAAAGTACTGCCCACCGAGGAAGGAAAACACATTCCCAGGTGGGATGCTTTGGTAAGGAACGAAGTTTCGAAGTATATTGTAAAGACAGTTGCAAACGGCGAAGGTGTAGAGGAGGTTCATGAGATTCAATGTATATGCTTTGAACTGGAGAGGTACGGAAATCTCCGGTGCAGAGTCGAAGACCTTGGTGATGAATGGGGTCCAGTATCTTTAAGGCCGAGGGTCTGGCAGAGCCACAGACCATTGATCCATAGTCAAGTTTCGATCTAATAAGAGCACGATATATCTTTAACATTGAACGGCGATCTGCCCCCCAACTGGTAGAAGAGGGGACACGAAGGATGTTCAGTGTTCTTGTGCATTTGACCCGAAGCTGCTTTAAGTGTGGTATAAAGGTCAATTTACGATCAAAGATAAGCCCCAAGAACTTTGTCTCTGGGACCACTGGCAGCAAAACTTCACCGATATGAAGTTCAGGATCAGGGTGAATACCTCGTCGGCAGCAAAAGTGCATGCATACAGTTTTGAAAAGAGAGAAATTAAAGCCATTCGCAAGAGTCCACTTCTGTACACGATTGAGGGCAGTTTGTAGTTGCCGCTCAATATATCTCATGTTTGATGACTGACATGAGATGTGAAAGTCGTCAACACATAGCCCATTCGTAATGGTGAGAGGGAGTTGTTCAGTGATGGCATTTATCTTTATACTGAAAAGTGTGACACTCAATATACAGCCTTGAGGGACTCCAAGTTCCTGTACAAAAGAACGTGAAAGTGCCGAACCTACACGAACTTGGAATCTCCTGTCCATTAAAAAATTTTTAATAAACATGGGTAGATGGCCACGTAACCCATATGTATGGAGGTCTCGCAAAACGCCATACCTCCATGTTGTGTCGTAAGCCTTCTCTATGTCAAAGAATATCGATACAAGGTGTTGGCGGTTGAGAAAGGCCTCTCTGATAGATGTTTCAAGACGAATTAGGTGGTCTATGGTGGAGTGCTGTCGACGGAACCCACACTGGGTGGGTGAGAGGAGGTTGTTTGATTCAAGGAACCAAACAAGACGAGCATTAACCATCCTTTCTAAGGTCTTACAGAGACAGCTCGTCAAAGCAATTGGACGATAGTTTGAAGGAATCTTCGGATCTTTCCCTGGCTTAGAGAAAGGCAAAATAATAGCCTGGCGCCAGGCATCAGGAAAAACATTCTCCTGCCAAATCCGGTTGAAGATAGTCAGAAGGACATCAAGAGAATCAGGAGAGAGATGGTGTAGCATGTCATAATGAATATCATCAGGTCCAACAGATGTACTGGCAGACCGATGAAGGGACATTTTTAGTTCCACCAGGGTAAAGGGACTATTATAGTCAAAGAAACAGTCAGTTTGAAAAGAAAGAGGTGATCGCTCTGCCCGAGTCTTGATGGCCAGGAAGGTGGAGGAACAAGCAGAAGTGCTAGATACCCGGCAAAAGCTTTCACCTAGAGTGTTAGCGATGTTTCGGACATCAGTCACCTCCTGACCATCAGAGAGTAAGATCGAGAGGGGAACAGAAGTGTAGTGCCCATTAACCTTTCGAATCTTGTCCCATACGATCTTGGAACTGGTGGTAGAAGATATGCTGGTTGTGAACTTAATCCAAGATTCCTTCTGGCTTTGACGTCTTACCCACCTAGCATGTGCTCGGGCCCGCTGGAAAGCAACCCGATTTGAAAGTGTGGGATATCTGCGAAAAGTGTCCCAGGCCCGTTGTTGAGCCTTCCGTGCTAAGTTGCAAGCGGAATTCCACCATGGACAAGGATATCGTGGGAAACGTGTCGAGGTTTTAGGAATACACTGAGCAGCTGCATGTATAATACAATCAGTTACCGCTGCAACATAGTTGTCTATTGATGGCTGATTTACGATGACAGGATCAAGTTCTGCGAGAGCAGTGAAAGTGGACCAGTCTGCCTGATCCAGCTTCCACCGGGGCACGTGGGTAGGGTGGCATCGACCACGGCCAGTCTCTCTCAAAATGATCGGAAAATGATCACTGCCTAGTGGATTACTGTCAACCCTCCATGAAAAATGGGAGAATAATGAAGGGGAGCAAACTGAGAGATCAATGGCAGTGAATGACTGACTTGGTGCATGAAAGTAAGTGGAAGAACCAGTATTAAAAAGAGAAAAATCGTGATCAGAGAGCATCTGCTCTACAGATCGACCCTTCCCATCAATAACAGCACTTCCCCAGAGGGGATGGTGTCCATTAAAATCCCCCAGGATTAGAAATGGAGATGGAAACTGTTCAACGAGAGCATCCAGGTCTGATTGATCATATGTCTCTCCAGGGGACAGGTACAGAGAACAAACAGTGATGGTACGACCCAAGGAAATACGGATGGCTACGGCCTCCAAGAGTGTATTGAGTGACAAAGACAGGGTGGGCACATGTTGATCAACCAAAAGTGCCACCCCTCCATGTACTCGACCATCACACAACTTGTCATTTCTGTACAGAGAAAACTGCCGAATGGAGACTGTATCAGCAGATTTGAGAAATGTTTCTTGTAGAGAAAGGCAAACAGGCTGGTAGGAAGCAATCAGCGTTTTGATATCATCCAGATTAGAACGTAAACCTCGACAGTTCCATTGTATCAAGGTGGCCATTTTTAAGGACGGGCAGGTGAAGTGGTTGGAGAACCCTTCGGTTTACGACGTTGTCTTTTGTCTTTACTGTCTTTCTTCGGAGGAGGTCTATCAACCTCCATGGATCCTGCTCTGGGTCGAGTGGGCAGGTTTTTGTTATTGGAAGAGGAATCAAGTGACTGAGGACGCGGACGAATAATTGTTTTGTTTATTGTGGTGGGAGAAAATGATGTATCAGAAGAAATGCCTGTATTTGAAACTGAAGGACATGGATCTTGAGGTTTGTTGGAAGTTGTGGGAGGAACAGAGATGGGTGTGGAAGTCGATTCATCTACTGTTTTAACCACGGAGGTCAAAAGGCTTTTCATTTGTTTTGAAAACGATTCTTTTGGAGGCACAGAGAGATCTGTCTGCACTTCCACTGTAGTTGTGGAATGGAGTGCAGCAGCATATGTCCGAGATGGGATTGTGGACATCAATTTCCGAGCCTCAGGATAACTAATGTTATGTGTTGTTTTCAAACGTTGCACCTCTTTTTCCTCCAACCATTTTGGACAAGAATGAAAGTAAGAGGGGTGAGAACCATTGCAGTTGACGCAATGTGGGTTTACGTCACAATCATAGGCATCGTGGTCCTTGCCTCCACAACGAGCACATGTCAGGGAACCACAACAAGATGTCTTTGAGTGGCCGAATCTCTGACATTGAAAACATCGAAGAGGGTTTGGAATGTATGGCCGAACCCTGCAAATGAGATAACCTGCTTTTATGGTGGCGGGTGCTCGTGGTGAAGTGAACGTTAAAACAAGGGTATTTGTTGGCAGTGTAACTCCATTTTTGCGAGTGGAGATGCGCCTCACTGCAGAAACTCCTTGAGTGGAAAGACCGGCAAGAATCTCCGATTCAGGAACATTCTTCAAATCCCTTTCAACAATAACTCCTCGTGAAGTATTCAAAGTAGCATGGGGTGTAACCTCAATAGGTATATCGCCAATTACCTTTGATTTCAAGAGGAGTTCACTGTGTTGGGATGTGGATGTTTCAACCAGTATGTCACCAGATCGAAGCTTCTTTACTGACTTTGGAGAGCCAGCAAGTCCCTCTAGCCCCTTTTGAATAAAAAAAAGGGGACATTTGCCCTAAAGGTTTTTCTGAAAGAGAATGCAATATCAGAAAGTGAGGTACGTGTGTTACTGATGTTGGAGATTGCTGTTCTGTGTATTCAAGACGTGGTCGCTTACCCATTGACTGTTTTTTTACAATTTTACTTAAATTTTTTGAAGGATCCATAGGAAAGAGAAAAGTTTCGGTACTCACTGACCCCACCCACCATGGAGCCCTACAAGGGGACGCACCACAAAGTCATGCAAGGACAATGCAGCAACGCCAGGGTTTCGTGAGCACTATACCCAAACACCAGCATCAGGCACAATGTCCAAAACACCCATTGAGAACTTCCAACACTGGTACTTGGTTGGCTCTAGCCCAGGTGGACCAGCCGATTGACCCAAGGGCCGCCCGTCTACAGGAATTCGAGGCCAAAGTGGTGTGTTAGGGTTGGACCCCTCAACCACCAGGATCCTCTCCTCCCCTTCACGGGTCGCCACGCATGGCAAACACGTGGGTGGATGTTTAGATCCCAGAGAAGGTAACCAGACAGAACAGAACCTTCCCTGGGAGGTCCCCTCACCACGTACAGGAATCCACTCCGAGGGGTTTTGTAAAAGAGCAAACAATGTTTCAACCTTCTTCGGTCATCTTCAGGTTCACAAAGAAAGAAAGAGGTAACTGTCCAATAGCTGACCACATGTTTGAAGGGGGTTGTGTAACTGAGTGTAGGAATGTTGAAGGCGTGCTTAGATGTTTTATTATATTTATTAAAATAGGTATAAAGATGTTCCTTTCTTTGGTTTATTTTGGGCTTGAATTGTTGTATAAGTAAGGCTTCTTTAATTTTGAGATTGTTTATGTTTGTTTCCTTATTTAGTATTTGAGTGTTTTTTATGGTTATGTTGTGTTTATTTGATTTGTGGTGTCTGAAAACGTGTGAAGGTGACTTTTTGTGTTGTTTAAATCTAGTTTCCATTTTTCTACATGTTCCTCCAAATATGTAACATCAGCTAGAATATTCATCATAGATTCTGAATTTGAAGTCTAATCTAAATCAACTTAATCATAAAGCCTTAATGTCCAGTTTCAATGTTATATCCCTCTTTACAGAAGTTCCAACCACTGAAGCCTGCAAGATAGCCTTAGTACTCTATATCCGAGACCCTAACCCATCAACTGACATTCCCAGCAACCAATTAGCAACCCTCACAGAATTCATGATGATGAAGACAAACTTCATGTTCAACAACCAAAACTACATACAAACAAATGGCCTAAGCATGGGCAACCCAGTATCACCAGTTCTAGCCAATATTTTTATGACACAAATTGAAACACAAGCAATTAACAAAGCATTACATCCACCACTATACTGGTACAGATATGTAGATAACACAATTGCAGGGTTCAGATCTACAGAACACATACTTAATTTTTTCAATCACATTAACTCTATACATCCCAACATCAACTTCACATGTAACCAGGAAGAAAGCAATCAAATATTATTTTTTAATTTCAAAATTACAAGGACCAATACACAATTTAAAGCAGAAATCCACCGAAAAATCACCCATACTAGACTATACATTCCTTGGAACTCAGTACATGAAACTAAAAAAACTCAACCAAATAAATACAGCCATAAAACTATACTCACCAGATAAAATTAAAGATGAATTGGACAAAATAAAACAATAAGTTTCCTCCACAAACCATAGAAAACATTATATGCACACATCTAGACAAAAAAGCAAAATCAACTAACAAAAGTAAATATATCTCATGAATCAAAAAATCACAAAACCATATACTGCTGTATACCATATATTCCTGACATCAGCAAACAAATAACCAACATTTGGCAAAAACTAGTAACAAAATATGACATTCCAGTTAATACCAAATTTATTCAAAAACTAGGTACAAAAGTAAGGTCTATGCTATGTAAAAACTACACTGACAAACACCACACCAACATTATTTATAAAATACAATGTGATAACTGACACAACCTTCAGGTCTACCTTACTAAACCTTTCGATCTTAACTCATAACTGAGACTTGCAGTTCCCTCTAATTAACATTTAACGTATAACATTAAAATGACAGATCACAACAGTTCCTTAAGATGTCATTTTCATTCCTGGAAACATTAAGATATATTTCTATGAATGATATAAAAATGTTATTCTACGAGATGACAGGACAAGTTTAGACATTTCAAATACAATAAAAAAAATGCTCAAATCACTAGCATATTTGGTAAAAGCATCATTAACTTGGAGGGAAGACTGTCACACCAACAATTCATGATTTTACCATTCAAGTTCAGAAAGTTGCTAAATATGGAGAGTTTATTCATATACACTTTACAATGGAAAATTCTATATAACAACATTTAAATATTACTTGGAATATCCAAACTTAGGATTATCCAAGAACTACACTTAGAAAGTACAATGCAACAAGTACCAGGAGGAAACAAGGACTACACCTAAAAGGTACAGTGCAACAAGATCCAGGATGAAACAAGGACTACACCTGGAAGTGCAGTGGAACAAGAACCAGCAGAAAACAAAATCTACATCTGAAGGTGCATTGTAACAAGAACCAGCAGAAAACAAAATCTACATCTGAAGGTGCATTGTAACAAGAACCAGCAGAAAACAAAATCTACATCTGAAGGTGCATTGTAACAAGAACCAGGAGGAAACAAGGACTACACCTAAAAGGTACAGTGCAACAAGATCCAGGAGGAAACAAGGACAACACCTGGAAGTGCAGTGGAACAAGAACCAGCAGAAAACAAAATCTACATCTGAAGGTGCATTGTAACAAGAACCAGGAGGAAACAAGGACTACACCTAAAAGGTACAGTGGAACAAGAACCAGGAGGAAACAAGGACTACACCTAAAAGGTACAGTGCAACAAGAACCAGGAAAATGTAACAAGTACATCTGGATGGGTAAAGCATAACAAAAATTGTGAGGAAACAAAAACTACATCTAAAAGGTACAGTGCAAAAAGAACCAGGAAGAAACAAGGACTACACCTGGAAAATACATTGTTACAAGAACCAGGAAGAAACAAGAACTACACCTGGAAGATACATTGTAACAAGAACCATGAGGAAACAAGAACAGCTCTCTAATGAACAAGGTTCAAGGTCACTCCATGTGTTCCACAGTCACATTTGTTACCCAGGAACAGACATAAATGAGAGTAATGGTACTTTCTCATCTGATACTTGTTATGTAGCTAGTTACCATGTTGTGGTACAATGATACTTGTTATGTAGCAAGTTATGTTGTATTAAAAACCCTGAACTCACATATCTTCATTTCTGTATTACAACTTTGTTATTTCTTCCACTTGGTTCACCACAGCAAATGACAAATTACAATAACCCAAGTTGTGAAATTCAAAGTGTTTCTTACTCAGATTAGGAGTGGAAAATATAAAACACTTGAATTTTAAAGTACACTTGGGGGATTCAAGTTTATCGACATACATTGAAAAGAAATTTAAACTTTGAATGTAAGACCAGATAATCAGAACATGCAAACATTTGTTATCCACCTTGTATGCAAAGAATTTGATGTGAAACTTCACTCATCATAGTAGACAACTTACCCAAACATCCTGAAATATTTATAGCTAAACCATGATTTCATTTTCAAACCTGCATCACCACAACCGTCCCTTTGTCAGGTGTTGTAGCAAATTAATGTCCCTAACTTATGTTACTTGTTCTATCCAAGTCCTCCTCTCATCATAGAAAAATACTCAAGTTCCCGACAGACATAATATAACACAAAGGTGAAAATAATATCAAAATGTATAAAAATTCTCAGATCGTGGTTTCTTCATTGCATAAGAGCACCCACTGAACAAACTTGAAGTTACGGCTGAAACATTTTTACTCTGGAGCAAACTTTCCTCAACCTTACTGCTTTTAGTCTGTAACTCTTGGTGCAGCTGAGGAACATTAGAAACAAGAAATACGTGGTTCTATCTTCACCAACAGAATATAATGTGGAAAATAGGGTATGAATAATTTTATATCCTGTGTTTTTAACAAATTTAGCCTGACACATGGAATAAGCAGAAACATTATATAGACAACTATAAATGTGTTGTTTAAACATTAGGTTCCACAGACATGTATACAAATTAAGGTTTGAACATTTAATTGACTTTGTAAAATACATATTACACAAAAATAAAGCTTTAATTCTAAGACGTTTTAGAGTCAAACTTGTCACAAAATTGTAAGGATAATTTAAAACGGGTCTTGAAACAAGCAGCGGTTATGTCAGGCTTAAGAGAATTCTGTTTTAGGGACTTACGTGCTCAGGTTCCATCTTCAAAGCAATCCTGGATCGTATGAACTCCACTACTTCTTCGTTCGATAACACGTCCCAGATCCCATCGCAAGCCAGGACAATAAATTCATGATCTGGAGTTATGTCTCTCACAACTATGTCTGGATAAGCTTTTCACAAAATACATAGTTATAATTAACAGCTGCTACATGACATCACTATATAACAAGTTAGTTAAGGGGAAACACAGACTTTAATATTTATAAATTCAGACAGAACAACTCCTGCCACACAATTTCAATCACAACCAAATGATGCATTAAATGGACAACATCAACCATAAACAATTTAGATAAACTTTTAATTTGTCTTAATTAAACCAATTACTTCACAGGGGGTGGATTTTTATTTTTTTGTATAAAGACTTAAATTTCACGACTTTTCCAAGAGTGTGATTTAAAAATCACTTTTTCAACACTACAATGCTTAGAGTTCATATTCTAGGCCTTTCTAAGACCTGTGCAGACCTTGTACTCACTTTTGAAGATCTGTAACCACCAATTATTTTCCAAGACCCATAGAAACCTTGTTATTTTCCTTGACCTGTATAACCCCTGTAGTTACTTTCAGGACCAATAAAAAACATGAAGTTATTTATGTGAGTATTTCAATATTTATATTGAAATAGCTATATTATTTTCAATACACAATGGTCAAAATACACATATCAGATGGACAAACAAAGATGTGATAAAATACCTGGGTATGCAACTTCTATCTCAATACCAAGAAAGAAAAGACAAAATGAAAGTAAAGTTGTTGTTCAGAGCTTTAATTCTACAAGGGTGTTTCAACTGTGACCAGAGTACAGTCACATACAGACAACGAAAAGATTAACAGTCTACATTAACAATCATATAACCAATTTACAGTTGTTTTATAGAAGTAATAATGTAGCAGCTATTTTAATGTCAAAAAATACAAGTCCCTCGGTATACCGTATGTTTACTTTAATTTAAGAAAAATATTCTTAAAATTTCTGATTAAATGGTTATCAAGTCGAGTACTTCCCACGTTATCAAGTTGGGTTCATCCCTTTGTACAATTACAAGTAGATATGCGAGCATAAATAGAGACAATAAACCAAGCAAATTTTCCTACTGATTTCACTCAAGTCTTACCATACCTATACAAAGCTATACGAGGGCTATCTGCACCAGTTGTCCTTAATTTAGCAGTGTAAGACTAAAGGGAAGGCAGCTAGCCATCAACACCCACTGCCAACTGCTGGGCGACTCTTTTACCAACGAATAGTGGGATTGATTGTCACATTATAATGCTCCCACAGCTAAAAGGGCGAACATGTTTGGCACGACAAGAATTCGAAGCCACAACCCTCAGATTACAGGTCGAGTGCCTAAACCATCTGGTCATGCCGGACCTTTCAAAATGAATTCACCTATTTATGGTTTGTAGCTAAATATATTCTAAGCTAACATTGTAAACACTAGCCCTAATGATGTTAAATGTGTTAATTAAACTAATCGGCTGAAAGTGATAATAAATATTTTACCCTTCATTGTGCCAAAAAATGTGTTTTGTGTCTTTTACTTTTAATGTAGTACAATAATATGCCCAAAATGTATCAGTAATTTCTTTATAAAATAACCATTCCCTTTAGGTTCTTCTGTTTCTAAAATTTTCTTTTCTCCTGCTGAGGACATAAAACCTGAGATCATAACATGCAAAAGACAGCATTCAATACAACACTAACAGAGGTTAACACCAATAGATTTGTTATTGTGTTACATTAACGTAATGTCTACATTAATATTTATCACTATTATTATTTTATATTCTGTGATTCAATTCAAATGGTGATTTATTTTCATTGTTTTAAATAAAATATAATCATGCCTCACCTGTAACAATCTGTTCTTCAGGGGATTTCTTTTCATTCTTTTTAAACACAAAATCTCCTAGTGCTCTTGATAAAGCAAGATTACCTGTAAACAGATACAAGTTAATTCAGTTTATCAGAAGTTATATGACAAATTACATCACTTATCACAATCATACCCTATCAACACAAGTTACATGACAAACTACATCACTTATCAGAATCATACCCTATCAACACATTATATGACAAACTACATCACTTATCAGAATCATACCATGTCAATGTGTTATTTGACCAACTACACTACTTATCAGAATCATACCGTATCAACAGAAGTTATAAGACAAACTACACCACTAATCGGAATCATACCATGTCAACACAAGTTACATGACCAACTACATTACTTATCAGAATCGTACTGTATCAACACGTTATATGACCAACTACATCACTTATCAGAATCATACCATATCAACACAAGTTATAAGACCAACTACACCACTTATCAGAATCATACCATGTCAACACAAGTTACATGACCAACATCACTAATCAGAATCATACCGTATCAATAAAAGTTACATGACCAACTACATCACTTATCAGAATCATACCGTATCAAAATGTTATATGACTAACTACATCACTTATCAGAATCATACCATCAGTGATGTCGAGAAACCCACTTGTTGAGAATTTTATATGCAAAAACGACTCATTTGGGTTGAGAAAATATTTCAAATAGAAGAGTGAACAACATTTCGACCTTCTTCGGTCATCGTCAGGTTCACAAAGAAAGAGGTAACTGACCGGAAGCTGACCACATGTTTGGAAGGGGTTGTGTAACTGAGTGTCGTAATGTAGAGGGCAGGGTTAGATGTTTGAATATATAATTTTATCTTTAATATTAATATAGGGAAAATGGCGTTCCTTTATATTGGTTTATTTTGGGTTTAAGTTGTTGTATAAGTAAGGCTTCTTTAATTTTGCGTTTGTTTATGTTTGTTTCTTTATTTAGTATTTCAGTGTTTTCTATGGTTATGTTGTGTTCATTTGACTTGCAGTGTTCGAAAACGTGTGGTGACTTTTTATGTTCTTTGAATCTGGTTTCTATTTTTCTACTTGTTTCTCCAATATAGAAGTCATGGTAGTTATCACATTGTATTTTATAAATAATGTTGGTGTGGTGTTTGTCACTGTAGTTCTTACATAGTATAGACCTCAGTTTTGTGCCTGGTTTTTGAATAAATTTAGTATTAACTGGAATGTTATATTTTGTTACTAGTTTTTGCCAAATGTTGGTTATCTGTTTGCTGATGTCAGGAATATATGGTATACAGCAGTATATGGTTTCGTGATTTTTTGATTCATGAGATATATTTATTTTTGTTGGTTGATTTTGCTTTCTGTCTAGGTGTGCGTATAATGTTTTCTACGGTTTGTGGAAAAAACTTATTGATGTTGATGAAGTATTGTTTTATTTTGTCTAATTCATCGTTAATTTTATCTGGTGAGCATAGTTTTTATGGCTGTGTTTATTTGGTTTCTTAGTATGTTGAGTTTTTGTTTTGTTTCATGTGCTGAGTCCCAAGGAATGTATAGTCCAGTATGGGTGATTTTTTGGTGGATTTTGGTTTTGAATTGTGTGTCGGTTCTTAAAAAAAAAGAATCATACCATACCAACACAAGTTTTATGACCTACAACATCACTTATCAGAATCATACCGTATCAACACGTTATATGACAAACTACATCACTTAACAGAATCATACCATGTTAACACAAGTTACATGACCAACTACATCACTTATGAGAATCATACCCTATCAACACAAGTTATATGACAAACTACATCACTTATCACAATCATACCGTATCAATGTGTTATATGACCAACTACACCACTTATCAGAATCATACCGTATCAACGCAAGTTATAAGACCAACTACACCACTTATCGAAATCATACCATGTCAACACAAGTAACATGACCAACTAAATCACTTATCAGAATCATACCATGTCAACACAAGTTACATGACCAACTAAATCACTTATCAGAATCATACTGTATCAACACGTTATATGACCAACTACATCACTTATCACAATCATACCGTATCAACACAAGTTATATGACAAACTATATCACTTATCAGAATCATTCCATATCAACACAAGTTACATGACAAATTCCATCACTCATTAGAATCATACCATGTCAACACAAGTTACATGACCAACTACATCACTTATCACAATCATACCATACCAACACAAGTTACATGACAAACTGCATCATTTATCACAATCATACCATATCAACACAAGTTACATGACAAACTGCATCATTTATCACAATCATACCATATCAACACAAGTTACATGAACATCCACACTACGTAAATATACCCTAACCATTAGAAACAAATGAAAGTTTTACCATTCACTCTGTTAAACTCAACCCAGCCACCTGCTGCAATTATTCTTTTTGTCTCAGCTTCATTCCCAGGTTTGTGGTCGTAAGACAGTTGTTGAACCTGCCCTCCGACACTTGCCACTGCTCTCGAATCTCCTACGTTTCCCTAAACAAACAGTTATAACAATTGTTTCTCCATAACACAAGTCCATTAACCATATTTTTCCAGTACGTTGCATTTGTACTGAGAGAATTTATATTCTAACTCTTTATAGATAACAGTAATATTAGACTGTATTTTATTACAGACAATTCAAATTAAGTTAATAAAATGAAACCCAGTAACACAGACAACGGACACCCACAATTAATCATGACAGCACACTTTATGAGATATTAACAAAACCTAAATACATATAACACTGGTATCTTCCATGACATACACAATATACTTTGTTTCCCTTCAGTAAGACTATGACGGCCGTTGTTCCTGCTAATTCATCCTTCATGTTTTCATCTAGAAATAATAAAATTGTAAACACATTTCAACTTGTTCAGTATGCACAACCAAAACAAATTCTACATATTTATCTGAATCTCAAGACAACAAACCAATCAGATTTGCAGAGAATTACATGAAAAATACATCAGTACAAGTGTTAGCACTAAAGCAATACTTCTAAACAAAACTGTAAAATTATCAACTGTATAAAAAAGTAACTTCTACTGTTACCTAATTCACCAGATAACTTTGTTATTTTTATATTTAAATAACTAATATTTAAAACTAAATTCCTACCATGAATTTAATTCTAATTGTCAAGAAAAAACATTCATCATCCCTTCTAACATATTAATACACAAACTGGTTACAAAACAAGACACTTTTCCTACATATTTATACACAAACTGGTTACAAAACAAGACACTTTTCCTACATATTTATACACAAACTGGTTACAAAACAAGACACTTTTCCTACATATTTATACACAAACTGGTTACAAAACAAGACACTTTTCCTACATATCAATACACAAACTGGTTACAAAACAAGACACTTTTCCTACATATCAATACACAAACTGGTTACAAAACAAGACACTTTTCCTACATATTAATACACAAACTGGTTACAAAACAAGACACTTTTCCTACATATTTATACACAAACTGGTTACAAAACAAGACACTTTTCCTACATATTTATACACAAACTGGTTACAAAACAAGACACTTTTCCTACATATTAGTACACAAACTGGTTACAAAACAGACACTTTTCCTGCATATTAATACACAAACTGGTTACAAAACAAGACACTATTCCTACATAATACACAAACTGGTTACAAAACAAGACACTTTTCCTACCTTCCAACATGTCAGAATCCACAGCTAAAAACCCTTGTTTAATTGCTTCTTCTATCTTACCCTTTTCTTGAAATAAAAAGAAAGACAATATTAATCTTGTACTTATAAACATATTTGCAACACTTCTATAAAAACATTTATTATTAATATTTATAAAGAGTTACCAAAAAGTTTTCTGTTTTCAAGTTACCATAAAACTATCGATAATAGAAGCATAAACAGTTAACTACAACATAAACATTCAAGTGAATTAACCAAACTTATGTTTTAAAATTGTGATATAAAAATACAAAAGTACTGGTTAATGTCTTTTCATTGGTTAACATTTACAAATAGAACTAAACCGTATTTCTTCTGTCTCACAGTATTCTGGTCTTGGTAGATATTAAATACAATTTATACATCTTGGTTGTTCAAATCACATACTTATTGAACACTGTGTGCTAAGTACAATGGATGACCAGCACACAACTTACTATACGATGGATGACCAACTATTTTCTTGTGAAGATGAGACCCTGCATACTGAGCGACCTTTGCTCCTCCGTGCCCATCATAAACAGCAAAAAAAGATGCATGTTTATCTTCCATCAGAGACAACAGATGCGTGTGGGCATCTTCCATGTCTGTTGTTTAAGTTACAGAGAACATATTTAAAAAAAACTACTATACAATAGACACTTATTTTAAATAAAACATTTGTAATATATTTACATGCATTATTTATTATATTTGAAATAATCTTTACTCCTAATCCCTTCTGGCACAGTTTAGGTATTTATGTGTCAGCTAATTCACCTACAAGACAACAGCCTGTATAGCTTAGGTATTTAGGTATAGATGTTAACCACGATAACAGAACAAATACAATGTTAAGTTACAATCACGTACGACAGAACAGAGACCCAAACTACAACGTCAAGTCGCGAACACAGATGACACAGAAGAGTTGTTTGATATTATTAATTCTTGATAAATGAAGAACATAATTCAATCACACGTACAAGTATAGTGGTGTAGTTTTCAATTGGAAAAATACAACATGAGCTGTAAAGCCACACCTAGTGGTTTGTCAGTTATGACCAAAAGTAGGATAAATTAAACAAGTCACCAACCTCTCTCGTTCTGGAGTCTGAATTCTTACACTGCCACACTTAATACCAGATAAATGTTGAAGCATATAATGAAACACACATTTTGTTACTTACTCACACAACTAAAACTGGTAAACTTTAGGAAGTCTGAAAGTGAACACATAGGCTGTCTACAGAACATATGTTATGAAAAACACCCACTTGTTTAGTGTCAGCTGAAGGAGTCACAATAAACAAAGAATTTTATAAATCATATGATGTCATTACCAACACTTCACTGTAGTCACAATAAACAAAAAATTTTATAAATCATATGATGTCATTACCAACACTTCACTGTAGTCATAATACACAAAGAATTTTATAACTCATATGATGTCATTACTAACACTTCACTGTAGTCATAATAAACAAAGAATTTTATAAATCATATGATGTCACAATATTAATGAACATCCACACATCATGAATTACCTCACTGTAGATTTGTCCATACCAAGTGGTTTACTGACTGAGGAAGTCCCTATCTAGTGGTTTACCGATGGAGGAAGTCCATACCCAGTGGTTCACTGACTGAGGAAGTCCCTATCTAGTGGTTTACCGATGGAGGAAGTCCATACCCAGTGGTTCACTGACTGAGGAAGTCCCTATCTAGTGGTTTACTGATGGAGGAAGTCCCTATCTAGTGGTTTACTGATGGAGGAAGTCCCTATCTAGTGGTTTACTGATGGAGGAAGTCCCTATCTAGTGGTTCACTGATGGAGGAAGTCCCTATCTAGTGGTTCACTGATGGAGGAAGTCCCTATCTAGTGGTTTACTGATGGAGGAAGTCCCTACACAGTGGTTTACTGATGGAGGAAGTCCCTACACAGTGGTTTACTGATGGAGGAAGTCCCTACACAGTGGTTCACTGAAGGAGGAAGTCCCTACACAGTGGTTTACTGATGGAGGAAGTCCCTACACAGTGGTTTACTGATGGAGGAAGTCCCTACACAGTGGTTTACTGACTAAGGAAGTCTCTACACATTGGTTTACTAATGGAAAGTACTAAATAAGCAAGTGCCTACACAGTGGTTTACTTACAGAAAGGACTTAGGAAGTCTCTACACAGTGGTTTACTTACAGAAAGTACTTAGGAAGTCTCTACACAGTGGTTTACTTACAGAAAGGACTAAGGAAGTCTCTACATGGTGGTTTACTTACAGAAAGTAGTTAGGAAGTCTCTACATGGTGGTTTACTTACAGAAAATACTAAGGAAGTCTCTACATGGTGGTTTACTTACAGAAAGTAATTAGGAAGCCTCTACATGGTGATTTACTTACAGAAAGTAGTTAGGAAGTCTCTACATGGTGGTTTACTTACAGAAAGTACTTAGGAAGTCTCTACATGGTGGTTTACTTACAGAAAGTAGTAAGGAAGTCTCTACATGGTGGTTTACTTACAGAAAGTAGTAAGGAAGTCTCTACATGGTGGTTTACTTACAGAAAGTAGTAAGGAAGTCTCTACACAGTGGTTTACTTACAGAAAGTACTTAGGAAGTCTCTACACAGTGGTTTACTTACAGAAAGTACTTAGGAAGTCTCTACACAGTGGTTTACTTACAGAAAGGACTAAGGAAGTCTCTACACAGTGGTTTACTTACAGAAAGGACTAAGGAAGTCTCAACATGGTGGTTTACTTACAGAAAGTAGTTAGGAAGTCTCTACATGGTGGTTTACTTACAGAAAGTAGTTAGGAAGTCTCAACATGGTGGTTTACTTACAGAAAATACTAAGGAAGTCTCTACATGGTGGTTTACTTACAGAAAGTACTTAGGAAGTCTCTACATGGTGGTTTACTTACAGAAAATACTAAGGAAGTCTCTACATGGTGGTTTACTTACAGAAAGTACTTAGGAAGTCTCTACATGGTGGTTTACTTACAGAAAGTACTTAGGAAGTCTCTACATGGTGGTTTACTTACAGAAAGTACTTAGGAAGTCTCTACACAGTGGTTTACTTACAGAAAGTACTTAGGAAGTCTCTACACAGTGGTTTACTTACAGAAAATACTTAGGAAGTCTCTACATGGTGGTTTACTTACAGAAAGTACTTAGGAAGTCTCTACATGGTGGTTTACTTACAGAAAGTAGTTAGGAAGTCTCTACATGGTGGTTTACTTACAGAAAGTAGTTAGGAAGTCTCTACATGGTGGTTTACTTACAGAAAATACTAAGGAAGTCTCTACATGGTGGTTTACTTACAGAAAGTAGTTAGGAAGTCTCTACATGGTGGTTTACTTACAGAAAGTAATTAGGAAGCCTCTACATGGTGATTTACTTACAGAAAGTAGTTAGGAAGTCTCTACATGGTGGTTTACTTACAGAAAGTAGTAAGGAAGTCTCTACATGGTGGTTTACTTACAGAAAGTAGTAAGGAAGTCTCTACATGGTGGTTTACTTACAGAAAGTAGTAAGGAAGTCTCTACATGGTGGTTTACTTACAGAAAGTAGTAAGGAAGTCTCTACATGGTGGTTTACTTACAGAAAGTACTTAGGAAGTCTCTACACAGTGGTTTACTTACAGAAAGTACTTAGGAAGCCTCTACACAGTGGTTTACTTACAGAAAGGACTAAGGAAGTCTCTACACAGTGGTTTACTTACAGAAAGGACTAAGGAAGTCTCAACATGGTGGTTTACTTACAGAAAGTAGTTAGGAAGTGTCTACATGGTGGTTTACTTACAGAAAGTAGTTAGGAAGTCTCAACATGGTGGTTTACTTACAGAAAATACTAAGGAAGTCTCTACATGGTGGTTTACTTACAGAAAGTACTTAGGAAGTCTCTACATGGTGGTTTACTTACAGAAAATACTAAGGAAGTCTCTACATGGTGGTTTACTTACAGAAAGTACTTAGGAAGTCTCTACATGGTGGTTTACTTACAGAAAGTACTTAGGAAGTCTCTACATGGTGGTTTACTTACAGAAAGTACTTAGGAAGTCTCTACACAGTGGTTTACTTACAGAAAGTACTTAGGAAGTCTCTACACAGTGGTTTACTTACAGAAAATACTTAGGAAGTCTCTACATGGTGGTTTACTTACAGAAAATACTAAGGAAGTCTCTACATGGTGGTTTACTTACAGAAAGTACTTAGGAAGTCTCTACATGGTGGTTTACTTACAGAAAGTACTTAGGAAGTCTCTACATGGTGGTTTACTTACAGAAAGTACTTAGGAAGTCTCTACACAGTGGTTTACTTACAGAAAGTACTTAGGAAGTCTCTACACAGTGGTTTACTTACAGAAAGTACTTAGGAAGTCTCTACACAGTGGTTTACTTACAGAAAGTACTTAGGAAGTCTCTACATGGTGGTTTACTTACAGAAAGTACTTAGGAAGTCTCTACACAGTGGTTTACTTACAGAAAGTACTTAGGAAGTCTCTACACAGTGGTTTACTTACAGAAAATACTAAGGAAGTCTCTACATGGTGGTTTACTTACAGAAAGTACTTAGGAAGTCTCTACATGGTGGTTTACTTACAGAAAATACTAAGGAAGTCTCTACATGGTGGTTTACTTACAGAAGTACTTAGGAAGTCTCTACATGGTGGTTTACTTACAGAAAGTACTTAGGAAGTCTCTACACAGTGGTTTACTTACAGAAAGTACTTAGGAAGTCTCTACACAGTGGTTTACTTACAGAAAGGACTAAGGAAGTCTCTACATGGTGGTTTACTTACAGAAAGTACTTAGGAAGTCTCTACATGGTGGTTTACTTACAGAAAATACTAAGGAAGTCTCTACATGGTGGTTTACTTACAGAAAGTACTTAGGAAGTCTCTACATGGTGGTTTACTTACAGAAAGTACTTAGGAAGTCTCTACACAGTGGTTTACTTACAGAAAGTACTTAGGAAGTCTCTACACAGTGGTTTACTTACAGAAAGTACTTAGGAAGTCTCTACACAGTGGTTTACTTACAGAAAATACTAAGGAAGTCTCTACATGGTGGTTTACTTACAGAAAGTACTTAGGAAGTCTCTACATGGTGGTTTACTTACAGAAAATACTAAGGAAGTCTCTACATGGTGGTTTACTTACAGAAAGTACTTAGGAAGTCTCTACATGGTGGTTTACTTACAGAAAGTACTTAGGAAGTCTCTACATGGTGGTTTACTTACAGAAAGTACTTAGGAAGTCTCTACACAGTGGTTTACTTACAGAAAGTACTTAGGAAGTCTCTACACAGTGGTTTACTTACAGAAAATACTTAGGAAGTCTCTACATGGTGGTTTACTTACAGAAAATACTTAGGAAGTCTCTACATGGTGGTTTACTTACAGAAAATACTTAGGAAGTCTCTACATGGTGGTTTACTTACAGAAAGTACTTAGGAAGTCTCTACACAGTGGTTTACTTACAGAAAGTACTAAATAAGGAAGCCCCAACAATGATGTTCACAATAGTACTTTTAAATATCTTCCAAACCTAAAAAACTCAGGACAGATCTTGAAATTATGCTTGTTAATACAGTTTTCAAACATTCAAGTTTCGAACAATAAGATTTAATACATTCAGGTTATCTAAAGAAACTGGTAATGTGTGCAGACAGTACAACTTAAAACAAACTGAACCTGGAAATGTTGTAGTGAATTGACCTGAATAATTTTACATGCAACTGATTGATTTACAAAACAGTTCAATTTGGAGGCAAAAGTTTGTTGAATTAAGTGCTGAACTAGAGAATATTGAAAGAGATCAGTTAGTGATTGGAATACTGCAGAAAACGATGTCCTGAAACTTTTGACTGTCTGACAAATGTTGTATAAACAGTACGTTCATCAACATACTTATGTAAGTCGTTATTTTCACTGACAAACTTTGTAAAGTGTAACTATAGGAACGGACTTGCTGACGAAACTCGTTGGTCAAGTACATGACATATGCTTTAAAAACAGAATAAATTTAAATGTGAACCACAAAAGCTATAAGAGTTCCTTATCATACAAAGACATGTATCAGTGGAGACAGTGAGTTATTACAATCCAGGAACCAAACCTTAAGTCAGAATATGTTTCTGTAAATGTTGAAAAACCTGCTTCAGGTGTCTGCAAACACACTGCTCTCATAGTAGTGAGCATCAAACATGTAATACTTTAAGTAACAACAACCAGTTCTTCTAGAAGTACACAGAAGGATACTAATCCTCCACCCTTGCATGCAGGATGCACCCACTTTCACATACTCATTCGCACAACTTGAAGTCTCCTTCGCGGTCACTGGTTCAGAAAGTGTTTGACCCATTTCTACTGCTGAAATAAAACAAATGGAGATTTTACCAGACATGAAAAACCAACTGATATTTAGCAAGAATTAACAGCTCCACAATATCTATTAGATTTCATTAAATAACTTTACTTTCAGTAAAACATGAGAAAGCCTACAGATTAAAAAATAATACTTCATACATTAAAACCATTTATCTGTACAACTAAAGCTACTGCAACAAATAACTTCCTGTAAAGAAGTTTATGAAAAATAACCCACAATATTCAGGAAAATAGCAAATGTACTAAGTGTGCTTCTGTTAGTTCAGATATTAATTAAAACATTTGTGTTCACATTCATGGCAAACCTGCAATAGTCCGTCACTACCTTCTGCCCACTAGTACAGCAGTGAGTCAGCCTCACTCTGACAACAGTGCATTACTGACACACATTCAGAATATGTTATCCCACTCTGTGTAGAACTGATTTGGTGTACAGGTAATATTTTTCACCTAATCCCTTGAAGTTAAACACAAAACAGTATGTTACATATCTTAGCAGTCGAACATCTGTTTCCAGAGTATTTAAACCAAACATTTTATAGAAACTTTAATATGGAATATTTATAAATCATAAATAAAGAGTGCACAGTTAAACTAAAAGTTTCAATTTCCTGTACAGTGAAAACACGTAACACTTGAAGTGATGGTGAAAACTTTGATGTTAAAGGAACACAATAAATGTATATTTTATTCACGTGGTATGTTGAATGTTTTAAATTAGATATTTGTGATATCAAGTCTATAGTTTTGTACACATTAGGTATACAAATCACTAATACTGAAAAGCTAGAATATAAAATAAGGACTTCATATCTTTTCATTCTCCTGAGATATGACTTATCTACTGAATCAAACATGGTAACCCCTGTTCAACTCTATTTTGCAATATAGTCCCTTTTATACTAAGTCATAAAACACCAAACCAACCAACCCTTTTATACACTTGCTTTAATGAATGACATGAATAACCAATCAACAGCTTAGAATGTCCCCAATGTAGAGTTCTCAGCCATTTGAATCTTTGATAAAGCTACCATGCTCTTTTGATCCAAGTTTTCAAGGAAGTAGGTTGTATCTTTAGACTGCTCAATGTTTTATGTTTTTTAAAATCTGAATAAATCCTAGTTACTAAACTTAATAAATTATAGTGGAATTCTGTGGTATCAGTGTAGTTATTTATGATTTTCTGGTTATTCAACTGTATATATAAAACTTAAAATAACAGTTTGATGTCCTCCAAGTGAAAAACTTTAAAAGGCTTAGCAGCCTATATCCAGCAACAACTGAGTTCAAAGGTTGTAGCAAGAAGAGATAATTGTTTGCTTTACTTGATTTATTGTTCTATATTTTAAGAAAAATAATTTATTTCTAAATAGAAGTAATCCATATACGTACATGTGTATAATAATTGAAATGTGGCTGAATATTACAAAATACAAATTCACTAAAACACAGTCAAGACAGGGAAGATCAGTTTTATATTACTGGAAACGTGACTTGAGTGCACGTGCACCGTGTCAGTGCAAGGTACGTAATGTTACACATGTATGATTGGAAGGTCATTATAATAATAAATATATATGTTCATATTTAGTGTTGTGAGACTTAAGCTACATACACTAAACATTCATGTTATCGTGTTATACTATGTAGTCATTCCAGTATGAAAAATTCCTTATTTTTGATGATGGTTACAAGATTAATCAGGTGACAGACACCACGTTATTAGAGTATAGAAAATAACGAAGTCTTACTGGAAACAAACATTTGAAATGTATTTAGAAAGTTTTAGACATTACACAAATAATATCTCAAATATTTAGGACAAAGAATAGCTTTAACAATCATGGTATGAAATCAGTTTGTACTCTAGTAACAAAACAGACTCTATTTTTACAAATAAATCTACAGAAAAAAATATTATTGAAATACCTGATTTTTTGTGTACAAAGAACTTGTAACCATTACTAAAAGTCTACCAAATTTTGTGAAGATACACATGCTGTATCAAACATTATAGCACAAAAAATTGCTGTGTGAAAATGTGTAAATGAACTTGTGTGTGTTATACTGATATTCTCGAAACTGTAAATGAAAAGTTCGAAATTCAACACTTTAAAGTGCAGAAAATATAACACAATGTTTCATGGTGTCATACAGATTCAAAGATAGCTCTCCAGCAACAAAATCCAGAATTGTATCACATAATGAATCATGTAAAACAAATAAAGGTTCTTTATATTTCCTACGTAGTATATTTCATTCTGTAAGATACAACAATTACAAGTTAATTTTTAAAGAACACTTTGTTCAGATATTTAAAAGTTTTTGTGTTGTATGACTATCAGTTTCTGAAGGTGTTTCTCACCTTACAATGATTACAGCTCTAAAATCTCTCAATCTACACTTCAATAATGATCACTTTTGGTTCCCTTATCTAATAAGAGATATTGGTGTATTGGAAAGGTTCAACATGAGATTCCTAAGATGATTCAAAGTGTGCCAGCCAACATGGTACTATGTATGTTGTCAAACTACTAAAGGGTAAACATACAGATACTATAAATATGTATTTGAGAACTGACAAACATTAATACACAAACACACCTCGACTCAATCTATTACAGCACGTTTGACTTCTTGTAGACAACAAACACACATTTTACTGAAAGCTTATGACATTCCCAGTAGGTACAGCTAGTAAATTTGGAATTACAGTTAACACTGGTTCTCCAATACAATGGGCTGCACATATTAACTTATTTTATCTCAAAAAAACAGAAGGGTGGAAGACAACCTTAAAGTTTATTAGGAGAACTGATAAGATAGAGTTCTAATTTTTAAAGATATATCACAAAGGTAACAGAAAGGTCAAATTTAAATTTGTGTAAGACAAACAAGGTCCTGGTCATAAAAGTTTTATTAGTTGTTATGGTCACCAGCATTTCACACAAGTTTAAGAGAGAAAGAAATGATATTTTTAAGCTATAGAATGGGTTTTAACGTTGACTTTCTTCAAGGATAGACGTGCAATGACCCTTGTTGTCCTACATTGTATCACGTTTGGTTCAATGAAACTTTGGTTAAAGCACATTCCACAAGATAACATTAAAATATGTGTACTACTTACATAAAACAAACCCACAAGTCCATGTTTCACCTTAGTGACTTAACTATTACTTACAGACCTTGAACCCCATGTGTAGCTCTATTCTAAATATATTCTGTCAGTGATAAAGTTAAACTACAATCAGAAAGGTAAATATCAACTGATGCTACCTTTGACAGAAATACAAGTACTTGTGGTAGCTCATTTATCTGACAAGAATTACGAGATTACAACGAACCCGAACAGACTACTGGCTCAGATAAGATGAAGCGGTTAATACCAGTTGAACAAAATACGAGCTGAGAAAAGAACTTTTGGTTTGTAACCACAAATGGAAGTGACACTTTCTCGTTTATAATTTTTAGATTACCATTGGAAAGAATACATGGCCACCAACCTCCTTCAGTTTCAACTTCACATGCAAAACATTTTAACATTGTGAAAGCTAGACTGCATATTTATCTATATTATACATTCTACAAAAACCAATAATTTTATGGTTTAAAAACTGTTCACAAAAATGTTTTAATGAATACTTTGACCCTCTATCAACATTATAACCTACAACTAACAAATATTTACTGTTTACACAAAGAAATAGTTCAGATCTTTAGTAAAAGGTTCCTACTTCCATGTAACAGTTTAAATAAACCATGGAATTACTTATATTGGTTTTGAAACTCCTATATTATATACTCATCTGTAACGCATCAAAATATGTTACACAAACATAGTTTTTGTGTGTAATATATATACACATTTAAAGAACACATTATCACAGATCTCATACGCATTATCAAAGAAACATGACACAGAAATGCTAACAATTTTCACTTTAAAATGTTAAGTTTGAAATCACAGAATGTATAAGAACTTGTACAATTTATAGCCACAAGTATAACACAGAAACCTTGCACTTGAAATAAAGAAAATACAGGAAATCCTGTTTCCTGTTGTTTTATCATTAGATGCTTTAGCCTTTCATGTACGATTCTTCTTGAAAATTTGGTAAATGTCCATTAGCCTGTCTAACAGACTTCGTGTAATGTGTAATACTTACCGAGTGCTTTCTATCAAACAAAAATTACTCATAATTCTCACCAACTTATTATTACACAATGTATACACACAGGCATCCATCATTAGAAGTTACACACAAGTCTATACAACACAAAATATTACCTGTAATTTTCAAAGTGATCTGTTGTTAACGGACTTCTGACAGTTTACTTATAATACATTAAGCCTCACCAGCTAAGTGCTGAACATCGAATTAGTCCTATCAAAAGATCACAACAGTAGTTAGGACTCTGGATAAATTAACATAATTCATCATTAGTCATCCTAAAAACCAGCTGATATTACATATTCATGACACTGCTTGTAAGGTTACAGAAAAACCACTTTATGGATACTGTAACACCTATAACTCTGAGTTTCAAAGTTAAGTGAATTTGGTTTTCTTTCAGGTTAAAAATATAACTTTTCTATTGTAGACCACTAATAGTTATTCCTAAGTTTCATTGTAAAAACCAAATTTCCAGAATGTACAGAAATGTAAGTATAATTATCTTATTAAAAATCAACACAACCAATATTCTGCCAAATTTAAAATATATCAAACATACTCATATATTTAGTAAATTAAAATACTAGTTCATTAATTATTTTACTATTGGCAGATTGCATTTCTTAACTAGAATCAAACCAGTATTCAACACCCGCCCAAGGTAACTAGAATCAAACCAGTATTCAACACCCGCCCAAGGTAACTAGAATCAAACCAGTATTCAACACCCGCCAAAGGTAACTAGAATCAAACCAGTATTCAACACCCGCCAAAGGTAACTAGAATCAAACCAATATTCAACACCCACCAAAGGTAACTAGAATCAAACCAATATTTAACACCCACCAAAGGTAACTAGAATCAAACCAATATTCAACATCCGCCCAAGGTAACTAGAATCAAACCAATATTCAACACCCACCCAAGGTAACTAGAATCAAACCAGTATTCAACACCTGCCCAAGGTAACTAGAATCAAACCAGTATTCAACACCTGCCCAAGGTAACTAGAATCAAACCAGTATTCAATGCCCGCCCAAGGTAACTAGAATCAAACCTGTATTCAACACCCTCCCAAGGTAACAAGAATCAAACCAATAATCAACACCCGCCCAAGGTAACAAGAATCAAAACCAATAATCAACACCCGCCCAAGGTAACTAGAATCAAACCAGTATTCAACGCCCGCTCAAGGTAACTAGAATCAAACAAATAATCAACACCTGCCCAAGGTAACTAGAATCAAACCTGTATTCAACATCCACCCAAGGTAACAAGAATCAAACCAATATTCAACACCCACCCAAGATAACTAGAGTTAAACCAATATTCAACACCCACCCAAGGCAAAAAAGAAAACTTTAAAAATATTTTGACAATAAGAAATTTCAGAAGTGTTAATTTAGGAAGTTAAAAATAACAAAATGTTTAACATCCTAAAATTACAGTGCTAACCTGAAATTTTAATGTAGCCCTATGTCATACACAATGTCTGTTCTCTCCCATATTAACATGCACACAAATGAGATGGTATTTGTTCACTATAGCATGATTAATATATCATAACTATTACTGTAGCAATACATTATACCATTACCAGTAGTTCTTATCCAATGGGTAACAGCCCAAAACTAAGCCCTTTTCAGTGAGTCACGAAGGGTCTCCAGTGAATGTCCAGGCTTTGTAGTCCAACAGTGGCTGCACTGAAAGGTCTATTTAAAGGCATGGGTTGCCGAGTTAACCCCGTCCCCAGAAATTGGGTCACAGCCAAAAAATATTAAGAACCATTGCGGTATAAAATTTACAAGTGGTAGCAAGTAAAATCTTAAATTTCCAGTTTTACTGAGTGTCAAAAGGTACAAAATATCTGTTAAGCACCTTAAATTAATACCTTTCTACACCACGAAAAAACAATGACATTAATAAAAACTTATGCACAATATACTATTATATTAATTATAATTAGCATTAACGTTTTCCAGTATTTTTCCTAGCATTATACTGTACAATAAATCTTGTTGTGCAATTTGTTAAACAGTCCAGCCTATCTTTTCATTTAGCACATTTATATTTCATACTGAGGGCTCAGTTTCACTAGCCCAACAAACGAGGCCATACGCAAGAGAACTTCAACTAAGTTTCACACAGTAAACAAGTTATTGAACATAAAACTACAAACTAAATATATATTTGTAATTCTTACCTCTAGAAAGTAAAATTTTTGCATACATACGTGGAAAAATGTTCTCTTTCATTAACATTATTCATTAAGTTTCATAGAATTCATAACAAGTACGTTACCACAGCACTCGTACATGGTGTCATCACGAATCTTGAATAAGGTTTTCCGCTTACGTCATATATATTCGGTAATTTAACTAAGTATATTAATAAGAATCAAAAAAACGTATTAATATTGGTAATATTTTAAATATATGTTTTCTTATTTTTTATGTTTTTAAAAGGTATTAAATCAAACTTTATTTATTTATTTGACTTATTGCTTTCCAAGAGCGCACCTTTAACTGTACATGTAAATATTCAGGTTTCTTCTGCTAACCTTGGTTTTCAACTCGTGATGTACATTAATTCAAAATCCTGACACTAGAGTTACTTTTTCCTTGTTTTAAAATATAACAATAAAACAATAAGAACAGTGCTAACGTTTCTAAGAGGTAGATTAAACTGTTATAAGTATTACAGTCTTCACATTTCTAAAAAAAATTATATTTACTGCAATAGCAAATTTTAACTCTATATTTTCTTTAGTTTGCAATGCAGACTAGAGAACTGAGTATTAAAACTGGAGGTAAATTTCTGTTGATAGATACAATTCTGCATTGTATGCGTATTTATGGTAAAGTTTCTGAAACAATCCACTGCTGCTCCGAATTTCAACTAATGATTAAAGGGAAGTCATGCAGTTGAAACCATTTTATCCGTGTAACATCCATGAGAAGGAAATAAATATCCCTTTTATGACGTATATACTGCCTAAAGGACAGTAAACACTTCGCGTATCGCACAATTTCGAATCAAGTTTTAAATTCCAAAGCTTCAACACAACGCCAACTGATGTCCCAGTAAATAATTTTTTTTTTAGTGCAAAACTTCACAATGGGCATATGCGGGGAATTGAGCATTGGTTTTTAGCGTTTTGTGTTCCATTTACCGCTAGACTGTTTGTTTATGAAATAAAGCACAAAGTTACACAATGGGTTATATGTGCTCTTCTACAACGTGTGTCGAAACCCGGTTTCTTGCAGTATGAGTCTGCAGACATTCCGCTGTGCCACTAGGGAATCTGTTTGTTTGTTTTGGAATTTCGCACAAAGCTACTCGAGGGCTATCTGTGCTAGCCGTCCCTAATTTAGCAGTGTAAGACAAGAGGGAAGGCAGCTAGTCATCACCACCCACCACCAACTCTTGGGCTACTCTTTTACCAACGAATAGTGGGATTGACCGTCACATTATACATCCCCACGGCTGGGAGGGCGGGCATGTTTAGCGCGACTCGGGCGCGAACCCACGACCCTCGGATTACGAGTCGCACGCCTTACGCGCTCGGCCATGCCAGGCCTACTAGGGGATCATTAGAGTGTAAATGAAATTATTTCTACCAAGTTATTTACCAACGAGAGAACTTTGCTACGACAATATATAATAAAGACAAAAATACGAACATCCAATACAAGAAAAATAAATATATATTATGTTGATTGCATGAAGCTTATTTTAGATATTAATACTTATAATTCTCTATATGTATATGTACACAAATAAAATGTGCAGTCTTTTGTGGAATATTTTAAATTTAACAATATATATATATGTCATTAATATTAAACTTAATTTAACTATATTTATTTTGTTAATTCGATATATGTATGATTTTTTATGAAAAAGATAAAAGATCTATTAAAGCAAAATGAGGTATAACATTTGACCATCATCAAGTATTATTCAATTCACTATTTTAGCTCATGGCTTATTTTTTATTACAATCAATTAATTTACTAATACCAAAGCCTAGCATAATATATGTTCCCCGGTGGGACAGTGGTAAGTCTATGGATTTACAATGCTATGATAAGGGGTTTCATTCTTCTAGGTAAACACAGCTGATAGCTCGATTTGGCTTTGTTATAAAAACACACAAATCAATGCATGACATCTCGTTAGAAATGACTTCGTTTTTATATGTTTAATCGTCTACGTTGTTAATTTTGCGAATGGTATCAAATGTGCCACCAGTTTATTGAAAACTTAAGTTTAAACTTAATTAAACTTGAATTACTGTAATTTGTTAAGTTGACATGCTGTTCAATCAAACCAATTTTCTCTGATTATCCTACATAACATTCCACTTCTGGATTAACAAAAAATTCACATATCAGCCATAGCAAGTAATTCTAAGCCTGTACTTGTGAATATTTTTAAAAGTAGATAATTATACCTCATGGGCCTGGCATGGCCAGGTGGTTAAGGCACTCGACTTGTAATCCGGGGATCGTGGGTTTGAATCCCAGTCACACTAAACATGCCTGCTCTTTCAGCCGTGAGAACGTTATAAAGTGACGGTCGATCCCACTAGTTGTTGTTAAAAGAGTAGCCCAAGAATTGGCAGTAAGTGATGATGATTAGCTGCCTTCCCCCTAGTTTTGCATTGCTAAATTATGGGGCGCTAGTACAGATAGCCCTCGAGTAGCTTTGTGCGAAATTATACCTTTTAGCGGGCGGTTCATGACACATATATTTTAAACTCTTTTTAATTCAAGCAGCCAAATTACAATACCTACTAACTTTAATTGAAGGCTTCTTTCCAAAATATGTTATGGTGTACAAACTAAACTTGTTGAAAAGTAACTTAATTACCAGTAAAATAAAAAAGCTTGGTTTATTGAATATTCGGAATTCTTCAGAGAATTAGACACAAAATGGTTCCAAACAATGTTTTACATACTTACTGTATGGAGAGCTTGGTATGATTTTCATGAAGTGTTATGTTCATACAGTTGTTGGTTAGGCTGTGTTTAATTTTCAGGTTTAGGTTTAAGCTAGTTAATATGGCTAATTTGAGTGGTTGGAGGTATGCAGGGTTTCTAGGTGGAATTGTAGGTTTGATCGGTGTAGCACTTTATCCAATAATAGTATATCCGTACTTTCACGCTGAAGAATACAGTAAGTACAAAAAAAATTAATTTGTTATATTAATGTACTGATACTGATGCGAGTTGTTTTAACGAAACATTTGGATCGTAATATTAAAAAATATATATATTCATTTACAGCTTGCAGTTTTACCTGAAAATTTTGCCTTGTGCAAGCTCTAAATAAATTTAAATAGGTTTAACGATTTTGTTGAAATTTTATTATTTGACAACGTCATTGATTCTGCGAGAATTGTATGAATACAACGACAAACTAATAGTATTACTAATATAAATTATATTATGTACAATACACTCCGATTCATGCCATAGTAACTATCACGACTTGTATGTTGTTGTTTTATAAATTAATTCTCTTAATAATAGGACTATAATATAGCAACTAATGAAAATAAACCAGTAATTATTGTTGTCGTCAGATCCAAATGCCAGATTATTAAAACTAAATAAAAAGAGAAATGGCTTCTAGAGTATAGATACTCGAATATAATGTGTATTATTAAAGATAACTTGTAGTAAGATGTATAATGAACCTGGAAAATTAACAGTGATAATAACAATTATGAAGTTGTAAAATAATTAGAAACTATAGTAAGTAAGGTTTGTAAAGTTGAAGTCCATTATTATTCATGTGTGTGTGTGTAACAGAATGAAACACATTTATTTAATCCAATTAGTCATTTTATAAGATATCTGTTTTGTATGTCTTAGTTGGAACATGCTTGAGTCCTGTGGTAGAAAACTTTTGATAAAGTATTGATTACATGGAAATAGTTTATCAACAGATTTTGCTCTGTTTCTTGTCTAATGGGGTTTTAATGTTCTCTTTGTCTGTATCTTGTCCATCCTACATAAAGATGATCACAAGTTTCATATAATGTACAATAAGTGTGATCTTCTGTGATGTACGTAAATGCCTGCTTGATGTATAATTTGATGGTTTATTTGTGAATAAGTAACATACTTAATTTGTTTAAAACTTTAAGTACCCAATGTTTGGTCTTTAACGTGTACCAGGAAGTTTAAGTTTGTTTTCACAGAAATAAATTAAAAAATGGTTCTTGGACTTTGAAGTGATGTTTGGTTTCTCTGAATGAGAAATCTTTGATTTCTTTGTGATACAGATGTAAGTATCAAAAGTTTTAATCAGAAAATTTGGGTCATAGGTTGTACCACCAATTTTTGATTCATTAGAAGCTTTACTGTATCAGCAATTTTGTCCAAACTTTAGCCAATAAGAAGAGGTGATAGCGATACGTCTTAATCTTTCTTTAACTGGTGCCTTTTCAACTTATTGTAAAGTCCTTATAAAAGTTAAAACTAATAATTTTTTGGCATAGACCATTGTCAAGTAACTACATTCAACTTGTAAGGTAAAATATTTCAAATATACAAACAAGTTAGAGCTGTTTTAATGTTCTGATGTAACTCATATGGTATTCAGTTCTGATGTGTTACAAAAGTAATACTATAACAAAGTGATCTTTTTGTTTTCTGTTAAATGTTATGTTTGTTGGTCTAAGGGAATAACAATACTTTTGTAAGGATTTGCTGTTTGTTGGTGAATACATTAATTTATATTTTATACACGTATGTAGCAAATATTTTATGTGTTGTGGTTTTACTTTAAATTTCATTCAAATAGTAGAGCAGTTCAACTGTTTGTTTTACTGAACGTTTACTTCCACTGCAATGTCATATTTTTCATCATTCTTACCCAGTACAGTTTAAAATAAATTAATAAACCTAATTCTTTTTTTGCTTTTAAGTTTTTGTTTTGTATAACAAAAATTGATTTACAGTTTTAACATAAATTGAGATATATTTAATTGCAAGATAACATTACAGAAACTAATGTTGAGTCAAATAGACCCAAAACTACTATGAGAATTGAAGACATACAAAAGTATTCTGTTACGTTTGTGTACCAGTGTAAGGCCCATTGTAGTTCAAGTGTAAATAGAGCTATCTTTACATGTTATGTAGTTTTTAGAAATGTTTTTAAAAAGAAATGGTTTTCAGTGTGACATTTTTATAAACTTTGTTATATTTTCAGAAGACATACAGAAGAAGACAAGAGATGGTATTAACCAAGAGGAAATCCAACCAGGAGGTAATGAAAGTAGCTACAATAAACAAAGTTAAAATTGTTGTTAATTTTTAAATTGTATCCAAGAAACTTGAGAAAGACCATTATTTTCTTTCAAGATAAAGGACGTGATTTAGTGGTTTTATTGCTTGTTGACAGAAGATAGAACCAGTTTTTGTTGTTGACAACTTTCTAATTCAAACAGAGGTCCACAAAATTTTAACTTATAATTCTCCACACTTATCAGACTGTGTTTAAAAACTAAAGGATGTTTTATGCATGATGTATCCACTGTTAAAGAATTTCTAAACATTTAACTTTTTTCTTTTATTTAGGCATGAAAGTTTGGACAAATCCATTTGAAGGGAAAACAAAGAGCTGAAGTCATATAATTTTTCCACATTTTATGCACCAGATGTGTGTACATGTCATGTAGTTATTAAACTTCTCTGTAAATAGTTAAACTAGCTGTGGTGAAAGTCTCAATAATGAAATATTATAAACAGCAAATATTTTATTTACAATGTATTACAACCTGTGTACAAAAAATAAAAATAATTTATAATTTCATAAATAAAACATCATCCTCTTTGTCAGACATTTATTTATATTATTAAACACCATTGTTGGGTTTTTTATGAAATAGATTGTGATAACTTTAGGATACAACACCATTGTTGGGTTTTTCATGAAATAGATTGTGATAACTTTAGGATATAACACCATTGTTGGGTTTTTCATGAAATAGATTGTGATAACTTTAGGATACAACACCATTGTTGGGTTTTTCATGAAATAGATTGTGATAACTTTAGGATACAACACCATTGTTGGGTTTTTCATGAAATAGATTGTGATAACTTTAGGATACAACACCATTGTTGGGTTTTTCATGAAATAGATTGTGATAACTTTAGGATACAACACCATTGTTGGGTTTTTCATGAAATAGATTGTGATAACTTTAGGATACAACACCATTGTTGGGTTTTTCATGAAATAGATTGTGATAACTTTAGGATACAACACCATTCTTGGGTTTTTCATGAAATAGATTGTGATAACTTTAGGATACAACACCATTGTTGGGTTTTTCATGAAATAGATTGTGATAACTTTAGGATATAACACCATTGTTGGGTTTTTCATGAAATAGATTGTGATAACTTTAGGATACAACACCATTGTTGGGTTTTTCATGAAATAGATTGTGATAACTTTAGGATACAACACCATTGTTGGGTTTTTCATGAAATAGATTGTGATAACTTTAAGATACAACACCATTGTTGGGTTTTTCATGAAATAGATTCTGATAACTTTAGGATACAACACCATTGTTGGGTTTTTCATGAAATAGATTCTGATAACTTTAGGATACAACACCATTGTTGGGTTTTTCATGAAATAGATTGTGATAACTTTAGGATACAACACCATTGTTGGGTTTTTCATGAAATAGATTGTGATAACTTTAGGATACAACACCATTGTTGGGTTTTTCATGAAATAGATTGTGATAACTTTAGGATACAACACCATTGTTGGGTTTTTCATGAAATAGATTGTGATAACTTTAGGATACAACACCATTGTTGGGTTTTTCATGAAATAGATTGTGATAACTTTAGGATATAACACCATTGTTGGGTTTTTCATGAAATAGATTGTGATAACTTTAGGATACAACACCATTGTTGGGTTTTTCATGAAATAGATTGTGATAACTTTAGGATACAACACCATTGTTGGGTTTTTCATGAAATAGATTGTGATAACTTTAGGATACAACACCATTGTTGGGTTTTTCATGAAATAGATTGTGATAACTTTAGGATACAACACCATTGTTGGGTTTTTCATGAAATAGATTGTGATAACTTTAGGATACAACACCATTGTTGGGTTTTTCATGAAATAGATTGTGATAACTTTAGGATACAACACCATTGTTGGGTTTTTCATGAAATAGATTGTGATAACTTTAGGATACAACACCATTGTTGGGTTTTTCATGAAATAGATTGTGATAACTTTAGGATACAACACCATTGTTGGGTTTTTCATGAAATAGATTGTGATAACTTTAGGATATAACACCATTGTTGGGTTTTTCATGAAATAGATTGTGATAACTTTAGGATATAACACCATTGTTGGGTTTTTCATGAAATAGATTGTGATAACTTTAGGATACAACACCATTGTTGGGTTTTTCATGAAATAGATTGTGATAACTTTAGGATATAACACCATTGCTGGGTTTCTCATGAAATAGATTGTGATAACTTTAGGATATAGCACCATTGTTGGGTTTCTCATGAAATAGATTGTGATAATTTTAGGATACAACACCATTGTTGGGTTTTTCGTGAAATAGATTGTGATAATTTTAGGATACAACAACAGTATCCAGTGTCACTGACTTTCTAAATCGGTTTCTAAGTGTTTTGACTTTCAACAGTAAATAAACTTTCTAGTTAATGTGTTTTCTCTACACAACCATTCTTTCATATGTTATAACTATTATGAAATATGTGCTGTAACAAAATCTACGGATGTGAATGTGTGATTAAAGTTTGTTGCCATTTTTATATGAGTACAAAATAACGTTAGAAATTTAAGTTGGTTCTTAAGAGTCCAACAATTGTCAAGAACCTTTGTTGTGTCCAATTTTACCAAATAATACCATTGTTATTGGATTCAGTTTCTGAGAAATACATGTAACACATCCATTGTTTTCTAAGATAGCCCTTTTGTCATCACTGTTTCTTGACACTTTATAGACTTGAGGGCCGCCCCAAGTAACTTAACCAAATTGGCAGTGGATATTTCAGCCATAGCACTCTCTATCGCCTAACTCTACAACTAGTTATCAAGGTACATTCAGTATTAATTTATATAATACATAGTGTGCTTCACATGTGTGACATTGGACACTTTCCTCTGCTGACATTAATAGATGTATCTAGTACAAACTATCGGAGCTGTATTATATTAACATACAAGTGGAATGTTTTATGTTACATGTCTGGCACTTTCTAACAGTAGGTTTCTCTTTTTACCTTTTGTTCAGTAGGTTATAAGTCAGTTTAATTTTTGATTTTAAAATAATCTATGTTTGATATTAAGTGGTAGTAGGGCATTGTTACATTAAGGTTAGCTCTTAATCTTTTATTAAGCTTTCTGTTTCTCTTGAACAAATTAGTTACAGAATTTCGTTTCAGTCCTCTCTAACACAAACTAGTTACATAGTTTGGTTTCAGTCCTCTCTAACACAAACTAGTTACGTAGTTTGGTTTCAGTCCTCTCTAACACAAACTAGTTACGTAGTTTGGTTTCAGTCCTCTCTAACACAAACTAGTTACGTAGTTTGGTTTCAGTCCACTCTACCACAAACTAGTTACGTAGTTTGGTTTCAGTCCTCTCTACCACAAACTAGTTACGTAGTTTGGTTTCAGTCTTCTTGAACACAAACTAGTTACATAGTTTGGTTTCAGTCCTCTCGAACTCAAGCTTTTCACTTGGTCTGGTTTCAGTCCTCTCAAACACAAACTAGTTAGTTGGTGTAGTTTCAGTCCTCTCTAATACTTTAGTTTAGTTCTTGTATTCATTTATTGGACAAATATGTGAGATCCTTTTGTTGTATACATCAATCAATAAGACGTATAACAATGATGTACATTAAACATCTGATGTTAAACATATGCTATTGATCGAAATACTGCTATAGATACTTGTTGTTGAATAGACCAAATAAAGAATGTAGTATTGAAGTACACAATACACAAAATGTAACAAGCCTGATAACTCTGAATATCAGAAGATATTCATACCATAAAACAAACTGTTGTGGTAACAAGTGGTTTGTGTTAATGGTGTTCCAAACACTGCTGCCTTTGTTGTACAGTGAAAATACCAATACACTTTGTAGAAGAACTGAATAAAAGTTAGACCTTAATGTCTCATGGCAAGTGTAATTAGTTATTTGAATTGTTATATTTCAGTCAGGTTCTGGGGGTGGGGGTTTGGAGAGACTACACTTTATTTAACTCTGGGTTTTACTACTTATTTAAGTAACTTGCAGGCATTTGATTCATGGTAACATATGGCGGTCATATTCAGAGTAAGTACTGACAACAGACACTGAGGGTGTTTAAAGTAACAAGTGACCATTCTCCTTTCATTGAGTTCACAACACCTTTCATGATTCAACACATCCTGAGTTTCTTGTTTGGAGAAGTTTTGCTGCTTTTATATTAATTTTTGGTTGCTGGTATGTATTTTATTGTCAATAATTCTGTTAAGATTTGATGAAAAAGAGGTGTTCTTACACAGCTTCAAGATTACATTACTGTTTTGAGATACAATACATTACATTGTTCTTACACAGTGTCAAGATTACATTACTGTCTTGAGATACAATACATTACATTGTTCTTACACAGCTTCAAGATTACATTACTGTTTTGAGATACAATACATTACATTGTTCTTACACTGTCAAGATTACATTACTGTTTTGAGATACGATACTTTACATTGTTCTTACACAGCTTCAAGATTACATTACTGTTTTGAGATACAATACTTTACATTGTTCTTACACAGCTTCAAGATTACATTACTGTTTTGAGATACAATACTTTACATTGTTCTTACACAGTGTCAAGATTACATTACTGTTTTGAGATACAATACATTACATTGTTCTTACACAGTGTCAAGATTACATTACTGTTTTGAGATACAATACATTACATTGTTCTTACACAGTGTCAAGATTACATTACTGTTTTGAGATACAATACATTACATTGTTCTTACACAGCTTCAAGATTACATTACTGTTTTGAGATACAATACTTTACATTGTTCTTACACAGTGTCAAGATTACATTACTGTTTTGAGATACAATACATTACATTGTTCTTACACAGTGTCAAGATTACATTACTGTTTTGAGATACAATACATTACATTGTTCTTATACAGCTTCAAGATTACATTACTATTTTATTCAGTTGATAATGTTTACTGTACACAAGGTTATTTCTACAGCTGGTAAAGTTTACAGTACACAAGGTTATTTCTACAAAATATCCACTAAACCACCAACTAAACGAACACCAGAATATCCACTAAACCAACAACTAAACAAACACCAGAATATCCACTAATCCACACCTACACAAGCAGAATATCCACTAATCCACCATCTAAACAAACACTGGTATATCCACTAATCCACACCTACACAAGCAGAATATACATTACATCACTACCTAAACAAGCGTCAGAATATCCACTAAGCTGTCACTTAAACTAACTTCAGAATATCCACTAAAGCTGTGGCTAGCTTGTTTATTAGACGTTTAATTCACGACAGTGTAATCCATGTCCTGCCTGTGGCTAGCTTCTTTATTAGACGTTTAATTCACGACAGTGTAATCCATGTCCTGCCTGTGGCTAGCTTCTTTATTAGACGTTTAATTCATGACAGTGTAATCTATGACCTACCTGTGGCTAGCTTCTTTATTAGACATTTAATCCACACCTACACAAGCAGAATATACATTACATCACTACCTAAACAAGCGTCAGAATATCCACTAAAGCTGTGGCTAGCTTGTTTATTAGACGTTTAATTCATGACAGTGTAATCCATGACCTACCTGTGGCTAGCTTCTTTATTAGACATTTAATTCACGACAGTGTAATCCATGACCTACCTGTGGCTAGCTTCTTTATTAGACATTTAATTCACGACAGTGTAATCCATGACCTACCTGTGGCTAGCTTCTTTATTAGACATTTAATTCACGACAGTGTAATCCGTGTCCTACTTGTCGCTAGCTTCTTTATTAGACGTTTATCTCACGACAGTGTAATCCATGTCCCACTTGTGGCAAGTTTCTTCATTAGGTGTTTAACTCATGACTGTGTAATCCGTGTCCTACCTGTGGCTATCTTTTTTATTACATATTTAATTCACGACAGTGTAATCTATGTCGTACCTGTGGCTATCTTTTTTATTACATATTTAATTCACGACAGTGTAATCTATGTCGTACCTGTGGCTAGCTTCAGAATATTCTCCTTGTTTTCTGCAATGTAGCCCAGGCCGATTCGAGAGTTCATCCCGGACACACCGTCCAGGTGACCACAGCTCATGAGGAGAAACCTGTTGGCCCACTCTCAATCTACCCGTTTCTGTGGTCCAACTGTGCTTGCTCGATCTTTCGGCTACACACTGGTTGGGACAGGCTCGCCATATAAGGTCCTTGCAACGCCGAGCCGCATTACTATCCCTGTTGTAGGGAGAATAATCGATCGTGTCTGTCCTAGTGACGAATCGATGTGCGAATCCCACGTTTCGTGGTTTGGGACTGGTCACTAATCAAATAGAGAAGAAAAAACAAGTGTTATAATCGTACGAGTAACGTGTGCAAGTTATAGTCATAGAATAGAGATATTTTGTAAATTAAACAAACAGTTACTATAACTACGTGTAAGAATACACAGAGAGTCGGCTTTTATTATCACTTACAGTAGTCTACGTCAATGATTTGTGTTTAGTTGCTAACAAATTGAAATAAGTCATTAAGAGAGACCAGGTTATGGAGTGTTTGAACTAAATCTCAGCAACTTGGACATCATTAGCTCAAAGCCCGTGGTGACATCTTGCGGTGTAAGTCATTAAGAGAGACGAGGCTGAAGGCGAGGCTGACCATCTCAGGTACCAAAAATCAGATCTAATAATCCAGTCCAGCATACGTACATATGTATACACCACTCAGACCGTAACAAACACCTACTCATCACGTCACGTACTGTTCTAATATGTAATAAAGACCTATTCAAAACGTCATGAACTGTTCTAATATGTAACAATGATCTACTCATCACGTCACTGTTATGTATAAAACGTTTGAATGCCATGTTGTTGTTTATATCATTGTTTCAAAGTTCAAACCAATAAAATATGTTGTTATTCATTTAAAATAACATTTAGAAATTTCTAGAATTAGGTAGATCAATCATTTGACTATAAATGGTATATCTGGCGGCCTAGTGTCTAGACGACAAATCTCGTGCAAAAACAGACATGCGCAGATTATTCTGGAATGTTGGGAAGTTACGCGATTGTTCGAGAAGAGGCCTACTAATATATAAACAGACGGAGATGCGAAGAAAAAGAGTCAGTCATTAGTTTTTATTCAATTCAAGAGATATTGTCTTTGCTCGAGAAAAAGTAAACGTTTGCTGTGTGTTTATTCAACTCGGATTTGTGACTAGAGTTAGATCTATAGAAGCTATGATTTTATTTCGTCATTTTTTACGATTCATATTACTGGTTATACTGAAAGTCAACACGTGTAGAACTGTTTAGGGAAGACTGGAAAAGTTGGAAAACGACAAATCTGAGACATCAAAAACATCGTAAAAAGAACTTCGTCAAATCTATTGAACTGTGAATTGTTTCTGGACTTCTCCATTCAAACTTGGAATTTCTTCGTTGGACCAAATTCACACCCTAGACTGGAATTTTGGATTTCTGATCTAGACTTTTGGACTTTCATTCTGAATCATTATATTGGACACAGGCCAGTACCATTTTGTATTGTAATTAATTTTAAACTGAATATCTGTTATTGTTGTTATATAATTTGTTATATCTGTTATTGTTGTTATATAATTTGTTATATCTGTTACATATATAATAGTTTATTGTAAAAAATTATACAAGCTGTTACCTGTGTCTTTCTGTTGCGTTCAGTCTACATGCATAAAAAACGTAACAGTCACGGACTGTTCTCATATGTAACAATGACCTACACACAGCATTACATGCTATTCTGGTCTGTAACAAACACCACACACACCTACTCATCACGTCATGAACTGTTCTAATATGTAACAATGACCTACACACAGCATTACATGCTATTCTGGTCTGTAACAAACACCACACACACCTACTTATCACGTCATATGCTGTTCTAATATGTAACAAAGACAGGATTCCAGGATGGTCTGTTTAAAGTGTGTTATGACCAAGTAGGATTCCGGGATGGTCTGTTTAAAGTGTGTTATGACCAAGTAAGATTTCAGGATGGTCTATTTAAAGTGTGCTGTGATCAAACAGGATTCCAGGATGGTCTATTTAAAGTGTGTTATGATCAAGCAGGATTCCAGGATGGTCTATTCAAAGTGTCTTATGATCAAGCAGGATACCAGGATGGTCTATTTAAAGTGTCTTATGATCAAGCAGGATTCCAGGATGGTCTATTTAAAGTGTCTTATGATCAAGCAGAATTCCAGGATGGTCTATTTAAAGTGTCTTATGATCAAGCAGGATTTCAGGATGGTCTGTTTAAAGTGTCTTATGATCAAGCAGATTCCAGGATGGTCTGTTTAAAGTGTGTTATGATCAAGCAGATTCCAGGATGGTCTGTTTAAAGTGTCTTATGATCAAGCAGATTACAGGATGGTCTGTTTAAAGTGTCTTATGATCAAGCAGATTCCAGGATGGTCTGTTTAAAGTGTCTTATGATCAAGTAGATTCCAGGATGGTCTGTTTAAAGTGTGTTATGATCAAGCAGATTCCAGGATGGTCTGTTTAAAGTGTGTTATGATCAAGCAGAATTCCAGGATGGTCTATATAATGTGTGTTATCAGCACATTATACTTCACGAGATCACGGTCTCTATACTTTACAGTCACGTCGTCAACGCTTGTGTCAGTTTAAAAATTGCGCAAGCCAAAGCGTCTTCTGGATATAAATAGGCAGAAGACACGGGCAGTTTTCTCCCACAAGCCAAGATAAATTCGGGGAACAAGTAGATATTTGGACAAAAATCTGAGAACTGTGTGTGTGTTCTTGGCAGTCCTACAACGGGCTAGCCCACCTGATTATAGTGTTGTAAATCCAAAGACTAAGAATTTTGTAAGAATATCTTTACGTGTAAAAGTGTAAAGTGATCACATACAAACAGACGAACCTTTCCAAACAAGAAAATAAATGTAGTGATGGCTAATACCAAAAGGACTTCAAATAAGTAAAACTTTCTACCTACAAGTCCTATATAGGCAGTGAAACATGTTACCTTTCAGTCCTGTATAGAGAGTGAAATTTCCTACGTCGCTGTCCTGCAAAGCGAGTGAAATTTTCTAGGTAGCAGTAATACATACGGAGTAAAACTTTCTACATGGCAGTAATACATAAGGAGTGAAACTTCTCACGTACGTGTCCCAAAAAGGGAGTAAAACTTCCTACGTGGCCATCCTACACAGGGAGTGAAACTTCTCACGTGGCAGTCCTACATAGGGAATGAAACTTCCCACGTGGCAGTCCTACACAGAGAGTGAAACTTCCCACATGGTAGTCCTACATAGGGAATGAAACTTCCCACGTGGCAGTCCTACACAGAGAGTGAAACTTCCTACGTGGCAGTCCTACATTGGGAGTGAAACTTCCCTCATGGCAGTCCTACACAGAGAGTAAAACTTCCCACGTGGCAGTCCTACACAGACAGTGAAACTTCCCACGTGGCAGTCCAACCCAAATAGTGAAACTTCCTACGTGGCAGTCCTACATAGGGAGTGAAACTTTCCACTTGGCAGTCCTACACAGAGAGTGAAACTTCCCACGTGGCAGTCCTACACCGAGAGTAAAACTTCCCACGTGGCAGTCCTACACAGAGAGTGAAACTTCCCACGTGACAGTCCAACACAAAGAGTGAAACTTCCTACGTGGCAGTCCTACACCGAGAGTGAAACTTCCCACGTGGCAGTCCTACACAGAGAGTGAAACTTTCCACGTGGCAGTCCAACACAAAGAGTGAAACTTCCCACGTGGCAGTCCTACACCGAGAGTAAAATTTCTCACGTGGCAGTCCTACATAGGGAGTGAAACTTTCCACTTGGCAGTCCTACACAGAGAGTGAAACTTCCCACGTGGCAGTCCTACACAGAGAGTGAAACTTTCCACGTGGCAGTCCTACACAGAGAGTGAAACTTCCCACGTGGCAGTCCTACACCGAGAGTAAAACTTCCCACGTGGCAGTCCAACACAAAGAGTGAAACTTCCTACGTGGCAGTCCAACACCGAGAGTAAAACTTCCCACGTGGCAGTCCAACACAAAGAGTGAAACTTCCTACGTGGCAGTCCTACATAGGGAGTGAAACTTTCCACGTGGCAGTCCTACACCGAGAGTAAAACTTCCCACGTGGCAGTCCAACACAAAGAGTGAAACTTCCTACGTGGCAGTCCTACATAGGGAGTGAAACTTTCCACTTGGCAGTCCTACACAGAGAGTGAAACTTTCCACTTGGCAGTCCTACACAGAGAGTGAAACTTCCCACGTGGCAGTCCTACACAGAGAGTGAAACTTTCCACTTGGCAGTCCTACACAGAGAGTGAAACTTCCCACGTGGCAGTCCTACACCGAGAGTAAAACTTCCCACGTGGCAGTCCTACACAGAGAGTAAAACTTCCCACGTGGCAGTCCAACACAAAGAGTGAAACTTCCCACGTGGCAGTCCTACACCGAGAGTAAAATTTCTCACGTGGCAGTCCAACACAAAGAGTGAAACTTCCTACGTGGCAGTCCTACATAGGGAGTGAAACTTTCCACTTGGCAGTCCTACACAGAGAGTGAAACTTCCCACGTGGCAGTCCTACACAGAGAGTGAAACTTTCCACGTGGCAGTCCTACACAGAGAGTGAAACTTCCCACGTGGCAGTCCTACACAGAGAGTAAAACTTCCCACGTGGCAGTCCAACACAAAGAGTGAAACTTCCCACGTGGCAGTCCTACACCGAGAGGAAAACTTCCCACGTGGCAGTCCAACACAAAGAGTGAAACTTCCTACGTGGCAGTCCTACATAGGGAGTGAAACTTTCCACTTGGCAGTCCTACACAGAGAGTGAAACTTCCCACGTGGCAGTCCTACACAGAGAGTGAAACTTTCCACTTGGCAGTCCTACACAGAGAGTGAAACTTCCCACGTGGCAGTCCTACACAGAGAGTGAAACTTCCCACGTGGCAGTCCTACACAGAGAGTGAAACTTCCCACGTGGCAGTCCTACACAGAGAGTGAAACTTCCCACGTGGCAGTCCTACACAGAGAGTGAAACTTCCCACGTGGCAGTCCTACACAGAGAGTGAAACTTCCCACGTGGCAGTCCTACACAGAGAGTAAAACTTCCCACGTGGCAGTCCAACACAAAGAGTGAAACTTCCCACGTGGTTATCCTACACCGAGAGTAAAACTTCCCACGTGGCAGTCCAACACAAAGAGTGAAACTTCCTACGTGGCAGTCCTACATAGGGAGTGAAACTTTCCACTTGGCAGTCCTACACAGAGAGTGAAACTTCCCACGTGGCAGTCCTACACAGAGAGTAAAACTTCCCACGTGGCAGTCCAACACAAAGAGTGAAACTTCCCACGTGGTTATCCTACACCGAGAGTAAAACTTCCCACGTGGCAGTCCAACACAAAGAGTGAAACTTCCTACGTGGCAGTCCTACATAGGGAGTGAAACTTTCCACTTGGCAGTCCTACACAGAGAGTGAAACTTCCCACGTGGCAGTCCTACATAGCTACTGTCTACGTTCGGGTCCTACGTAGAAACTTTCCACTTGATATTCATTAACTTCCATTTTTACATATCAATTAATATTTTACGCAGTCATGAAATTTTAACTTAATTTCGTTTAAAACAAAGAGTAATTTACCAACATTAAACTATTACCAGTAATTTGAAACTAATTTATAACATTTCTTGTGTCCAATTTTAACATTCAGTTTGAAAGTTTTAAAAATAATTCACTATTTAAGGAAATCCAACTTAACATGCCTTGTATCTTTTAAATTATCAATGTGAACGTATTATGTAGTGTATAAGAGGTTGTAAAGTAAATATTCTAGATATGTGTTGTATTATGCACTATAAAAGATGGTGTAAAGTGTATATTCTAGATAGGTGTCGTATTATATAATGTGAAAGTGAGATGATTATAAGTATAAATTCTATATAGGTGTCGTGTTATCTTGTGTGAAAATAAGATGGTGTAAAGTATAAATTCTATATAGGTGTCGTGTTATCTTGTGTGAAAATAAGATGGTGTAAAGTATATATTCTAGATAGATGTCGTGTTATCTAGTGTGAAAATAAGGTTGTGTAAAGTATATGTATTCTTAATAAGTGTCGTATTAACTGTTGTAAAAGTAAGACAGTGTAAAGTATATAAACTCTGTCAAGACACTAACTGGGTGTAACATAATGAAGATTACACCTGTTTAAGAGAAGATACAAATTATTTTATTGTCGTATCAACATAAGTAACTGAGAAACTAATTAAACCCAGAGACTGTTTGGTCGACTTAACTTATCACAACTTACACCGGTGACAAAATTTACAGTTGTGCAAAGAAAATAAACTGATTCAACTTATGACGTCTTACCTGGTTTCACAGACAGCGGTTTCATGTATCGAAAAATAACTATCCATTAAACTCTCCCTACTCTATCAAGTTGTTTGTTTTGGAATTTCGCACAAAGCTACTCGAGGGCTATCTGTGCTAGCCGTCCCTAATTTAGCAGTGTGAGACTAGAGGGAAGGCAGCTAGTCATCATCACCCACCGCCAACTCTTGGGCTACTCTTTTACCAACGAATAGTGGGATTGACCGTTACATTATAACGCCCCAACGGCTGGGAGGGCGAGCATGTTTGGCGCGACTCGGGCGCGAACCCGCGACTCTCAGATTACGAAGCGCACGTCTTAACGCGCTAGGCCATGCCAGGCCCCTATCAAATTATAACTTATAGATATAACTAAAAACATTGGGAGATTTCTTTTGTCAAACACTCGTATTTCATTACCGTTCTCGATCGCAGGAAACAGAAGGACAAACTGAGGTAGAGTGAGAACCAACCAATCCACGGAGGTCACGTGATATCTAGCGTACGGACGAACCGAACTTTGCCAGTAATGGTAACTTGATGGACACCCTGTAGTTTCAAATGGAGTAAATCATTAGTCCAGTACAAACATGAATTTAAAACTCAAGACCCAATGCGGATTAGATAGACGACTTGTAGTTCGGGGATAAAGGGGCGTGATATAGCATGGAAGGTAGGGGTTCATATAGACGTTTTATCTTAATATTCCAATATCTAGAATGCAATTCAAATTGTGAACATGTGTAACACCATCTCTAGTTAGACTCTTGTTCAAACTGCGAACGTGTATGACAGAGGTCTGAAACGAATATGTTCTCCACAAGTGAAATAACCATTGTTTGTTGATAAATATAATTACAGTAAGTATTGTTTGTTGATAGATATAATTACAGTAAGTATTGTTTGTTGATGGATATAATTACAGTAAGTATTGTTTGTTGATAGATATAATTACAGTAAGTATTGTTTGTTGATGGATATAATTACAGTAAGTATTGTTTGTTGATGGATATAATTACAGTAAGTATTGTTTGTTGATAGATATAATTACAGTAAGTATTGTTTGTTGATAGATATAATTACAGTAAATATTGTTTGTTGATTATTATAATTACAGTAAGTATTGTTTGTTGATAAATATAATTACAGTAAGTATTGTTTGTTGATAAATATAATTACAGTAAGTATTGTTTGTTGATAGATATAATTACAGTATTGTTTGTTGATAAATATAATTACAGTAAGTATTGTTTGTTGATAAATATAATTACAGTAAGTATTGTTTGTTGATAGATATAATTACAGTATTGTTTGTTGATAAATATAATTACAGTAAATATTGTTTGTTGATTATTATAATTACAGTAAGTATTGTTTGTTGATAGATATAATTACAGTATTGTTTGTTGATAAATATAATTACAGTAAATATTCAGTGATGTCGAGAAACCCACTTGTTGAGAACTTTTATATGCAAAAACGGCTGTTCTGGGCCCAGAAAACACTTCAAATAGAAGAGCGAACAACGTTTCGACCTTCTTCGGTCATCGTCAGGTTCACAAAGAAAGGGTTACTGGTCGGAAGCTGACCACGTGTTTGGGAGGGGTTGTATAATTGAGTGTTGCAATGTAGAGGGCGCGGTTTGAATATATAATTTTGTCTATAATATTAATATAGGTATAATGGTGTTCCTTTATATTGGTTTATTTTGGGTTTGAGTTGTTGTATAAGTAAGGCTTCTTTAATTTTTCGTTTGTTTATGTTTGTTTCTTTATTTAGTATTTTAGTGTTTTCTATGGTTATGTTGTGTCCATTTGACTTGCAGTGTTCGAAAACGTGTGAAGGTGACTTTTTATGTTCTTTGAATCTGGTTTCCATTTTTCTACTTGTTTCTCCTATATAGAAGTCGTGGCAGTTATCACATTGTATTTTATAAATAATGTTGGTGTGGTGTTTGTCAGTGTAGTTCTTACATAGTATAGACCTTAGTTTTGTGCCTGGTTTTTGAATAAATTTAGTGTTAACTGGAATGTTATATTTTGTTACTAGTTTTTGCCAAATGTTGGTTATTTGTTTGCTGATGTCAGGAATATATGGTATACAGCAGTATATGGTTTCGTGATTTTTTGATTCGTGAGATATATTTACTTTTGTTGGTTGATTTTGCTTTCTGTCTAGGTGTGTGCGTATAATGTTTTCTACGGTTTGTGGAGGAAACTTGTTAATGTTGATGAAGTGTTGTTTTATTTTATCTAATTCATCGTTAATTTTATCTGGTGAGCATAGTTTTATGGCTGTGTTTATCTGGTTTCTTAGTATGTTGAGTTTTTGTTTTGTTTCATGTGCTGAGTCCCAAGGAATGTATAGTCCAGTATGGGTGATTTTTCGGTGGATTTCTGTTTTGAATTGTGTGTCGGTTCTTATAATTTTGAGGTTAAGAAATGATATTTGATTGCTTTCTTCCTGTTCACATGTGAAGTTAATGTTGGGATGTATAGAGTTAATGTGAGTGAAAAAGTTAAGTATGTGTTCTGTAGATTCGAATCCCGCAATCGTGTCATCTACATATCTGTACCAGTATAGTGGTGGATGTAATGCTGTATTAATTAAGCAATTATACATCCCAACATTAACTTCACATGTGAACAGGAAGAAAGCAATCAAATATCATTTCTTAACCTCAAAATTATAAGAACCGACACACAATTCAAAACAGAAATCCACCGAAAAATCACCCATACTGGACTATACATTCCTTGGGACTCAGCACATGAAACAAAACAAAAACTCAACATACTAAGAAACCAGATAAACACAGCCATAAAACTATGCTCACCAGATAAAATTAACGATGAATTAGATAAAATAAAACAACACTTCATCAACATCAATAAGTTTCCTCCACAAACCGTAGAAAACATTATACGCACACACCTAGACAGAAAGCAAAATCAACCAACAAAAGTAAATATATCTCACGAATCAAAAAATCACGAAACCATATACTGCTGTATACCATATATTCCTGACATCAGCAAACAAATAACCAACATTTGGCAAAAACTAGTAACAAAATATAACATTCCAGTTAACACTAAATTTATTCAAAAACCAGGCACAAAACTAAGGTCTATACTATGTAAGAACTACACTGACAAACACCACACCAACATTATTTATAAAATACAATGTGATAACTGCCACGACTTCTATATAGGAGAAACAAGTAGAAAAATGGAAACCAGATTCAAAGAACATAAAAAGTCACCTTCACACGTTTTCGAACACTGCAAGTCAAATGGACACAACATAACCATAGAAAACACTAAAATACTAAATAAAGAAACAAACATAAACAAACGAAAAATTAAAGAAGCCTTACTTATACAACAACTCAAACCCAAAATAAACCAATATAAAGGAACACCATTATACCTATATTAATATTATAGACAAAATTATATATTCAAACCGCGCCCTCTACATTGCAACACTCAATTATACAACCCCTCCCAAACACGTGGTCAGCTTCCGACCAGTAACCCTTTCTTTGTGAACCTGACGATGACCGAAGAAGGTCGAAACGTTGTTCGCTCTTCTATTTGAAGTGTTTTCTGGGCCCAGAACAGCCGTTTTTGCATATACAGTAAATATTGTTTGTTGATAAACATAGTTAAAACCTTCATTCATAGCTTCATTGTCGCCTTCTTGTTGACAGTCGTAGTTTTTTCTTAATAAAACAGAGTAATAAACAGTTTCAGTGACATTCTGTTGATGGATATTTCTTGAAGTCTAATTAGTTTCATATTGTTCTCAGTTCACAAAGAATTGCCTCAAGGCTTCACTGAAATGGGTCCGGATGTGTGAAGATATCAACATGGTCTTTATTTCTGTTCACTGCTTGATATCCCAAATAAGGAAATTTCGATGAACTCATCCAGCGCCACCTACAAACTGGTGAGAGTGAGAAAAAGGATGTGTGAATGGGTTCAAGTGATATTTTTCACCTCAATCGTACATTTTATTTGTTACTAAGGTCAAGGATCAACTCGTTTCGCAGAAAGTGTTCAAAGCGATCTCTATACGATATGCAATGGAAACACTTCCTAAACACTCACCAAATAACATCATGTCGCTCTTTTTGTTTCTTTGTTTTTAAATTTCGCACAAAGCTACTTGAGGGCTACCTGCGCTAGACGTCCCTAATTTAGCAGTGTAAGATTAGAGGGAAGGCAGCTAGTCATCACCACCCACCGCCAACTCTTGGGCTACTCTTTTACCAACGAATAGTGGGACTGCTCACACATCATAACGCCCCCACGGCTAGAAGGGCGAGCATGTTTGGCCCGATGAGGCATCACGTAGATCTTTTCGTTTAAGCGCAAAGCTTCACAACAGGTTACCTGCGATTTGTCCATTACGGGAAAATGAACCCCGGATGTTAGCAATTTTATATCCTTTAAACCAACCGCTGTGGGAATGCCAACTTGAGCTTCAGACAGACAGACGGATGTTGCCTTTTCGCCCACACAAACATTTTCGCTCAGTTTTAGTTGTTTGTGAAGCGATTTTAACTCAGTTTGGGGATTTTATGTCAATCACAAATAATAACTGTTGATACTTCTATGTCCCTAGGTATGTCAGTGGGAAGCTTACATACTTACAACATTAAAATTCAAGGTTCGACTCTCTGTAGTTGACAAAACATAGATAATGCATGACAGAAACGAAACATAATTATATATATGTCATAATTCAAGGTTCTCGTATGGTACGATAAGTGAGATTTAGGGTTAGTATCACACATCACAAGTTACATAGTATCGTAGTTTAGTGTCGTATATCACAAGTTATATGGTAACAACAGTTTAGTGTCCTATACAATAAGTTATGGAGTTCCGGCTTTTATAACAGCTTTGTATTAATATACTTTTCGTGATAAATTCTTGTGTTTCTTATTAGAGCAAAGCCACATTGAATTACATGTTGTGTCGACCGAAGGGAATCGAACCTTTAATTTTAGCGTTGTAAATCCGTAGACTTTCCGCTGTCCCAGCGGCTGACGATAAGTTATTATTATAGTAAATAGTTTCGGGTACATTTTAGAACTAAATACTTAAAAATATAGATTTGTGTATTTTTTGATATTTGCGCAAATCTTCTGGAAGGTTGTCTGAATTGGTAGACAAAAGAAGGGCAGCCAGTGAATAGCCAGCAATTAGGCTTCTCATACCTCTTATTACGACAAAAAAGTCAGAGCGTTATATACATTCTGCTTGCTTGTTTTCAGCGGTAACGGGACGCAAACGTTGGACAAGCAGGTCCATAATCCATTGTTCCACTCACAGCAACCCTTGGACTTTTATCCCCTCTCCAGAAAAGTATTTGGAACAATTAATATCAATTCTAAAACACGTACAATACAAACGAAAATTAATTTCAATTCGAAATACATGCAGGTTTTACCGGCATACAATTACCAGTTGGTAATGTTTTTTTTATAAAATAATATCTAATTATAAAGGTTTCTGGAATTGTTTGTTGATTGCGAGAGAGAAATAAAACAAGTCCAACAGAAACCATTGAGCAAAGTTTATGATTCAACAAAGGAATGTTATGTTTAGTGGTTATACAACCCTTTAACTAACAATGTGTATCTTTACATTGATGTGTCTGGTATTGTTAGAAGATACGACAATGTGTATCTTTACACTGATGTGTCTGGTATTGTTAGAAGATACGACAATGTGTATCTTTACACTGATGTGTCTGGTATTGTTAGAAGATACGACAATGTGTATCTTTACACTGATGTGTCTGGTATTGTTAGAAGATACGACAATGTGTATCTTTACACTGATGTGTCTGGCATTGTCAGAAGATACGACAAAGTGTATCTTTATACTGATGTGTCTGGTATTGTTAGAAGATACGACAAAGTGTATCTTTACACTGATGTGTCTGGTATTGTTAGAAGATACGACAATGTGTATCTTCACACTGATGTGTCTGGTATTGTTAGAAGATACGACAATGTGTATCTTTACACTGATGTGTCTGGCATTGTCAGAAGATACGACAATGTGTATCTTTACACTGATGTGTCTGGCATTGTCAGAAGATACGACAATGTGTATCTTTACACTGATGTGTCTGGTATTGTTAGAAGATACGACAATGTGTATCTTTACACTGATGTGTCTGGTATTGTTAGAAGATAGGACAATGTGTATCTTTACACTGATATATCTGGTATTGTTAGAAGATACGACAATGTGTATCTTTACACTGATGTGTCTGGTATTGTTAGAAGATAGGACAATGTGTATCTTTACACTGATGTGTCTGGTATTGTTAGAAGATATGACAATGTGTATCTTTACACTAATGTATCTGGTATTGTTAGAAGATATGACAATGTGTATCTTTACACTGATGTATCTGGTATTGTTAGAAGATACGACAATGTGTATCTTTATACTGATGTGTCTGGTATTGTTAGAAGATACGACAAAGTGTATCTTTACACTGATGTGTCTGGTATTGTTAGAAGATACGACAATGTGTATCTTTACACTGATGTGTCTGGTATTGTTAGAAGATAGGACAATGTGTATCTTTATACTGATGTGTCTGGTATTGTTGAGAGATCAATGTTTGAAAGTTTGAACAGAGGTATCTTCAGGTTATGCTATTACAAAAGCAAACCAATTAGAAATAGAAACGGGTTGATGAAGTGTTTATAAAGGCCCCCCAGTGGCTCAGCGGTATGTCTGCGGACTTACACGCTAAAATCCGAGTTTCGATACCCGTGGTGGGCAGAGCACAGATAGCCCATTGTGTAGCTTTGTGCTTAATTCAAAACAACAACAACAAGTGTTTATAAATATAGAATGTGGAGTTTAGAACATAAATAAAATATACTCGTCCTTTAATTCACCGCTGTTCAAGACATAAAACAACGTAAAATGTCTGTGACGTCACATGATGTAATTGTTTAGTGTCAATTTGTCACGACGTATCTGATGAAACATTCAGCAAATTTTGATTGGGTATTCCAGATCGTGAAAGATTGTATTGTTGTAAAAACAGGTCATCGAGACAGAGATACAGTTGAAATATTGTTGGATTGGTAAATTTCACGTAGAACTACACGAGGGTTATCCGTCCTTGAGTTTGATGTGAAAGCAGAGACGTATTTAGGATTTCGGCGCCCCTAGGCACAAGGTTAGGTTGATACTTTTGCCGCCCCCCCCCTCCGTGCCACAACTTGCACCGAGCATCACCATCACAACAACAGACAAACACAGTTGTTATCATTCAAAATCAACACAACGTTTATTTTCCAACACAATAAAAAATGAAACATCAAAATCAATTATCACTAAATATTATTCTGCGGCTGAATATAGAGGCTTTCTCCTGGCCTTCTGCTCCGAAAACATGTTTATTGCATCATAGTTTATTCTACAAACAATATCACTTTCAATGGCGAGGAGTGACAGGGCATTTAGTTTATTTTCTGCCATTCTTGATCTCAAGTAATTTTTCACACGTTTGAGAGCCGAGAAAGATCTATCTGATGTACAATTAGTTGCTGGAATGCACAGAAACATGCGCATAGCAATATTCAGGTTTGGATATACAGTTTGAAGTCCTTTAGCTCGCAGATTTCTGTATACTGCTAACGCAGAAGAGTCATCATTTTGCACTTTCATACTCACAAGATGTGCGCGGAAATGTAGACATTCATCTACGAAGCTCGCTTCCAAATCATTGGGGTAGAGTTTCAACAGTGTTCCAGCTTGACTGATGACATCAGTGGGTTCAAGATTTGTTATCTTGAACAAATATCCAAACCTTGCATGGATTTCTACATAAGCGGTTTGTCTTCGCTGTAGTTCTGAGCAAAGTCTGTCAATGATCACATTGAAAACATTTACTCTAAATGCCTCTCTGCCTTCTTCCACTGTCTGGGTGTCACCATCTGAAAATTTTTGCTTCCTTTTTCGCTTAATTTCGTACGTCTTCATGCTGGACTTCAACATCGCCTTGTCTTCAAAATGATCGAACACTTCTCTTGAATCTTTCACAAACTGCAGCAAGGAAGCATAAAGCTCGACTACAAGTCCGATGTCCATATCAGCACTTTGCAACATGTTACTGGCAGCATTGAATCTTTCCAGTATTGTTCCCCAAACTGTGGACAAAATAGCTGTTTCTAGCGTTCCTAATTTGGAAAGAAGTCCAGCGGCCTCATTCCTAGCGGCTGGTTTCTCCATAGCATTTCCCTCCATGGTGGCGAGGGCATCAAATAATTGTTGCCAGTTTCTGTTGAGGCTTTGTTGTTGTTGTTTTGAATCAAGCACAAAGCTACAAGCATCTTCACGAGCGGACCACCGAGTGTCACTGAGTTTCTTCAAAGAGAGACTTTCTTTATTTCCGGACAGGTGTTTTTGTAGAATTTTCCAACAATGGGTTGAAGCATTGAAGAAAACATAGAGACTTTGTAAGAGTTCGAAGAATGAACATGCTTCTCTGCAACATTCAGCAGCACACGTTCCTACAAGATTTAATGAATGTGCTGAACATGGGATATACACAGCTAAAGGATTTTTCTCCATGATACGAGCCTGGAGACCACTGTACTGACCAGACATGTTGCTGGCATTGTCGTTAGACTGTCCACGACATTCAGAAATGTCAAGCTCATATGACTGAAGCAGGCTAAGTACAACTTTGGCCAGCTGTTCAGCTTTGTGGCCTGGATTGGGTATAAAAGTCAGGAAACGTTCCATAGGTGAACCATCACTGTTCACGTACCTGATGATGAATGCCAACTGGTCAACATGGGATATATCTGGCGTCGAGTCCACGCTGATTGAGAAATATTTTGCAGTTTTGACGTCCTTTAAAATGTTCTTTAGAACAAGGTCTGCCATAAGCTGGATGAATTCGTCGCAAGTACTGAAAAACAGGTAAGACGTGGATCCCTTGCCAGCATTGCCATATCGGTGAATGTGATCAGCGAGGAAGGGGTCAAACTCCGCAACTAGTTCTAACGACATCATAAAGTTGCCGTTGTGTACTGAGCCAAACTTATCATCCTGACCTCTGAACGGAAGCCCACGTGAAGCCAATGTTTTCGCTACAGCTACCACACGAGTGAGTACATTTCTCCAGTATTTGATTTCGTCGTGCAGCTGTATGGCCATCTGAAGATCTACACGTCCCAACATGTTGCCCCTTGCTACTAGAGATAAAACTGAAGACCGATGCTCAGGAGAGTTTTCATGCTCATTCAGCCGGACAGTAGCATTTTTCCAGTCATCAAAGCCTTCGTCAACCAGTTTGGATTTTTTTCCAAAATCAAATAAACGACAAGGAGCACAAAACAGTCTACCTTTGCTCTCTGAATAAACCAAATATGTCCGCTTACTTTTTTCGCCATTTTGCAGTTTTCTTTCAAACATGCCTTTGGTTACAGATCTGATTTTCTCCCCGTCCTTTTTCACAGAGTTCTTGAAATCCGAGTCATCGTTTTGAAGGATGGCATGTGTGGCAATATAATCTTTTGTGTAATCATCTATTATCCACTCTGCTGGATCTGAACTTACTTTGTCTGAAAAACTTGCTGGAACCATTGACGTTTCAGGCACGCAACCGGCAGATCTTACTAGGCCTGCTGCTGATGACGTCACTTGTTCAAGCTGCAGTTCGATATGTTCGGGTTGTTCAGATTGTTCAAAACTGCTACTGCTAGGCCCGTCATGTGTATTCCCTCCATCGCTGTTGGTTTGAACATCATCGCTAGTAGGCTGTTCTTGCCTTTGTTTAGCAAAAAAGGCCTCCATCGTCGGTGTCTTATCCAAAACATCACGTGTATTTTCATTTTTTAACTTTGCTATCTTCCTATAAGCTGCTCCACTCAATTTTCGGCGTATGTTACTCATGACGATATCACTAGAATCCACTGATCGTATATTGAGTATTGACAGTGAATTTGTTACTTTCACATCTGAGATCATCAGGATCTGAGTCATTTTCGTGGGATCTAGCTATTTATGGCAGCCGCGCGAACCTCACAGAGATCCGTGAGCCGTTTGACCCCCAGTGATCCTCGCCCTCACAAGAATTGTGCTTCTTGTGGAGGTTTGGACACTGACAACACGATATAACTTACAGTAAGATATTGGGTGACGGAGGAATAAGTAAAAGCATAACGAACTCTACATTTTGACACCAATATCGCTTACCACGTTATTATCTATATTGTCGATTATATTGTAAATACGTTGGTGTACCATATATTCGTCCGGCAGATAATGAGTTTTATGATTCAAGAGGTTATTGGGGCGGCATAAATGGCAGGGGGAATTAATAACCAGGGACTACATTTTAAAATGGTGTCAATTCTTTTCCTTTTTTTTTGGTCAAAATTTGCCGCCCCCTAAAATCTGCCGCCCTAGGCACGTGCCTATGCGTTAATACATCCCTGTGTGAAAGAAGTTAGCTTTTCAACACCACAAATTTTGTCAAACGGAATGGTGGATTTTTTTTTATAACGCACCCACAAAGTGTAGTTTATTTGTTTTAGGGGAGGGTTCAGTCTTCTCCGTACTGCAACACGATAACCCAGACAGACCCCTGATGTTTGTTTAAATGTGGCGAGTTGTTATTGTCAGTGTAAAACAAAATAGCCTTATGTCGAACGGATTTTACTCTTTAAATAACCTGGCCCGGCATGGCCAAGCGCGTAAGTCGCGCCAAACATGTTTGCCCTCCCAGCCGTGGGGGCGTTATAATGTGACGGTCAATCCCACTTTTCGTTGGTAAAAGAGTAGCCCAAGAGTTGGCGGTGGGTGATGATGACTAGCTGCCTTCCCTCTAGTCTTACACTGCTAAATTAGGGACGGCTAGCACAGATAGCTCTCGTGTAGCTTTGTGCGAAATTCCAAAACAAACAAACAAAACTTTAAGTAACAACAAAAAGATATCGCCCGTATGATCAGTTCCGAGACAGAAAGTTTAAAACGTTTTTGTTTGTTTTTCCTACTTGATAAAACGTTCAATGTTATTTCTCGTCCAGTCCGTCATTAAAAGACGACCAATATAACCACCATCTTTAGGCCCATGGATGCTGAAATGAAACGAAAAAGATAGAACTAGAAATATTTGGCTGTCGGAATCGATTATACATAATGTACATCGATCATCGGGCCCGGCATGGCCAAGTGTGTTCAGTCGTTCGACTCGTAATCCGAGGGTCGCGGGTTCGATTCCCGCTCGCACCAAAAATGCTCACCCTTTCAGCCGTAGAGGCGTTATAATGTGACGGTTAATCCCACTATTCGTTGGTAAAAGAGTAGCCCAAGAGTTGGGGGTGGATGTTGATGACTAGCTGCCTTCCCTCTACTCTTACACTGCTAAATTAGGAACGGCTAGCGCAGATAGTCCTCGAGATTTTTGTGTTGTTTAATAAAATATATAACAAATTATCCAGGGGGCACATTTTGTCCACTCCCTGTGTATATAGATATATTTATATATATATGAGAGAGAGAAAGACATATATTTCCAATTTTAAATTTCATTTAGTATTTGAGTATTTCCACAAAACGGAATTCATAATATATTTATGTTTTTCATAACGTTTGTGTTTGTACATATGAGTGGCATATAAACAAGATGTTTGCCATATCATTCAGATTGCCGAACTTTTACTACAACTAGAAATTCAAGTTTCTTACTCAAAGGGCACGTGTCATGCTTCATGGCTTTAAAGCAAGTGTAAACGTGTTATTGTAAGCCATTCCAATAAAAATCGAGGGCTAGCTCTAATTGAAGAGGGAAACAGCAGTAAGTGTATGGATTTGCAGTGCTGACATCCTTGGTTAGATTCTTCATATTCGACACACTAGACAGTCCATTGTGGCTTTGCTCAAAAGCAAAAAGAATTCTACCGTTACTAGAGTGTTATTGGAACTCAGCTTATAAAATACGAGGACGCTCACTCAAAGTTATCATAAATCAGTTTATAAAAGTCAATGTCTAGCCCTAAACGAGTCGGTTTCTTTTTGTTCTTAGATTATATTGACTTTCCAAACCAATTTTTAAGATCAGTAAAATCGATTAAATAACCATTTACAGTCTTCAAGTTCACTTGATATTTGGTTAAAGTTGTGTGGAATATAAAATATCGAATCTCCACATCGTAACATGGCTTACATCAGTTTATAAACTACGTTACGGAAGCTTCACAGAAACTGGATAAACCACGTCTTTGAGTACCCAAGTGAACACCCTAAACAAATACCTCTTAGCATACTCGGAACAACATTAAGTGACGAACACCGGTTTGTAGCCTAATAGAGTGGCTTTATTTCAGTTATTATACCACACGAAGAAGACAAACCAATGTTCTTTGAACCACGTAATATGTTCTACTAAATAAATAAATAATAAGTGTCAGTTTTTCAAGTTCATATTACGAAGGAACATCTTCAGAAAACACTCGTGTAGCCTAGTACGTTTTTAACCGACTTCCTTTCACAGTGTTTTTCTTTCTCTACACACACACCTCATTACTAGCACATTCCTAACATTTACGCCGGTTCTCTTTCGTGTTTGTTATTATATTTCACTTTATCAGTTCTGTCTTATCGAAGAAATCATTTATAGTCTATCCAATTAATTATTTTGTGTATTACATCTAATAATTACAAGTTGGCAAGGGGTAAACAACCCTACCTACGACGAACTAACTTAAACAGTCTGAACCACGTACGTAACATCTATACAAGAAGGTACTGATGGATTCGTTATTATAAGGTCATTAATGCCTTTTTAACTGCACGTGTTTAAACTGATTTAACGTATAAATCTGTAATATCTCAAAATCAGATTAACAACAACAAAAGATGTGAAACGTAACACCATCCACACTGGCCTAGTAAAGAAATCAGTTTGTAGAGTAACCACTATATATATAATGTTTATAACTAACATATTAATATCATCCACACTGGCCTAGTGAAGAAATCAGTTTGTAAAGTAACCACTATATATATAATGTTTATAACAAACATACTAATATCATCCACACGGGCCTAGTGAAGAAATCAGTTTGTAAAGTAACCACTATATATATAATGTTTATAACTAACATACTAATATCATCCACACTGGCCTAGTGAAGAAATCAGTTTGTAAAGTAACCACTATATATATAATGTTTATAACTAACATATTAATATCATCCACACTGGCCTAGTGAAGAAATCAGTTTGTAAAGTAACCACTATATATATAATGTTTATAACTAACATATTAATATCATCCACAACTGGCCTAGTGAAGAAATCAGTTTGTAAAGTAACCACTATATATATAATGTTTATAACTAACATACTAATATCATCCACACTGGCCTAGTAAAGAAATCAGTTTGTAAAGTAACCACTATATATATAATGTTTATAACTAACATATTAATATCATCCACACTGGCCTAGTGAAGAAATCAGTTTGTAAAGTAACCACTATATATATATAATGTTTATAACAAACATACTAATATCATCCACACTGGCCTAGTAAAGAAATCAGTTTGTAAAGTAACCACTATATATATAATGTTTATAACTAACATACTAATATCATCCACACTGGCCTAGTAAAGAAATCAGTTTGTAAAGTAACCACTATATATATAATGTTTATAACTAACATATTAATATCATCCACACTGGCCTAGTGAAGAAATCAGTTTGTAAAGTAACCACTATATATATATAATGTTTATAACAAACATACTAATATCATCCACACTGGCCTAGTAAAGAAATCAGTTTGTAAAGTAACCACTATATATATAATGTTTATAACTAACATACTAATATCATCCACACTGGCCTAGTAAAGAAATCAGTTTGTAAAGTAACCACTATATATATAATGTTTATAACTAACATATTAATATCATCCACACTGGCCTAGTGAAGAAATCAGTTTGTAAAGTAACCACTATATATATATAATGTTTATAACAAACATACTAATATCATCCACACTGGCCTAGTGAAGAAATCAGTTTGTAAAGTAACCACTATATATATAATGTTTATAACTAACATACTAATATCATCCACACTGGCCTAGTAAAGAAATCAGTTTGTAAAGTAACCACTATATATATAATGTTTATAACTAACATATTAATATCATCCACACTGGCCTAGTGAAGAAATCAGTTTGTAAAGTAACCACTATATATATATAATGTTTATAACAAACATACTAATATCATCCACACTGGCCTAGTAAAGAAATCAGTTTGTAAAGTAACCACTATATATATAATGTTTATAACAAACATACTAATATCATCCACACTGGCCTAGTAAAGAAATCAGTTTGTAAAGTAACCACTATATATATAATGTTTATAACTAACATATTAATATCATCCACACTGGCCTAGTGAAGAAATCAGTTTGTAAAGTAACCACTATATATATATAATGTTTATAACAAACATACTAATATCATCCACACTGGCCTAGTAAAGAAATCAGTTTGTAAAGTAACCACTATATATATAATGTTTATAACTAACATACTAATATCATCCACACTGGCCTAGTAAAGAAATCAGTTTGTAAAGTAACCACTATATATATAATGTTTATAACTAACATATTAATATCATCCACACTGGCCTAGTGAAGAAATCAGTTTGTAAAGTAACCACTATATATATATAATGTTTATAACAAACATACTAATATCATCCACACTGGCCTAGTGAAGAAATCAGTTTGTAAAGTAACCACTATATATATAATGTTTATAACTAACATATTAATATCATCCACACTGGCCTAGTGAAGAAATCAGTTTGTAAAGTAACCACTATATATATAATGTTTATAACTAACATACTAATATCATCCACACTGGCCTAGTGAAGAAATCAGTTTGTAAAGTAACCACTATATATATATAATGTTTATAACAAACATACTAATATCATCCACACTGGCCTAGTGAAGAAATCAGTTTGTAAAGTAACCACTATATATATAATGTTTATAACTAACATACTAATATCATCCACACTGGCCTAGTGAAGAAATCAGTTTGTAAAGTAACCACTATATATATAATGTTTATAACTAACATACTAATATCATCCACACTGGCCTAGTAAAGAAATCAGTTTGTAAAGTAACCACTATATATATATAATGTTTATAACTAAGTGACATGAATATTGATAAAAATACACACATACGTATAATTTTTACAACTTAAGATTTTATTATTATAACCTGTCATCAGCCATGACAGCAACATCACAACAAAGGGTATGCATAGGACATGGATGTGTGCTGAAGCCATGACGACAACATCACAACAAAGGGTATGCATAGGACATGGATGTGTACTGAAGCCATGAAGACAACATCACAACAAAGGGTATGCACAGGACATGGATGTGTACTGAAGCCATGACGACAACATCACAACAAAGGATGTGCATGATATGGAAGTCTACTGAAGCCATGGCGACATCATCACAACAAAGGGTATGCATAGGACATGGATGTGTACTGGAACAGAGATAAAAATGAAAACTAAGAGTCGGGAAATCAATGAAGAGGACTTAACCTCACAAGCCACGAAGGTTGTGGGGAGGAGGGAATGATCCAGATGGAGTTATGGTGGTGAATGAAAGAAAAATAGTCCTGAACTTTTGACAGCGCTGATATATTAATCAAAACTAGCAGTTAGAAAGATAGTGTGGTATACACACACACCACGTATTTTCTATCTCCTTGTACTTATACAGAATTTTTTTTAAATTTTTAATTTGTGCAGATATATGTAGATTCCTTAAAATACGTTGGTGAAGAAAGTCTTTATATTACTGTCACTACAACTACTTATTGTTCTGTGTCATTCACCTACAGTAGCACATTTTGTGACAGACAGTAAGGTTATCTGTAATACATGAAGTTGGTTTCCTTTCCTTCTGATAGTCAGATGATCTCAAGGTAATGGTCATCCTTTTACCTCACTGGGAACAACCAGTCTTGTGATAGCACACTGGGTAAACCTGATATTAGCAGGTAAACCAAATATCATGAGATTTATTCAGCCTAAAACATGATCTCAACAGATACAATTTTGTTTACGGTATTCTTCAAATGAGTTAAAATAGCTTCAACCTTACCTCTCCAGCAAACAAGGCTGTCTATTATATCAATTAAAGTACATTTCCACTGTGTTTAGATAACGATCATTTCTACAATTATATTCAGGCTCTTACAAACTCAATTAATCTGTAATATTTCATAGTTGGTATCTTCACAAACCTCCTGTTATTCAATGGATCTACCTTGTCATGTGATATCTGAAAATACCATAAGAAACTGCCAAGCTCACAAATTATATTATGAAAATCAAATATAATTCCTTTTCAGAAACATAGAAAAAGTATTAAAAATTGAGGCTATCAAGATGTCTACAGTCTATTTATGTATTCTGGGCTCTTACAAAATTTTTTTTCGGTATATCCCAAGAAAAATTAGATTAAAATGAAAACAGTAACTTTTCTTAAGAAAAACTGTAGGATTCAGAACAACAAATATACTGGCAAACTTGTTTCTATTGGTGAAATGCACATGAACTTAGCTTCAAATCCATATCAGGTCAGAAAGAATCATGAACCACTCAAAGTTAATAAGAAATCTGCAAAACAGACAGTTGTTTGGATTGTCCAAAGTATTTAATATTAATGTGGTTATAAACATGAGCACTTACTGTACTCGTTAAATACTTGTAGGTTCAGTTGTGTATATTAATATTAGTTTAAATACTTGTAGGTTCAGTCGTGTATATTAATATTAGTTTAAATACTTGTAGGTTCAGTCGTGTATATTAATATTAGTTTAAATACTTGTAGGTTCAGCTGTGCATATTAATATTAGTTTAAATACTTGTAGGTTCAGGTGTACATATTAATATTAGTTTAAATACTTGTAGGTTCAGCTGTGTATATTAATATTAGTTTAAATACTTGTAGGTTCAGCTGTGTATATTAATATTAGTTTAAATACTTGTAGGTTCAGCTGTGTATATTAATATTAGTTTAAATACTTGTAGGTTCAGCTGTGTATATTAATATTAGTTTAAATACTTGTAGGTTCAGTCGTGTATATTAATATTAGTTTAAATACTTGTAGGTTCAGCTGTGTATATTAATATTAGTTTAAATACTTGTAGGTTCAGCTGTGTATATTAATATTAGTTTAAATACTTGTAGGTTCAGCTGTGTATATTAATATTAGTTTAAATACTTGTAGGTTCAGCTGTGTATATTAATATTAGTTTAAATACTTGTAGGTTCAGTCGTGTATATTAATATTAGTTTAAATACTTGTAGGTTCAGCTGTGTATATTAATATTAGTTTAAATACTTGTAGGTTCAGCTGTGTATATTAATATTAGTTTAAATACTTGTAGGTTCAGTCGTGTATATTAATATTAGTTTAAATACTTGTAGGTTCAGTCGTGTATATTAATATTAGTTTAAATACTTGTAGGTTCAGCTGTGTATATTAATATTAGTTTAAATACTTGTAGGTTCAGCTGTGTATATTAATATTAGTTTAATACTTGTAGGTTCAGCTGTGTATATTAATTAGTTTAAATACTTGTAGGTTCAGTCGTGTATATTAATATTAGTTTAAATACTTGTAGGTTCAGCTGTGTATATTAATATTAGTTTAAATACTTGTAGGTTCAGCTGTGTATATTAATATTAGTTTAAATACTTGTAGGTTCAGCTGTGTATATTAATATTAGTTTAAATACTTGTAGGTTCAGTTGTGTATATTAATAAAGAACTTTTCAACGGAATTTGATTTTATTAAACATATATATATATTTGAAAAACAAACTTCAAAATAAAATACAATATACTTGGAGAAACACACTGACACTTGGGTTTCATATATTGATCCATGGTGTGTGTTTTACTAATAATTACACACATTGATTCTCCAATTGGAGTCACACCACAGATCTGGACGGTTTTTAGAACAAAGATTAACCCTAAAAAAACACAGTTATCACACTTACACAAGAACACAAACTAATTCCTCTACCATAAAATAATTACTTCTAAACATTATACAAGAAATATAATTGTGAAGTTGGAATGATACAGTATTAATGGAATATTAAACAGTGACAACAATCGGAGTTTTCGTTTACCAGAGCTTCAGGCTGGTGGATTCTCTGGAAACCTTAAACAACACTTACTAAAACCAACTACAACAAAGACCAAATTTACAGTTGAGATGGACAAAATAACAGTATTTATTATATAGTCCCTGATTAGTCATAAAGCGTAGGTTGTGTGGTAGACTCTCTCAAAGTTCACAAATACAGAACACAGTACACATCTTTATCTAAATATGATTCACTGATCTTGGTTACTATCATCACTTGGTGAACTGAATAACTTGGGAATATCTAGTATTATGTCACTTTCAGTCAAAGACACAAATGTAACTCAATATAGAGATAAGAATAGATCTAAGATATGTTAAAATAACCTAGTTTTAACCTTAGTCACACACTGAGTAGATATAAATATTACATTTATGTCCTATAAAAATATACGTCTAAAAGTATATTTATATGTGTATATAAAAGGAAATATAAGATCTTCAGTCCATATTTGATCCAACATGAATTTGATACATATGTTGAAGGCTGGCACATACTAGACACACCAGATGTCCCACCTTCTGTCAACCTAAAATAACACATACCCAGATCCTGGGGAGGATGGAGGGTATACATCCCCCCTTCATTTTAGGTGGGGATACAGTGCATACAATCATCCCCCCTACAGTTTGGTCTGTTGAATTGTTTTATTGCATCACAGGCCCACAAATTGTATGTTTGTTCTTGTGATTCTCGTGTTCTAACCAATCAAATTACATAATTAGACCCACATGTAGGCTTTATCAGTAGCCGAAATGTACATCTTTAATATAGGCGTGTTTCTCGATCTAAGTCATAGTTCGTAAGTATCAGTCAGTAGGCCTAAGTATACATGCAAGTATCGTGGCAACAAGATTACTCTGTGACTGCATGTTTACAGCTTTCAGGTTCACGTAATCAGAGATTAACAATTTGAAAATTGAACAGTCCACATAAGTGGTTGTAAAAATCATCCCCCCCCATCAGGTGTAAAAACTCTACACCCCTGCACATACCAGACATCTATCATTATTTAACTTCACACATACCACATGTTCCAGTTTATACCAAATTCTATCAAACTGATACACTATAAATGTTCCAACTTCTGTCAAACACAGCTGTCTTGTATTCTGTGCAACTTTTGTCATGAATTTCTAATATTCAAAAACATAGCAAAGAAATACATGGGAACATATTATAGTACCAAAACTGAAATACTTGCATAATATTAAAAGTTAATACATTGAAAACAAAGTTTACAAACCTAAATAAAGATAATAATAAATCAATAATGCTGACACCTATGGTAACAATATATAAGCTGTATGAAGAAAAAATTGAACAAAGTGTTAATGTACACAATTTAAAAACAAGAAATCTAAGTATGAACAGTACAAACAAGGTAACTACATACAAACAGTAGTGAATTTCTCTAATAACAAACAAGGTAACTTTAACCACATACAAACAGTGGTGAGGTTTGGTGATCACACACACAAACAAGGTAACGTTAACTACATACAAACAGTGGTGAGTTTTGATGATCACACAAACAAGCTAACATTAACTACATAAAAACAGTGGTGAGTTTTGATGTTTGCACAAACAAAGTAACATTAACTACATACAAACAGTAGTGAGTTTCAGTAATCACACACACAAACAAGGTAACATCAACTACATTTAAACAGTAGTGAGTTTCAGTAATCACACACACAAACAAGGTAACATTTTCCCACGCTAGACAAATGATTGAAAGTCACTGCTTGAACTTAATGAGAAATGTTCAAAACCATCAGAACACACATTCATTTCACCAAACTTAAAAATGTCCTTAGAAAAATTCATACAAATTTTACATGTTAATAGTTGTTCATGTAATAGTTAATAGTTGATACAAGGTAATTGTAATGTAATGCACTGAAACAACTTTGAGTGTATCCTAACAAACGTAAGCTACACAGATAAAACAAAAAGTAGTAGTTAACATTATCTTGTAATTAGCTGGTGACATATTAAAGATTTCAATGTGATGTAGCCACCTACATCCAGAGAAGTCATCTTAACTTGCGACTACCGTTTCAGTACAAACAGATATTCATTCCAATGGTACAAAATGTATTTAACAATTAATTTTATATACAAAACTTTGTTTTACGACATACATATTCTAGTAAAACTAAATACGAAAAACTTAAACAAAACATACAAAAAATACCAAAACTGAAACAACTCTTTCACTGAATGTCACAAAACACAAAATCTGAACCAAGTCCAGAGTGAAGCAACAGAACACACTTATAGACACATTACACACTAATGAACACATACAGGTGCAAACTGCCGTACAGTTTTACCTCGTTAAAATAACATTTGTAAGGAAAATCAGTGTTGTCTGGTTTCCAAAGATGAATACCTTCTCCAGACTACACTGGTACTCCAAACCATCTCATTATTAACAACGCTAACTTGTACTGTAACGAGGGAAGACCATTCAACAGTTTCACAACATGTCTCTGAATCGCCAAGAAACTTTTTGAGGAGTATATGCTACAGTTCTAGAAAATCTTCATAAAAATGTTACAAATCTTTATGGTGTTAGGATCAACTTCATTAATTTTGTTGTTTTAAATTCCGAAATTCAATACTGTGTGAAAATTAGTTTCACTTACTTTTAAACTTCTATATTTCAAACAGAAGCCAAAACTGAAATATTATTTGTCATTTCTGTAGCAATGTACTCCTCTAAAAATTTCTTGGCTTATGTCCTAAAACCTATCCTTTGGTAGGGTTCCAAGTTCGGTTTCCTGCAGATATTGTAATTCTTGTAGGTCCTGGAACTTTTCGTGGTCCTTGATGTGTGCATAGTTTGCAGAAAGACATATCAAATAGTGGACCTAAAAAACAAACACGTTCATTTTTCACAACATTGTTTGCAAGATGATTTTAAATTTAACATTTCTTTAAATTCTAAATATTTAAACAGTTCACTACAAAGAGGTAGAGAAAACTAAACTAATTACTCCTTTAAATTGCAAAATGCTCTCAAATAGATAACAAAGAACTGTATACAGTTTTTACACAAAGACATTGAAGATTTCACGTGATTAAAACTTACATGCAATAACTATAAGCCTAAATAACAACAAATGCATATTCTTAATCTGTTCCCACCAGAGATCTATCTGCATTAGCCATCACTAGTTCTTTTTTACTGATAAATAATGAAATTGACTGTCATATTATAACACTCCCACAGCTAAAAAGACAAGTATATTTAGCAACAAGATTCAGGTTGCGAGTTGAGTGCCCTAATTCAGCCAACCCCACGACACAGTTCTATATATAAACAGACTCAATCAGCCAACCCCACATCACAGTTCTATATAAACACAGACTCGATCAGCAAACTCCATGATGCAGTTCTATAAAAACACACACTCAGCCAACCCCACGATGCAGTTCTATATAAACAGACTCCATCAGCCAACCCCACGACACAGTTCTATATAAACACTCAGTCAGCCAACCCCATTGACAGTTTTATATAAACAAAGACTCAATCAACCAACACAATGACACAGTTCTATATAAAAAGAGACTCAATCAACCAACACCATGACACAGTTCTATACAGAAATGGTTACTTTCATTCTGTAACATCAGGTAAGATTAGTTAGGTTTAACTGTCACACAATTAATTATACTAAATATAAAAAAAACACGAGTGCACTAAATGCAAAAACCTCCTTCAAAGACAAAAGTGTTTTGTTTTTCTTTCATGAAATACTCATGATTTTAATGTAAGAGAAACATTTAGGTTTATACATGATTACTTAAAATCATAAGCAATACAAAATTAAAAGTAAACACCAAAAATGTATCATGACTTGTAAAACATTACTGTCATTCCATTATACTAAATGTATCATCACAAAATTTGGTAAGATTCTGATAAACATTAAAAGTAATGTTACTGAAAAAAACTTTTAATGTCCACACAAACCATTTTCAGAATACATGTTTCTTTATCAGAATAACTGGAGATTATAACTGACAATGATAAATATTTATCGTTTTAACTTTTTAGTTTTTACACCTTTTATTGTGAAGTACAAATACTAATAAATTAACTAGTAGAAGTGTGAAGAGTTGACAATAACATACATTTCAGCTCACATTATATAATATCTAACTATATATACATGTTACCTTGTGTAATTTGAGGTAAAAAATCTGTTTCCTTTACTATTTTGTATTTAGTAATTTTTTTTAAATTTTACTAATTTTATTAAAACAAACTTAATTCAGGGCTGGGATCTTTTGTTCTTAGAAAAATGTTGGGATAATGAAGACAAGTCAAGTGTCCAAATGGTGATTCACACAACTTTCAAGTATGAACAACACAAACAGTGAAACAAAATGTCTTAGAACTACTGTACGGATAATAAAGACAAGTCAAGTGTCCAAATGGTGATTCACACAACTTTCAAGTTTGTACAACACAAACAGTAAAACAAAATGTCTCAGAACTACAGTAAGGATAATAAAGACAAGTCAAGTGTCCAAATGGTGATTCACACAACTTTCAAGTATGTACAACACAAACAGTAAAACAAAATGTCTCAGAACTACAGTAAGGATAATAAAGACAAGTCAAGTGTCCAAATGGTGATTCACACAACTTTCAAGTTTGTACAACACAAACAGTAAAACAAAATGTCTCAGAACTACTGTGAGGATAATAAAGACAAGTCAAGTGTCCAAATGGTGATTCACACAACTTTCAAGTATGTACAACACAAACAGTAAACAAAATGTCTCAGAACTACAGTAAGGATAATAAAGACAAGTCAAGTGTCCAAATGGTGATTCACACAACTTTCAAGTTTGTACAACACAAACAGTAAAACAAAATGTCTCAGAACTACTGTGAGGATAATAAAGACAAGTCAAGTGTCCAAATGGTGATTCACACAACTTTCAAGTATGTACAACACAAACAGTAAAACAAAATGTCTCAGAACTACAGTAAGGATAATAAAGACAAGTCAAGTGTCCAAATGGTGATTCACACAACTTTCAAGTATGTACAACACAAACAGTAAAACAAAATGTCTCAGAACTACTGTGAGGATAATAAAGACAAGTTAAGTGTCCAAATGGTGATTCACACAACTTTCAAGTATGTACAACACAAACAGTAAAACAAAATGTCTCAGAACTACTGTGAGGATAATAAAGACAAGTTAAGTGTCCAAATGGTGATTCACACAACTTTCAAGTATGTACAACACAAACAGTAAAACAAAATGTCTCAGAACTACAGTAAGGATAATAAAGACAAGTCAAGTGTCCAAATGGTGATTCACACAATTTCAAGTATGTACAACACAAACAGTAAAACAAAATGTCTCAGAACTACTGTGAGGATAATAAAGACAAGTTAAGTGTCCAAATGGTGATTCACACAACTTTCAAGTATGTACAACACAAACAGTAAAACAAAATGTCTCAGAACTACTGTGAGGATAATAAAGACAAGTTAAGTGTCCAAATGGTGATTCACACAACTTTCAAGTATGTACAACACAAACAGTAAAACAAAATGTCTCAGAACTACTGTGATTTATCTGGTAAAAAGTTTTAAAAAATTTTTATCAGAGTATCAATACTCAGTGATGTCGAGAAACCCACTTGTTGAGAAATTTATATGCAAAAACGGCTCGTTTGGGTTGAGAAAATATTTCAAATAGAAGAGCGAACAACGTTTCGACCTTCATCGGTCATCGTCAGGTTCACAAAGAAAGAAAGTAACTTCCTTTATACTGGTTTATTTTTGGTTTAAGTTGCTGTAAAATAAGGCTTCTTTAATTTTGCATTTGTTTATGTTTGTTTCTTTATTTAGTATTTTAGTGTTTTCTAAGGTTATGTTGTGTTCATTTGACTTGGTCGAAACGTTGTTCGCTCTTCTATTTGAAATATTTTCTCAACCCAAACGAGCCGTTTTTGCATATAAAAGAGTATCAATACTGGTCTTCACTGATTAAAAGATGCTCGGAATATTTGTGCTACTTACTGAACTGACACATCCTGAGAAGAAAACTGCCTTTCTGTTGGTTTGTCTATCACTGACACATAAGTAAACAAGTAATTTAGAAAAAAACATTAATAGTTGGAAGGTACTTCTGTGATGGGCATAACAAAGTGACCTCAGAAAATAAAGGTGAGAGGTTCTTAGTTTAATTTTGGTCTCCAGCTGATGCCCATGATTTATGAATGTTCTGATAAAGTCAATATGAGGGAAGAAAGAAATCTAAAGCAGAGGGTCATCACTTAACTACTGAGAATGTCTTAAATGATTTTTCTATTTAAACTAAAAACTATAACTTGTCCACCCGAAAATCTAAACTATAAGCTACATTTTGATGCTTATGTTATTAAAATATGTTAAAAATAAAGTTTTTAATTAAATTTTGAATGGAACTCTGATAAACGGTGGCAAAAAGTGCACTTTGACCCCCCACCCATGCATTTAGGGTTAATGGCTATTTATTAGGTTAGCTTTTGTTTCAAAACTACCAGTGTTAACTGTTACAGCAAGTTTAATTAATACGAGAAACACTGAAAATTTCAGCAATAAAGTGTACGTAACTCACTACACATGAAGAAACAAGAACGTGAACAATAACTCACCAAACTGACCACTACCAGAACACATGCTGCTGTTGCTAGGATATACATGATCGTTGCTTGCTCCACCTGGTGGAAAAATTGTCAAATATTTACACTGTACAAAGTTAGTCATTTCAGCAATTATGCTCCCAGTCAGTGAAAGAAAAACAGTTATACAGTCAAATATCAACCTGCCTCACATCTATTACTATTTTTAACCCTACAAGAAACAAATGTCGCACTTTACACTCACCAACAACAGAGCAGCATGAATAAAAACATCAGGTTGCTTTAACTTTTTTGAAAGACGAAGCAAAAATATTTCCAGATTTATTATCCTGTACAATTAGGAATCACATCTGAAGTTTTCATCTGTTTATTACAACTTCTAAAATATGTTTCACCCAAATATTTATGAGTAGACAACAATTTTAATTACTTTATATCCAACATCCTTTCTGGTTTAGAAAAATCAAATAGTAGAGCTATTTTTGCAACAAGCACCTGATGTTAAGGTTTTTTTACATGAAACTACAACTAAAACAAGTATGGTGAAGTTAATTATTATCATTCATATAAATCAGATTTTCAAATTAATTTTATCGTGAAAATTATTTTTCCAAAAAGGTAAATCTTTCAAATGTTGTACAAAAATTGTCAACATACACAAGTTTTGTAAATATAACAAACCTTAATGGGTCACTTTTTATCTTGCTTATTTCTAGTATGAAATAAACCACAATGAGGTTAGTTTTAGGTACTTATGGTAAAGCTGTAACATTTTTAAATAAATTATTTCAATTATCAATCAACCTATAACATCATCTACCATCAATTTGTATTAAAAACAAACATTTTTTATGTAGGTTACTAATCATGTTGACAAATTTAACAAAATAAAATTCACGAGCAGTATCACAGAAAATCTCAAAGAATGTCCCAAACCTAACAAACAATAAAACTTACATAATCTTTACAGAACACCTTAATTTTACCCTCAGAACACAGGTTTAGGTCTTCATATTTTGTTTCTGGTGGAAACATGAAATCTAAAGAAAGAAAACAAGTACATTCAACTAAAATGCAACACTACACATGTTGCAGGTTCACATTGGCAACATATTTAAACATGTTTAACCTTCATCAGTATGAATGTTGTACATACTGTCATGCTTTAAAACCAAACAAGTAAACTAGGTTACTAAACTACAGAATGGCACCATAACAACACTTCCACAAAGTGTTCTGCTCAATATCCAATCTCAGTTTTTTTCTGTTTGTAGTTCAGTGGTTTTTTTATCAGTGTTAAATTAGTAATAAATGATTTTTTTTACATTACAGTGGTTTGCATTTCACATATTTTAATAATTAACTATTTTCTCTCTTTATTGGAAGTTGCATATCCTTCACTTGTAAAAATACAAATCTTTCAAAGATTCTGGAAAGTCACATACTTTACACATCCATATCTACCATTTTCTTAATGATTACAACTTTACCACTACAGAACTAAGGTCTACAGTTTTACTTAATATCTACATTTATTGGGTGACACCAGCAAGTTGACAAGAAAAACAAATAAAGTTGGTACGTATTTACCGTACTGAGTAAGGTCTATACACTGTTTACGAACATCAGTTACTTCTACTTGGTTACACAGGCCCCAGCTCACTACAAACACAAAAGTGATGATCACCAACGATGCTAACACCAACATCCATGCCAACTCAAGTATGTAAGTAATCAAGATAAACTGGAAAAAAAACAAAATAATAATTACTTAATGAAACAGGGCAATGATCAGTTTGAAACAGTTTTATGTACAAACTGAACCTCAATGTCAGCTAAACGATTCAAGCATACCTGACCATACTTCCGAGTTATTAACCAAGGAGAGAAGGCAGTCAGTCAGTAGCATGACTGTTACAAGTTTTAATAATAGGACAAACTGGTGCACCCAAAGTTGAAAGCTGATATTTTCTTACACTGAAAATATATTTCTGAGAGTAACTTACTTCCTCTCCCCCAAACCTATCTCAATCGCAATTTGCTCTCAAAGCATCACTAAAATTTTCACCAATCTTTTTACACCCCCATCAGTTTTGTACCATTTCAGAACATATCCTGATCATGTGATTGCCCTCCACAAATCATATTTTTCGCTTTATACTGTGCAGCTAGTTCCCTCTACTGTTCCAGAAAAATCTTCACTTTCAAGAACTGGCACGTACAAACCAAAAATGCTGGCACATCAGTGGGTAGAAAGGGTGGAAAGTTGGTGAGGGACGGTAAGCAGGTTCAGAGGGACAAGGAATATTGTTATGTGTAAAGCGTTATGTGTATACATTTTTATTCATGTAGAAACTTCTAGAATTAGGTAGATCGATCATTTGTATTGGCCTGGTGTCTGTACGAGACGAATCGAGATTACTCTGGAATTCTGGGAAGTTACGCGATTGTTCGAGAACACAGTAGGCCTACTAGTATATAAACAGACGGCGATGCGAGGGAAGAGTCAGCCAGTCATTCGTTTTCATTCATTTCAAGAGATGTGTCTACGTTTGAGAAATTTTAAACGTTTACTGTGTGTTTATTCAACTTGGATTTGTGACTGGATCTACAGAAGCTGGGATTTTATTTCGTGAATCTTTATGATTCATTCGAATTACTGGTTATACTGAAGGTCAACATGTACAGGACTGTTTAGGGGAGACCGGGCAAATTGGAAAACGACAAGTTGAGTCATTCATCAAAAACACCGTAAAAAGAACTTTGTCAAATTTATTGGACTGTGAATTGTTTCTGGATTTCTCCATTCAAACTTCAGAATTTCTTCGTGGGATCAAATTCACCCCCTAGACTGGAATTTTGGATTTCTGGTCTGGACTTTTGGAGTTCTGGATCATTAAATTGGATAAGGCCAGTACCATTTTGTATTGTAATTAATTTTGAAGGTTGAAACTGAATATCTGTCATTGTTATTATATAATTTATTTTATATCTGTCACATATATAATAGTTTATTGTAATAAATTATATAAGATGTTATCTGTGTCTTTCTGTTGCGTTCAGTCCACACATAAAAAAATGTAACAATATAGGGTTAGGCTGAGGTCTCTATCTGACAAAACAAATTGACATGGTGGATGGTCAGACAAAAGGATTGGAAAAGGAGGGAACTAACGGAAGAAAAAGGCTTTCCGGGAATGGGTAAAAATGGATGATTAGTAACTGTTGATACGTACAAACCCAGAAGTAAAATTGGAACAGATGGGGAACAGACCATCAGAACAGGCAGTAGCCACAGTAAATGGACCAAAATGGACAAGGACAGAATTTTCAATACATGAAAATGGAGTTTAGTGATGTGGGATGAAAAGCATCTCATCACAGTTGTCAGAGGAATGACCAGAAAAATGCATTTATATGGTAAAACAATTATAAGAAATCTAACTTACCAAATACTGAGAAGAGAGGACACGAAAGTCCTAAATTGTTGCGCAAGGAAAACACGTCATGACCCCAAGCTGACAAACTAAATGTGAAAAAAACTTACAAAATATCACCTGAGTAAAGAACAAAATTACATGGAAATGAGATAACAGGTAGAAGATGAAGTTTCCATTCTGTAGTTTTATTCTTTTGTGTGCAAATTGTGAAGTAAAGAAATCACTGGCTGAATGTAAGACATGAATTCTTTCCAAACTAAAGCCCGTATTTCCCCAGGTAAATTTGTATGCAAATTGTGAAGTAAAGAAATCACTGGCTGAATGTAAGACATGAATTCTTTCCAAACTAAAGCCCGTATTTCCCCAGGTAAACTTTTGCAGAAATTTCATCATCCATCATATTAAATCTCAATTTCAAATAAAGAAACTAGAATTTAGAAAAGAGAAATTATTTAAAATACAAGTGAGTAGAAACAATGGAATCAAACAGAAAGTTGAGAACTGAAGTTAAAAACAAAATTTTTGTGATCAAACAAATATTTTATAGTCAAAACAGAGTGAGTTAAAACACACACTAGATTAGCAACAGAATGAGTTAAAACACACACTAGATTAACAACAGAACAAGTTAAAACACATGTACAAACACTAGAAAAACAGAGTTAAAACACTCTAGACTTACAACAGAGTGAGTTAAAACACACATGTACAAACACTAGATGAACAACAGGGTGAGTTCACACACACTCTAGATTAACAACAGAGCGAGTTAAAACACACACTACAAACAGACTAACGGAGTGAGTTAAAACACACATGTACACATTCTAGACTAACAACAGAGTGAGTTAAAACACACGTAAACACACTAGACTAACAACAGAGAGAGTTAAAACACACATGTACACATTCGACTAACAGAGTGAGTTAAAACACACATGTACAAACACTAGATGAACAACAGGGTGAGTTCACACACACTCTAGATTAACAACAGAGCGAGTTAAAACACACACTACAAACAGACTAACGGAGTGAGTTAAAACACACATGTACACATTCTAGACTAACAACAGAGTGAGTTAAAACACACGTAAACACACTAGACTAACAACAGAGAGAGTTAAAACACACATGTACACATTCGACTAACAGAGTGAGTTAAAACACACATGTACACATTCGACTAACAGAGTGAGTTAAAACACACATGTACACATTCGACTAACAGAGTGAGTTAAAACACACATGTACACACTAGACTAACAACAGAGCAAGTTAAAACACACATGTACACATTCTAGACTAACAGAGTGAGTTAAAACACATGTAAACATTCTAGACTAACAACAGAGTTAAAACACACGTAAACACACTAGACTAACAACAGAGCAAGTCAAAACACACGTAAACACACTAGACTAACAACAGAGCAAGTCAAAACACACGTAAACACACTAGACTAACAACAGAGCAAGTCAAAACACATGTAAACACAGTAGACTAACAATAAAGTGAGTTAAAACACATGTAAACACACTAGACTAACAACAGAGCGAGTCAAAACACACGTAAACACACTAGACTAACAACAGAGTTAAAACACACATACACACACTAGAATGAAAACAGAGTAATGATCATGCTAGATTAGTACAAAGAGGTGTCATTGGATTGCTGGAAGGTAGTCACATGTTCTGAAATGGATGAAAATTGATGGGATAAAAAGAACAGTTTGTTTTCAATGAAAAATTTAGTAATACTTGGAGTACTCTTCAGGAAAAATATAACTTTCAGTGAGAGATTGTATGACCATTTGTAAATGCAGTGTGTTTAGCAGCATCATGACAAATGTGGATCTTTTAATCTACAGCCCAGCATGTTAACCATAAGGCCATGTCTAGCCTGTTATTTGTACAATTAAGTAATTTATTTTCTTTGGTCTTTTTAAGTTTGTTTGTAGTTATGCACAATGAACTGCCTGTGGTCTGCCTACCTTGGTGGCAAATCTGCCTTTCAAATTAAAATCTACATTTTAAAAACTGGAGAGAAAAACAGGTATGAGAGATCAAGACATACACTGGCATCCAATCCTGGTAATCCAAGCCAAGTGGTCTTGTGTCCAATCTCAACCTTTTCTGTGATGCTGAATTAAAATGATTCAAATAAACACATCATATCACAAACAATTTTATTAACACAGAACTTCATTCAATACAAAAACTTCAGACGTGTTTTGAAAATCACAACCATGGTTTTGGAAAAAATGCTTGCAAGACAACATGGTAGGGTAGAAACACTGTCCAGTATCAGTTGTCTCCATATCTACTGATTCTGAATCACAAGCTCTAGAAACAACACAGCAAACATCTTATTGAAGCCACATTACAAATCCACCTCAATTAAATAGATTACGACATATCCTCAGATAGTGTAAAATGTGGTTGATGAAACACACAAGGCACAGGGAGTCCTATTTGATAAATTCTTGTTTACGTAAAAACAATCTGTAATTTGTGTAATATGTAATAATAATGGATAAAGGAAAAGAAGGAAAAACATGGCAGAAACTCTCAGACCCATATTTCCCTGACCTTTGATTTGTGCCATACTGGATTAACTGTGTTCATCATAGAAACTGAAAGTCTCTCATTCCCAGGGGCACCAAAACGTTTTGTTTAAAACATATACTGGTGTTCGACTCCTTAAGAAAGTAATAACTTCTATAATGACGTTTGTATCACAAACCTACACAAAAGAAATATACACAAATACTCAAACATCAGAGAGACTAAAAGATTCAATCATGTTTAAAACAAAAACAAAAATTTCACAATAAGTCGAGTCATATAAAATGTTGGATTAAAATATTCTTATCAAACAGACAAGTTCTGTAGTCATCCTATGTTATGAACCACAACACAAGATATTCTTATTAAACTGACCAGTTCTGTAGTCATCCTATGTTACTAACCACAACACAAGATATTCTTATCAAACTAACCAGTTCTGTGGTCATCCTATGTTACTAACCTCAACACAAGATATTCTTATCAAATTGACCAGTTCTGTAGTCATCCTATGTTACTAACCACAACACAAGATATTCTTATCAAACTGACCAGTTCTGTGGTCATCCCATGTTACTTACCACAGCACAAGATATTCGTCCTCCCATTCTGGCTTTCCATCCTCGGTAAATTCTCTCCCTAGTCGCTCCCGTTGCCAAAAACCCCACAATTAATAAGAATAAGCTGAGGACCCCCATCACTCCTCCAATCACAATGAATATGATTCGGAGATCAGTCAATCTATCACAGAAATGTAATTCATTTAACATTTAACACTACCTAGTTAATTATAATTACAGTTTTCTGTTTCTTTCAAGTGACCATCTTTTAAATAATGTTCCACAAAGTTAAAATATTGTGATTAAAAATTTTATTTTCAATATTGGACTCTTAACTCAACACAACCACAGTTCATACAGAAGACAAGATCTGACATAATTTTGTTTTGTAATAATAGAACCACTCTTACCTACAAATATACCTGTATTAACTTGCTGATATATCCAAACATCAACACAACAATCATTACTGATTATGTATGCAGGGTTTTATCAATAATATCGACTATCTTGTATTTTTCTACAAATAATCAAACCTACATACACACATAGATAAACGTATCCTGTACACGTTACTGTGCTTCTCCTGATGTATATCAAACCTAAACACATATAAACATATCCTGTACACACGTTACTGTGCTTCTCCTGATGTAAATCAAACCTAAACACATATAAACATATCCTGTACACACGTTTGTGTGCTTCTCCTGATGTAAATCAAACCTAACACATATAAACATATCCTGTACACACGTTTGTGTGCTTCTCCTGATGTAAATCAAACCTAAACACATATAAACATATCCTGTACACACGTTACTGTGCTTCTCCTGATGTATATCAAACCTAAACACATATAAACATATCCTGTACACACGTTTGTGTGCTTCTCCTGATGTAAATCAAACCTAAACACATATAAACATATCCTGTACACACGTTTGTGTGCTTCTCCTGATGTAAATCAAACCTAAACACATATAAACATATCCTGTACACACGTTACTGTGCTTCTCCTGATGTAAATCAAACCTAAACACATATAAACATATCCTGTACACACTACTGTGCTTCTCCTGATGTAAATCAAACCTAAACACATATAAACATATCCTGTACACACGTTACTGTGCTTCTCCTGATGTAAATCAAACCTAAACACATATAAACATATCCTGTACACACGTTTGTGTGCTTCTCCTGATGTAAATCAAACCTAAACACACATATAAACATATCCTGTACACGTTTCTGTGCTTCTCCTGATGTAAATCAAACCTAAACACACATATAAACATATCCTGTACACGTTTCTGTGCTTCTCCTGATGTAAATCAAACCTAAACACATATAAACATATCCTGTACACGTTTCTGTGCTTCTCCTGATGTAAATCAAACCTAAACACATATAAACATATCCTGTACACACGTTACTGTGCTTCTCCTGATTTAAATCAAACCTAAACACATATAAACATATCCTGTACACACGTTTGTGTGCTTCTCCTGATGTAAATCAAACCTAAACACATATAAACATATCCTGTACACACGTTTGTGTGCTTCTCCTGATGTAAATCAAACCTAAACACATATAAACATATCCTGTACACACGTTTGTGTGCTTCTCCTGATGTAAATCAAACCTAAACACACATATAAACATATCCTGTACACGTTTCTGTGCTTCTCCTGATGTAAATCAAACCTAAACACATATAAACATATCCTGTACACACGTTTGTGTGCTTCTCCTGATGTAAATCAAACCTAAACACACATATAAACATATCCTGTACACGTTTCTGTGCTTCTCCTGATGTAAATCAAACCTAAACACATATAAACATATCCTGTACACGTTTCTGTGCTTCTCCTGATGTAAATCAAACCTAAACACACATATAAACATATCCTGTACACGTTTCTGTGCTTCTCCTGATGTAAATCAAACCTAAACACACATATAAACATATCCTGTACACGTTTCTGTGCTTCTCCTGATGTAAATCAAACCTAAACACATATAAACATATCCTGTACACGTTTCTGTGCTTCTCCTGATGTAAATCAAACCTAAACACATATAAACATATCCTGTACACACGTTACTGTGCTTCTCCTGATTTAAATCAAACCTAAACACATATAAACATATCCTGTACACACGTTTGTGTGCTTCTCCTGATGTAAATCAAACCTAAACACATATAAACATATCCTGTACACACGTTTGTGTGCTTCTCCTGATGTAAATCAAACCTAAACACATATAAACATATCCTGTACACACGTTTGTGTGCTTCTCCTGATGTAAATCAAACCTAAACACACATATAAACATATCCTGTACACGTTTCTGTGCTTCTCCTGATGTAAATCAAACCTAAACACATATAAACATATCCTGTACACACGTTTGTGTGCTTCTCCTGATGTAAATCAAACCTAAACACACATATAAACATATCCTGTACACGTTTCTGTGCTTCTCCTGATGTAAATCAAACCTAAACACATATAAACATATCCTGTACACGTTTCTGTGCTTCTCCTGATGTAAATCAAACCTAAACACATATAAACATATCCTGTACACGTTTCTGTGCTTCTCCTGATGTAAATCAAACCTAAACACATATAAACATATCCTGTACACATGTTTCTGTGCTTCTCGTGATGTAAACATTCTCAGTATTTTTACATTAAAACAACATGCTGATAACAACAGTAGTGTTTTGAAACACATACACCATAGTGGTGGTGTAGTATGTTCTTCAAGACACTAAAACAATTTACAATTTAAATTAGACAAGACAGTCAAATAACCTGGAACTTCTTTGTTGATATTAAGACTTCTTAAGTCGATATCTTATCATGACAGAAAAGTAACACAATATTATGTGAATGATATTCTAAACTACAGAAAACAAAATTTTATAATTCAGGCAACTTGGACTTACTTATGGAAATGTATATGAAAAACATCTTCAAACAAGCGTAGAGTCAAAGCTACACCCTTGTACATAGACCCTAAGAAGATTCCCGACCCTGCAAAGCACATCACAGTAGCAATGAGGGTGGCATAGGGTATTCTTGTCAAACACTTGTAACATCCTACACAACCTGGAAAACAGATAATTAATGTTGGAATATTACAAAACTGTACCACAAAGTTCTGAAAAGAAGAAACAATTATACAAAATAAAGTTCCTATTATCCTAAAATTATTTATACCTTTCACAAAATGTAGCAAAGTATTATCATGTCTCAGAAGGTGCTTACAAATAAAATGTTCATTACTGAATGTTACATCTTAAAACATGTTCATCACATGAGGCAAGACAACTTCATGAGAAAAAAAATTATATATGTGTGTATAATCTGTTAACTACAGCGAGTTTTATATAACATTAGAGAAGTGAGTATAATCTGTTAACTACAGCGAGTTTTATATAACATTAGAGAAGTGAGTATAATCTGTTAAGTACAGCGAGTTTTATATAAAATTAGAGAAGTGAGTATAATCTGTTAAGTACAGCGAGTTTTATATAAAATTAGAGAAGTGAGTATAATCTGTTAAGTACAGTGAGTTTTATATAAAATTAGAGAAGTGAGTATAATCTGTTAAGTACAGTGAGTTTTATATAAAATTAGAGAAGTGAGTATAATCTGTTAAGTACAGTGAGTTTCATATAAAATTAGAGAAGTGTGTATAATCTGTTAAGTACAGCGAGTTTTATATAAAATTAGAGAAGTGTGTATAATCTGTTAAGTACAGCGAGTTTTATATAAAATTAGAGAAGTGTGTATAATCTGTTAAGTACAGCAAGTTTTATATAAAATTAGAGAAGTGTGTATAATCTGTTAAGTACAGCGAGTTTTATATAAAATTAGAGAAGTGTGTATAATCTGTTAAGTACAGCGAGTTTTATATAAAATTAGAGAAGTGAGTATAATCTGTTAAGTACAGAGAGTTTTATATAAAATTAAAGAAGTGAGTATAATCTGTTAAGTACAGCGAGTTTTATATAAAATTAGAGAAGTGTGTATAATCTGTTAAGTACAGCGAGTTTTATATAAAATTAGAGAAGTGTGTATAATCTGTTAAGTACAGCGAGTTTTATATAAAATTAGAGAAGTGTGTATAATCTGTTAAGTACAGCGAGTTTTATATAAAATTAGAGAAGTGAGTATAATCTGTTAAGTACAGCGAGTTTTATATAAAATTAGAGAAGTGAGTATAATCTGTTAAGTACAGCGAGTTTTATATAAATTAGAGAAGTGTGTATAATCTGTTAAGTACAGCGAGTTTTATATAAAATTAGAGAAGTGGTGTTATAATCTGTTAAGTACCGCGAGTTTTATATAAAATTAGAGAAGTGTGTATAATCTGTTAAGTACAGCGAGTTTTATATAAAATTAGAGAAGTGTGTATAATCTGTTAAGTACAGCGAGTTTTATATAAATTAGAGAAGTGTGTATAATCTGTTAAGTACAGCGAGTTTTATATAAAATTAGAGAAGTGTGTATAATCTGTTAAGTACAGCGAGTTTTATATAAAATTAGAGAAGTGAGTATAATCTGTTAAGTACAGAGAGTTTTATATAAAATTAAAGAAGTGAGTATAATCTGTTAAGTACAGAGAGTTTTATATAAATTAGAGAATGTGTATAATCTGTTAAGTACAGCAAGTTTTATATAAAATTAGAGAAGTGTGTATAATTGTTAAGTACAGCGAGTTTATATAAAATTAGAGAAGTGTGTATAATCTGTTAAGTACAGCGAGTTTTATATAAAATTAGAGAAGTGTGTATAATCTGTTAAGTACAGCGAGTTTTATATAAAATTAGAGAAGTGTGTATAATCTGTTAAGTACAGCGAGTTTTATATAAAATTAGAGAAGTGTGTATAATCTGTTAAGTACAGCGAGTTTTATATAAAATTAGAGAAGTGTGTATAATCTGTTAAGTACAGCGAGTTTTATATAAAATTAGAGAAGTGTGTATAATCTGTTAAGTACAGCGAGTTTTATATAAAATTAGAGAAGTGTGTATAATCTGTTAAGTACAGCGAGTTTTATATAAAATTAAAGAAGTGTGTATAATCTGTTAAGTACAGCGAGTTTTATATAAAATTAGAGAAGTGAGTATAATCTGTTAAGTACAGCGAGTTTTATATAAAATTAGAGAAGTGAGTATAATCTGTTAAGTACAGCGAGTTTTATATAAAATTAGAGAAGTGTGTATAATCTGTTAAGTACAGCAAATTTTATACAAAATTAGAGAAGTGTGTATAATCTGTTAAGTACAGCGAGTTTTATATAAAATTAGAGAAGTGAGTATAATCTGTTAAGTACAGCGAGTTTTATATAAAATTAGAGAAGTGTGTATAATCTGTTAAGTACAGCGAGTTTTATATAAAATTAGAGAAGTGTGTATAATCTGTTAAGTACAGCGAGTTTTATATAAAATTAGAGAAGTGTGTATAATCTGTTAAGTACAGCAAGTTTTATATAAAATTAGATAAGTGTGTATAATCTGTTAAGTAAGCAAGTTTTATATAAAATTAGAGAAGTGAGTATAATCTGTTAAGTACAGCGAGTTTTATATAAAATTAGAGAAGTGAGTATAATCTGTTAAGTACAGAAAGTTTATATAAAATTAGATAAGTGTGTATAATCTGTTAAGTAAGCAAGTTTTATATAAAATTAGAGAAGTGAGTATAATCTGTTAAGTACAGCGAGTTTTATATAAAATTAGAGAAGTGAGTATAATCTGTTAAGTACAGCGAGTTTTATATAAAATTAGAGAAGTGTGTATAATCTGTTAAGTACAGCAAGTTTTATATAAAATTAGAGAAGTGAGTATAATCTGTTAAGTACAGCAAGTTTTATATAAAATTAGAGAAGTGAGTATAATCTGTTAAGTACAGCGAGTTTTATATAAAATTAGAGAAGTGTGTATAATCTGTTAAGTACAGTGAGTTTTATATAAAATTAGAGAAGTGTGTATAATCTGTCAAGTAGAGCAAGATTTATATAAAATTAGAGAAGTGTGTATAATCTGTCAAGTAGAGCAAGATTTATATAAAATTAGAGAAGTGTGTATAATCTGTTAAGTACAGTGAGTTTTATATAAAATTAGAGAAGTGAGTATAATCTGTTAAGTACAGCGAGTTTTATATAAAATTAGAGAAGTGTGTATAATCTGTCAAGTACAGCAAGATTTATATAAAATTAGAGAAGTGTGTATAATCTGTTAAGTACAGCGAGTTTTATATAAAATTAGAGAAGTGTGTATAATCTGTTAAGTACAGTGAGTTTTATATAAAATTAGAGAAATGAGTATAATCTGTTAAGTACAGCAAGTTTTATATAAAATTAGAGAAGTGAGTATAATCTGTTAAGTACAGCAAGTTTTACATAAAATTAGAGAAGTGTGTATAATCTCTTAAGTACAGAAAATTTTACAGCAGACAAATATCTACAAAGCAGTTTCTATATTGGAAAGACTGAAACATCTTCATGACAAAATAACAGATAAAGTAATGCAAGTCTTCCTCTGTCCATTTACTCTAATTATGAAGGTTATAATTTCTCTTTTGTGCTTAACTTTTAAATAAAAAAATTATGACTGCTCATATATAAGATGTCTCTGTTCAATAAACACAGTAACGCAAGTCATAAGCTGTTTATCAACAGCTCAAGTCTTCAGTCATTTGTTTAACCGACACAGTAACACAAGGCAGGGGCTTTTGATATATACATCAAGTCATCAGCATCTGTTAATCAACACAGTAACACAAATCAGGAGCTGTTGGTGAATAGCACAAGTGCTCAGCTATCTGTTAATCAACACAGTAACACAAGTCAGGGGCTGTTGGTAAATAGCACAAGCACTCAGCTATCTGTTAATCAACACAGTAACACAAATCAGGAGCTGTTGGTGAATAGCACAAGTGCTCAGCTATCTGTTAATCAACACAGTAACACAAATCAGGAGCTGTTGGTGAATAGCACAAGTGCTCAGCTATCTGTTAATCAACACAGTAACACAAATCAGGAGCTGTTGGTGAATAGCACAAGTGCTCAGCTATCTGTTAATCAACACAGTAACACAAATCAGGGGCTGTTGGTGAATAGCACAAGTGCTCAGCTATCTGTTAATCAACACAGTAACACAAATCAGGAGCTGTTGGTGAATAGCACAAGTGCTCAGCTATCTGTTAATCAACACAGTAACACAAATCAGGGGCTGTTGGTGTATAGCAAAAGTGCTCAGCTATCTGTTTAACCAACACAGTAACACAAGTCAGGGGCTGTTGGTGTATAGCACAAGTGCTCAGCTATCTGTTTAACCAACACAGTAACACAAGTCAGGGGCTGTTGGTGAATAGCACAAGTGCTCAGCTATCTGTTAATCAACAATTTTATGAAGATGCTCAAATCTTTCATGATAAAAATAAGAAAAATGAGCCTCAAACCATTTATTTCCTCTTATTCAGAGGTCTCATAATATACTAGTTAGCAAAACACTAGAATACCGAAAGTTACGAATAGAAAACCATACAGTGTTCCATGTTTGCTACATAAATTAATATTTCTCTATAAATTAAATTACAGTTTAAACAGATGTTAGATATTTGGGATAGAGAAATATATCATTAATGCATGTAGCAAACATAGAACACTGATATTTGTAATTCACTGAATTTGGTTTTAATCATAAATTGCAAATTCAAAAGTGTTATTTTACTGGTTTTGTTATTCTTGCTAAAGAACACAGGTTTTTCGCAGAAAAGATACAAAGTAACCAAGTTATGGAGGTGAGAGGAGGTCTTTCAGGCAAGACTTCTATTCTTTATGGTAATATAATAGCAAACTTCACAATATAAACAAACAGATACACCATTCCAATCAGAAAAGATACAAAGTAACCAAGTTATGAAGGTGAGAGGAGGTCTTTCAGGCAAGACTTCTATTCTTTGTGATAATATGATAGCAAACTTCATGATATAAACAGATACACCAATCCAATCAGAAAAATACAAGGTAGTGCAGGTTCCTTTGTATAAATAACTGAAAGTTTCATTGAAAAACAAAATACAATGATTATTAAAACTCCAAGTGTTTCTTACTACTGATGAATAGAAATATGTTCTTGTGTTTCTCTTTTCTCAGACCCTTGGAAGTTTACTATGGTTATTCTTTTCTCAGTTCTGTTATTCATCTGCTATTGTCATGTTTATAAACATTATACTTACTTTGTTGTATATACACAATACTTCCCTCTATCCATGTTAAACATAGGTATTTATCACTATTATTAAGCTGATAAAATGTTATATTCCATTCTCTCTTTAAAGTTAATTTTATTAATAGCACTGGTAATAATGTATATAATTTTGTTCTTACTAACTCTTTTTGCATTATTTCTTGATGTACTGATTTTGACTAATATTCAAATATCCTAGCTCGTGATACCCCAAGGTATATTATTGATATTAATGTCAAAAATAACAATAGTAAGGACATTTGATTAAATAAATTATTCAACCAACAAAAATAACAATAGTAAGGACATCTGATTACAGAAATTATTCAACCAAGAAAAATAACAATAGTAAGGACATTTGATTAAAGAAATTATTCAACCAACAAAAATAACAATAGTAAGGACATCTGATTAAAGAAATTATTCAACCAACAAAAATAACAATAGTAAGGACATCTGATTACAGAAATTATTCAACCAACAAAAATAACAATAGTAAGGACATTTGATTAAAGAAATTATTCAACCAACAAAAATAACAATAGTAAGGACATCTGATTAAAGAATTATTCAACCAACAAAAATAACAATAGTAAGGACATTTGATTAAAGAAATTATTCAACCAACAAAAATAACAATAGTAAGGACATCTGATTAAAGAAATTATTCAACCAACAAAAATAACAATAGTAAGGACATCTGATTAAAGAAATTATTCAACCAACAAAAATAACAATAGTAAGGACATCTGATTAAAGAAATTATTCAACCAACAAAAATAACAATAGTAAGGACATTTGATTAAAGAAATTATTCAACCAACAAAAATAACAATAGTAAGGACATTTGATTAAAGAAATTATTCAACCAACAAAAATAACAATAGTAAGGACATTTGATTAAAGAAATTATTCAACCAACAAAAATAACAATAGTAAGGACATCTGATTAAAGAAATTATTCAACCAACAAAAATAACAATAGTAAGGACATCTGATTAAAGAAATTATTCAACCAACAAAAATAACAATAGTAAGGACATCTGATTAAAGAAATTATTCAACCAACAAAAATAACAATAGTAAGGACATCTGATTAAAGAAATTATTCAACCAACAAAAATAACAATAGTAAGGACATTTGATTAAAGAAATTATTCAACCAACAAAAATAACAATAGTAAGGACATTTGATTAAAGAAATTATTCAACCAACAAAAATAACAATAGTAAGGACATCTGATTAAAGAAATTATTCAACCAACAAAAATAACAATAGTAAGGACATCTGATTAAAGAAATTATTCAACCAACAAAAATAACAATAGTAAGGACATATGATTAAAGAAATTATTCAACCAACAAAAATAACAATAGTAAGGACATCTGATTAAAGAAATTATTCAACCAACAAAAATAACAATAGTAAGGACATCTGATTAAAGAAATTATTCAACCAACAAAAATAACAATAGTAAGGACATCTGATTAAAGAAATTATTCAACCAACAAAAATAACAATAGTAAGGACATCTGATTAAAGAAATTATTCAACCAACAAAAATAACAATAGTAAGGACATCTGATTAAAGAAATTATTCAACCAACAAAAATAACAATAGTAAGGACATTTGATTAAAGAAATTATTCAACCAACAAAAATAACAATAGTAAGAACATTTGATTAAAGAAATTATTCAACCAACAAAAATAACAATAGTAAGGACATTTGATTAAAGAAATTATTCAACCAACAAAAATAACAATAGTAAGGACATTTGATTAAAGAAATTATTCAACCAACAAAAATAACAATAGTAAGGACATCTGATTAAAGAAATTATTCAACCAACAAAAATAACAATAGTAAGGACATCTGATTAAAGAAATTATTCAACCAATATATTCTAATTATTGTGAGTTTCAATTTTTTTATGATTTATATTGAGGTTAAACATTACTAGTTACTTTTATTCTTATCTGTATACCTTCTTTGATCAGAAGTTATTTAAAAATGATTCTGAATGTAAAACCTGAAGTATAAATACAATCTATGCACATGAATATTTTCAATTAGTATTTAATTGTGTTTCATAATAATCTGTATTAAAAAGTAATTAAAACTGGTTTCACAGAGATTAACTACTCAACTTAAAAATAATTATGTTACATTAAAAATAAAAAATGAACTTTCTTATCCACACACTTCCAAGTTAACGTTTATAAAATTATTTTCATCTTTCAGACTTTATGTTAATGTACATAACCAACATAAATATACGAGAAACTGAACAGAATTTTCGCATAACTGGATGTATGAAACTTTAGTATTAAATGGTAAATTTCAAGTGATTACTGGGAATATGTAACTTGTAATATTAATATTTGTAAGGAAAGTCATCACTTAAGTTTCACCTTTTAGTTTTAGCATATATACCACCACACAGCTAATATAACTATATTATATTTTTTTAGTTTTGTTACGTACATTTAAGTGAAAGGTTTATTCGTAATACTTATTGTTAAGTTGTTCTCTAATGTGACGGTACAACAACTAAAGTATTTGACACTCTACGACTAGTCAATATGCTCAAGGCTTGGCATTAAACAAACTTACGTCACGTGTATTATATCGTAATTGGGATAAGGTTAATATTTAACTATTAGTACTACTAAAACTATTATTAAAATGTTCACAAATACTTCTTAAACTCATTAATCTTACCGTGTCCGCAACAGTAACAACCTTTCTTTTTATAAATACTTGAATACGAATATTTGTTTGTGTAAGTCATTTGTAAAAAGCAAATATTTTAAATTCCAGCGTCCCTAGGTGTTGAACTTATAAATGATGTACACTGACTCCCTCTACGTAGACTACTTCGAAGTTCTGACGACAGTTTAAAACTTACGTAATTTTTTTCACGCATGCGTATGTAGACCAAAGCGTATAAAATTGAAGACGAATATAAGAACAAGTTACACTCGCACGATTACTTACTATTATCACAATATACATTTAGAGAGGTTGATTTAATAAAACATTGTTTGTTTGTTTTATATTAATATTTCTCGACTGTTTCAAGTCGCTGCGTGCCTTGCGACATCAACTATCTTATCCGAGCCTAGCAACAGATAACCGTGTGTATGTGTGCGTTCGTCAGTTTTGAGAGCTTGTAATTAACTCTAATTTACGGATATAGTAATTTGGTGACTAACACATACAGATATTTATAATATTACACACGTAGTTAACTAAGTAAACATTTAATAGCTGTAGTCCGATATGAATAGAAAGCATTTTTGTAGCAACTAAAATTAATAATGAGTGACAAATTAATGTGAAACTTAATAGTTTAACTAAAAAGGAAAAATAAATAACACACTATTTGCATGATTCAAAGAACCTGGTTATCTTTGAAAAGAAAATTTACTAAAAATCGATATACCAACTGAAGTTTACGCTTGGTTATATTTGAATACGAAAATCATCACAAACTGAAATGTATTTTCTTGTTAAACACAAAACCATACAGTGGGCTATATATATATATGTATGCTGTGACCAGCGGATCTGATTTGATGTTATAAGTACTGACGTACCACTGTGGGGAATAAACCGACATACCAATCGGCGCGTAGCTTTGATTTTGTTTGAAAATACTGTTACGCCAATAATTAAATATCGTTGTTTATAAACTGAATAACTTATAGATACATAGAAACATTAAAAGTAGAAAAATGCATTTGTATGATTTAAAACATCTAATCAGCTTCATGTGATTTGGGGTGTCAGTCTTTAAAATATAAAGTCATATATTCCCTCCATTACAAAATATTAACCAACTAATTAATACGTTTCACGCATTATTTAAAGAATCTATTCTCGTAAATTATATTTTGAATGTTGCAATTTGTTATATAGAGGGAGTTGCGGGTCATTCGTGATAGGACCATTCAGAAATGGGCAAAATATGTAGAACAAGGCTTAGTTATAAAATACGAGTGTTCCAGTCAATTGGAAGTTAGTGGTAAATATGGAAATGTAAATAGAGTTAAGACGTTTAGCTAGTGTTGTTTCAGAGCTATTTTAACAAACTAATAAAATGATTTATACAGTCATTATATCAGTTATGTTGTACAAATAAATTTGTTAGTTCTAGACTGTTATGGGAATTTATACGTTGTTTGACATGTGGCCCTACAAAACATTTACGACAGCGAACAAGCGTTTGAGCTTGTGGAAACATTAAAGGAAAAAAAAACAAACAATCTAATTTGTTATAATTTAAGTGTACTGGATGGACTTTCGAATAATTTTAAAATAATTTAACAGACTTGCCAACGAAAGAAAAATGATACAACACTATTAAACCTCCTAATTAAACAGTTTTTATTCACGATTTTTTATATATTCACAAATCTATTTTTTGTGTGTTTAGAACATTGTTGTTGTTGAATTAAGGACAAAGCTACACAATGGGCTATCTGTGCTCTGCCCACCACGGGTATCGAAACCCGGATTTTAGCGTGTAAGTCCGCAGACATACCGCTGAGCCACTGGGGGGCATGTTTAGAACAAAGGCCCCCCAGTGGCTCAGCGGTATGTCTGCGGACTTACACGCTAAAATCCGGGTTTTGATACCCGTGGTGGGCAGAGCACAGATAGCCCATTGTGTAGCTTTGTGCTTAATTAAAAAACAAAACAAAAACAAATAGAACAAAGATCAATATAAACATTCAGAGTAAAGCATTAAGCTAATATCTGGATTTTTAATGTGATATTAATTAAACGTGTACTCGCAAAACTTCCATTTTCTTTTTTATACATTTATTTACAAAAAGCTAAAACTGCCCTGTTGATAAAAGGCAGGTTATATAAGTACTTAGCATATAATTACTAGAAAGGAAGAAATATAAAAATAATAACATGCTTTAAGTGAAATTGTATTTGTCGTGGGAGTCGAAATAAAAGAAATTAAGTGAGAAATGCTCCCTTCCACTGATTTGTTTGTTTGGAATTTCGCACAAAGCTACTCGAGGGCTATCTGTGCTAGCCGTCCCTAATTTAGCAGTGTAAGACTAGAGGGAAGGCAGCTAGTCATCACTACCCGCCGCCAATTCTTGGGCTACTCTTTTACCAACGAATAGTGGGATTGACTGTAACATTATAACGCCCCCACGGCTGGGAGGGCGAGCATGTTTGGCGCGAACCCGCGACCCTCGGATTACGAGTCGCGTTCCTTAACTCGCCTGGCGATGCCAGGCCTCTCGTCTTACTCTGCTAAATTCGGGATCGCTAGCGCAGATAGCCCTCGAATAGCTTTGCGCGAAATTCAAAACAAATCGAACCACAGTGAAGAGCAAAACAAGGACGCGGATTACTTACTGAAATTCACACCATAATGTTATTGTGCACAAACGGGTTTCTGCTTTTTACACCGCCCTTTTAGTCACGCTGTTTGGAGAAAAGAGAAATTGGTAAACATGCTTGACTCACCGTTTCCTAAAGCAACACCAGGGACATCTGTGAATCAGTATCGGCTGTTACCATGTTAAATGTAGTCATTTCGGGGTTGTTTAAGAATAGTGTAAGAGTTTCTAACTGGTAGATGTAACTCCAGAATAAAGAACAACTTGTCTCAATATATCAGTCGAACCAGAAACCCATTCATTCCACTCCGTTTGTTAAAAGCGTGTTTGGACAAAGATGTTTCGGTTTGGGGTATGTGAAGTCCTGTTAACACTGTTTGTGTCCACGAGTGTTTTATCGTGATTTTCTCTTTCGAACGTTTTTAGTTCGTTTCTTAATGTGTTTTTTTAATTGTTTAATGTTAATCTATTGTTTCCGTAGTTTGTGTCCTCCCTTAATTACAATTACTATTTATGTACGTAATGGCCACGAGTACATGTTTATTTTGGTATTGTTTTGTGTGTGTGTATGTAAGGATTTCTGTGCAGCATGTGTATTACAGACGACACTTTGTTATGGATGTAAGTTATTATATGTTTTAAATACGGTCAGGACTAATTTCTTCATTTAACCCTTAAACAATGGGATTGTAGATTGTATCATCAATTGACGATGGCCAACGTTTAAAGATTAAGCAGTTATGATCTAATTCATATAATAATTCACTTTTGTGGCAATTTATGCGAAACAATTTAGTGAACTACGTAGGAGTCTATCGGATATTGTTTCTAAATTTGTACATAAAAGTGTTCAGAATTTGATGTGGTAAACTTTGGTACTTTATACGTAAGGGATTTTTATTTTTGTAATTCGTTTTATTACACGTGTCGATGTCACGTTTACTGAGAAGTTCCATGTACATTATGTGTATTTTCATTGTGCTACAGGCTGACTCCTAGAGAAGTTCCACGTACATTATGTGTATTTTCATTATGTTACAGGCTGACTCCTGGAGAAGTTCCACGTACATTATGTGTATTTTCATTATGCTACAGGCTGACTCCTAGAGAAGTTCCACGCACATTATGTGTATTTTAATCCGGTAGTTTTGGCAGTATCCGACGATCTGTGGCTGCTATTGGAGGTACATTTCCTGATCCTTTTCTAGGCCCCGCGTGGTTACGTGGTTAAGGCACTCGACACGTAACCCGAGGGTGGCGGGTTCAATTCCCCGTCACACCAAATATGCTCGCCCTTTTAGTCGTGGGGGTGTTATAAAGTTACGGTCAATCCCACAATTCGTTGGTTAAAGAGTAGCCCAAGAGTTGGCGGTGGGTGGTGATGACTAGCTGCCTTCCCTCTAGTCTTACACTGTTAAATTAGGGATGGCTAGCACAGATAGCCCTCACGTAGCTTTGTGCGAAATTCAAAACAAACAAACCTAATTAATCATCCTATGTTTGAAGGAAGAGGTTAACGAAACGTGACCCTCCTGGGTATATAAACTTCAATACCCAATTACCCTTAAAATAGAGAGAGAGCTCCGATGTTTGGATGTTCAAATAAAGACCGTCCTCTCATGGTATGGTGTGTATGCATTTAAATGCAACAAAAGGTTTTTAATAATGTCGTCATTACTAATCCACTATATATTTTATTTTCACTTTGTTAATTCAGGTTTTATTATTTTTGTATTTATTTATTCATTAAGTATAGAGTCCATGCTATTTATATCTCTGAATTTTACGTGCACCGTGTCATTTAGCAAGTAAAATAAGGGTTTCGTGCCAAAACGCTCGTATTTACTTTGGAGAGGTTTATTTTGTATATTATAACTTAAAAACTGTTTATTTGTATGTTAAGATGTTTCTTTAGGCTTCTTTCAATGGGAGGACAAACCCTTACAATTAAATGTCTACATTTGTGTCCAAGTTCTTGAAGCAGAAATCTAAGCGTCAGATTTCAAACTTTGCTGTCATCTGTACGTTAAGTAAAATAACACAAAATTATTAAATAATGTATAATAAAGGTAACAATAAACAGGAGTGCATGGCTAACAAATACAACCTTGACGGTATTGCGTTACTCACTGGCTCGAACAATAATTTTATTATTATTCCAAGAAACCTGTTTTTAGTGCATATGTGTGTATATAACAACATTCAAAACAAGCACGATGTTTTCTAACAAACACTGTATCTGATAGCTAGGAAAAAAGAATTGACCGTTTGAAGTTAAAGTAACGCACAATGTATGATGTACAAAAATTTATAATACTGTCATAAAGTAGGCCACTTTTAATCATTCTAATAATATTGTTTTGAGTTTCATACGAAGCTGTTCAAGGACTATCTACTCTAGCCGTCCCTAATTTAGATAGAGGGAAGGCACTTAGTCAACACTACCCTCCGCCAACTCTTGGACTACTCCTTAGCAAACGAACAGCGAGATTTATCATGATACTCTGATGTTCCCATGGCTCAAAAGGTAAGCATCTTTTTGGTGATGGGGATTCGAACCCATATTGCAAAAGGTCTGAAACAAAAGACACTAACACTGGGAGCATGACGGGAATATCGCGGTACCGGGACGTGTACATCTACAGCACGAGATCCCTTGTCACGTGCTTCACGTAACTTGATAACTTATTTTTGTAAGCTAAATTTCATCCAAGTGTTGCGAAAGCATGTAATGTCAATATCAAATGATCATAAAATATTATAGATGTATTTATATTATGTTTTCCCTTCTATCATGCACACCAGCTTTCGTACTTATATTACTAACACCAGTTTACACCCAAAGGAAACTGACATATAGTAGAATACTTTGATTACAATACACACGAAACTGTAACATCAAAAACCACACGTGCGTGCCTTTTTAGGAAAAATACTTACATAGAAACTTCTTAGACGTCATGTTCTTCACGTTTTAATCTCCAGGTTTCTACATGGTGTCACTTCTGTTGGTGTTTGCAAGCTTGTACAGTAAAGACAGGTCTTCTATAAAAACCTGTAAAACAGTTAACACATTTTAGTTGTTCGATATACTGCATCAAAATAACAGCTTCATACTGGAAACAGACGGACCATGCAGAAGTGTTAGTTGTTCAAAATGGTAAATAGGCGGAGTCTTTAACTGTATTATTGTTGTTGGTCCATATCTATGTACGATTTGAAGATTATGTAACCCTGAAGCTATTCATTTACTCTGCTGAATTATTCATACCTGTTTAAAATATCAAACATGAATACATTATGTGTGAGTTACTTCCCCCACTTTATAAGATGCTGAGAAATTTGATTTTTTAAATATGGGATATTAGCATCATTTGTACAGTCGTCCATTAATTAATAATCGTGTGACAAACCCACGACATACTTCTGTGAACTTCCCAGAGAGGTGTTTAACTGTAGTTAAACTTCAGGTTTTGTTTTGTGGGTAAAAATGGAACTGAAAGTAAAGAATAATATGTTACTGATCAATCACACAACATCTGCCTTACCATCCAGTGCAGACGAAGCCTTTCGCAAAGTACCAGAGTTCATCAGACGAGCTGGAATACGAAAAGACATATGCGAAGTAGGTAGTACCTTGCACACATTAAGAAACGTGGTTTGTGTTCGATCATTCGTCTGTCTACTGTTTAAAAAGCTGTGAACACCGACAAAGCGAAACATTTACTTTTGAAACGACGGAAGAACAGACATGTTTATAACACACTGTATCTCACGAGTAGAACTTTCTAGAGTAAGTTGTTATAAATTAATAGTGTTATTGTCACATTTCAAAATGTTACGTAACTTAAAGAGTGCAAAAAGGGGATTCTTTAACACGACTGTTGAACAATTAATTTTCGAGGTACAAGTTCTTCAGAGCTTTGGCTCTGTTTGAAACACAACTTCCCTTTCTAAAGTCCATGTGATAAATTACCTTTAATTTTTACCATCATTGTGGACGGGTACCTACCTTTACTTGTATATATAACCAATTTTCATAAGTCAGATCACCCAGTTGAGCTGTGACTATTATCAGTTTTATGAAAGTCATTTAAAAATGCGGTATTTTTGAAGTAAGAATTAATAAACATTATTTATCCTACTTTATCACTTTACTATTATTTTATCATTCACGAGAACAAGCGAACCATAAATTTAAAACATACACAAAATGACAGTTGTGAAGACTTTGTATTTTGTAGTAATGTCCCTTATCTCTCTTACCTGCCTGGCATGGCCGAGCGCGTTAAGGCGTGCACTCGTAATCCGAGGGTCGCGCTAAACATGCTCGCCCTCCCAGCCGTGGGGGTGTATAATGTGACGGTCAATCCCACATTTCGTTTGTAAAAGAGTAGCCCAAGAGTTGGCGGTGGGTGGTGATGACTAGCTGCCTTCCCTCTAGTCTTACACTGCTAAATTAGGGACGGCTAGCACAGATAGCCCTCGAGTAGCTTTGTGCGAAATTCCAAAAACAAACTCTCTTACCTTAAGACTTAAATAACACTAATTATGTGTAGGCGATATTAAACACCATCGTTGTATTTTGTAGTAATGTCCCTTACCTCTGTTACTTTAAAATTAAAAGAACATTAATTACATGCAGGCCTATATTAAACACCATCGTTGTATTTGTAGTAATGTCCTTTATCTATGTTACTTTAAAACTTAAATAACATTAGTTATATGTAGCCTTATATTAAACATGTTTTTGTATCTCCAACAACTTAGTTTTTCATATGCTTTACATATATTACATTGTATCCTTTCAAATGAAAATATAGTTAATACATTGTCACATAAACACTAAAGTAGACTTGAGTTTGACACAATATAGAAGCTACTATCACATTTTACTCTTATCGATGAAATTTATGATTTTGTTTCTCTCCTAAGCCAGATCTTGTAAACTAGTTACAGCTTCAAGTTTTCTTCTTACCTGTCCTTAAGCCACACACACTGGAGTTTAGTGAATATCCGCACACTACCTGTCCTTAAGCTACACACACCGGAGTTTAGTGAATATCCGCACACTACCTGTCCTTAAGCTACCGATACTGCAGTTTAGTCAATATCCGCACACTACCTGTACTTAAGATACTGACACTGGAGTTTAGTGAATATCCGCACACATTTTTAACAACCCTCCAGATCAGCATGTTTAGATCGTGAATCTAATGATTGAATAATCTACACTTCATTGCCGCAATGTTCTGAAACAAAGAAACAAATTTCACACATGTTACTGCGCTAGTCTGAAGAGAGTTCACACTGGTTTGACCAGCTGATGATGAACTTTGACACTGATCTGACCACCTTCCTTTTCCATTCAGTTCTCGTGGTCTTCATTGTCTCATGGTATTATGTCACGTTTCGATTTAATGATTATAAATCATTGTTATTTGGTTACCATGGTGTCATTGTCACAAAATCTGTTTTGTATTTATCGAAATCCTTAAACTAAAATTTAAAAGGTGTTGTTGTGACAAGTTGCATCAGAGGTGGACCATGTCGTCACGCACGTGGCTTTAACAGAAAAAAAAAACGTGTTTGTATGTATTTTCCTTTTGCATGGACCGACGAATAGCTTGAGGGATATTAAAGAGATGACGGACAACGTTACGGTAAAATTACCCACATCACCAAACATTGACCTAAACAACCGCAAAGAGAGAACGCGCTCATCTACTTTGTTGTCGTTGGTTCATGAAACGAAAAATGGCCGTAGGTGTATGTTCATCTGAAATTATTGTGCTGACGGACATAAACTTCGGTCATTTACACAAAATTACTTTTGTACCGTGAGACGAGGGTAGGAGTTGATGCAATTGAATATTTTCATAAATAAATGTAACAAAAATAACGGTTCTTGTTCTGTGTATATTAAACGTTTTTACAAGTCACGCGGGATGTATAGAGTTCTCTGGACTTCTACAAGAAAAAACACACACACAAGCCTGAAGGTTCTATACTTTACAATAATAAGGGTTCCTTTTGTATAAATAACGCATACAGGTTATCAAATATCGACAAATTGCCGTAATCTTAATACTAAATGCTTTAAATCAGATAGTTTGTAAACTGAGTTCTTTCTAACTAGTGAGACCTCTGGAGGAAACTCTATTGAGGTTAGGGGAAGTTTTTCTCCGACTGTGTAAAGAATAAGGTATAACGCCCCCTGGTTTTGATTACACCTTCATTAAGCCATTAAATTAGAGCACAATCCACGAATGTAAGAATTTATTGGTGACTAAATTTTAATAAATGAATTACTGAATGGGACAGTAATGTTACTATTAATAAAAAGTGTGTGTGTATCTTTTCTTATAGCAAAGCCACATCGGACTACCTGCAGAGTCCACCGAGAGGAATCGAATCCCTGATTTTAGTGTCTTAAATCCGTAGACTTACCACTGTCCCTGCGGGGGACATAACTGAAAAAACCCTCGTCTCAGTGATTATAGTTTAAATAATGACAGTAAAACGGGTACAAAAGTAAACGGTGTATAACTAAGATGTAAGTCTATGCATTGAGCTTCTGTACTGTTTGAAATACACAGATCACCAAGTCTGTGGCTGAATGAGACAAACTTGCACTGAAACCACTCACTAATCTGAATAGTTTGAAAATATTTACTGATCTTTAATTACCTCAAATAATTATTTTTCGTACTACAATCTAATGCATAATAATCCATACTCATATCTCGTGCTAACAGATCTAATTTTGTGTTAGGCACTCTTTTTATTTTCCAACACGACACCTAGTGGTAAAACTATACGTTACAAACTATTCATTCTTTCAAATGAAAGACGTAGTTTGCTCTTGTCGGATTTTTAATTGTTTTTGGTCTCCTTACGGTTTAAGAGGGCATTAAACTACTATGTGAGAAATATTTAATAAATACTTACACACAGTTTGTCTTCTGCCAGATGATTGAATTCGCCGTTAAAACCACACTTTGTAACAGTACAACCAAACCAACCCGAAACACGTACAAGTGTGTTGTTACGTTTCTATGGTGAGGATTACCAGTGCATTGCTGGAATTAATTATATCCGTTTTGACAACGCCATCTATAGACGCATTATATTTTACAAATAAGTGGGGCGTGCTGTATCAACAAATTCCATATTACCGTCATAAGATGTTCCAGATGATATTTTATTTCATTGTAATTACGATGGATCATTACATAAAAAGGTTTTTCCAGTTCCTGGTTAAGCCTGCAAGATGATCACATGAAATAGATAACATATAAGAAAACTTGTCTGTGTAACACGGTTCAACACTTTTCGATGAGGTCACTGTACGCCACGCTAAGCACGTGACAGAGTATTAAAGGACACCTTATCTCGTATAAGTATTGCACGTGCTGAAATCGTTTGTTTAGGTAATGTACGAGCTGTAATAATGCAAGTGATACATTTTGTAACATACACGAATTGAATAGTTTGACGTTTATAGTATTAACAGACAAGTTACTATTCATAACTTAATTTGAAGTATTAATTCCTCATTCAAGTAGAGAATTTCACGTACTTTTCATGACAAAACTTAAAACGTTTCGTGAATCTTTAAGACTGTGCTAAAAATTTATAAAATGACTTCAAACTTTACCTGTAGAATTCTTACACCAAAAAATATAAATAAACAAGAAACTTCCAAAGCGTTATATGACAGTGGAGAGAAACAAAAATAACACGAAGAGTTTTGCAATCCTTTCTGTGGAGTGACTGTATTAATGTATTAATTGTTATTACTGTCCTTTCTGTGGAGTGACTGTATTAATGTATTAATTGTTATTATTGTCCTTTCTGTGGAGTGACTGTATTAATGTATTAATTGTTATTACTGTCCTTTCTGTGGAGTGACTGTATTAATGTATTAATTGTTATTACTGTCCTTTCTGTGGAGTGACTGTATTAATGTATTAATGGGGTTATTACTGTCCTTTCTGTGGAGTGACTGTATTAATGTATTAATTGTTATTACTATCCTTGTCTGTGGAGTGACTGTATTAAATGAATTATTGTTATTACTGTCCTTTCTGTGGAGTGACTGTATTAATGTATTAATTGTTTATACTGTCCTTTCTGTGGAGTGACTGTATTAATGTATTAATTGTTATTACTGGCCTTTCTGTGGAGTGATTGTATTAATATATAATTGTTATTACTGTCCTTTCTGTGGAGTAACTGTATTAATGTATTAATTGTTATTACTGTCCTTTCTGTGGAGTGATTGTATTAATATATTAATTGTTATTACTGTCCTTTCTGTGGAGTGACTGTATTAATGTATTAATTGTTATTACTGTCCTTTCTGTGGAGTGACTGTATTAATGTATTAATTGTTATTACTGTCCTTTCTGTGGAGTGATTGTATTAATGTATTAATTGTTATTACTGTCCTTTCTGTGGAGTGACTGTATTAATGTATTAATTGTTATTACTGTCCTTTCTGTGGAGTGACTGTATTAATGTATTAATTGTTATTACTGTCCTTTCTGTGGAGTGATTGTATTAATGTATTAATTGTTATTACTGTCCTTTCTGTGGAGGATTGTATTAATGTAATTAATTGTTATTACTGTCCTTTCTGTGGAGTGATTGTATTAATGTATTAATGGTTATTATATTAATTGTTATTACTGTCCTTTCTGTGGAGTGACTGTATTAATGTATTAATTGTTATTACTGTCCTTTCTGTGGAGTGACTGTGTTAATGTATTAATTGTTATTACTGTCCTTTCTGTGAAGTGATTGTGTTAATGTATTAATTGTTATTACTGTCCTTTCTGTGGAGTGACTGTATTAATGTATTAATTGTTATTACTGTCCTTTCTGTGGAGTGACTGTATTAATGTATTAATTGTTATTACTGTCCTTTCTGTGGAGTGACTGTATTAATGAATTAATTGTTATTACTGTCCTTTCTGTGGCGTGACTGTATAAATGTATTAATTGTTATTACTGTCCTTTCTGTGGAGTGATTGTATTAATGTATTAATTGTTATTACTGTCCTTTCTGTGGAGTGACTGTATTAATGTATTAATTGTTATTACTGTCCTTTCTGTGGAGTGACTGTATTAATGTATTAATTGTTATTACTATCCTTTCTGTGGAGTGACTGTATTAATGAATTAATTGTTATCACTATCCTTTCTGTGGAGTGACTGTATTAATGTATTAATTGTTATTACTATCCTTTCTGTGGAGTGACTGTATTAATGAATTAATTGTTATTACTGTCCTTTCTGTGGAGTGACTGTATTAATGAATTAATTGTTATTACTATCCTTTCTGTGGAGTGACTGTATTAATGTATTAATTGTTATTACTGTCCTTTCTGTGGAGTGATTGTATTAATATATTAATTGTTATTACTGTCCTTTCTATGAAGTGACTGTATTTATGTATTAATTGTTATTACTATCATTTCTGTGGAGTGACTGTATTAATGTATTAATTGTAATTACTGTCCTTTCTGTGGAGTGACTGTATTAATGTATTAATTGTTATTACTGTCCTTTCTGTGGAGTGACTGTATTAATGTATTAATTTTTCTTACTGTCCTTTCTATGAAGTGACTGTATTAATGAATTAATTGTTATTACTGTCCTTTCTGTGGAGTGACTGTATTAATGTATTAATTGTGTTTACTGTCCTTTCTGTGGAGTTATTGTATTAATGTATTAATTGTTATTACTGTCCTTTCTGTGGAGTGACTGTATTAATGAATTAATTGTTATTACTATCCTTTCTGTGGAGTGACTGTATTAATGTATTAATTGTTATTACTGTCCTTTCTGTGAAGTGATTGTGTTAATGTATTAATTGTTATTACTGTCCTTTCTGTGGAGTGACTGTATTAATGTATTAATTGTTATTACTGTCCTTTCTGTGGAGTGACTGTATTAATGAATTAATTGTTATTACTGTCCTTTCTGTGGCGTGACTGTATTAATGTATTAATTGTTATTACTGTCCTTTCTGTGGAGTAACTGTATTAATGTATTAATTGTTATTACTGTCCTTTCGGTGGAATGATTGTATTAATTGTTATTACTGTCCTTTCTGTGGAGTAGCTGTATTAATGTATTAATTGTTATTAATATCCTTTCTGTGGAGTGACTGTATTAATGTATTAATTGTTATTATTTTACACCAGATGATCGTGATTTCTAATGCCACGTAAAAATTAGAACTGATGCCAGTATAATAGATTTACATGCACAAACAATGTTCTCTAGATGTTTGGATGATAGGTTTACATAGACAAACAATGTTCTGTAGATGTTTGGATGATAGGTTTACATAGACAAACAATGTTCTGTAGGTGTTTGGATGATAGGTTTACAAAGACAAACAATGTACTGTATGTGTTTGGATGATAGGTATACATAGACAAACAATGTTCTGTAGATATTTAGATGACAGGTTTACATACACAAACAATGTTCTGTAGATGTTTGGATGATAGGTTTACATAGACAAACAATGTTCTGTAGATGTTTGGATGATAGGTATACATAGACAAACAATGTTCTGTAGATGTTTGGATGATAGGTTTACAAAGACAAACAATGTTCTGTAGATATTTAGATGACAGGTTTATATGGACAAACAATGTTCTGTAGATGTTTGGATGACAGGTTTACATACACAAAAAATGTTCTGTAGATGTTTGGATGATAGGTTTACAAAGACAAACAATGTTCTGTAGATGTTTGGATGACAGGTTTACATACACAAAAAATGTTCTGTAGATGTTTGGATGATAGGTTTACAAAGACAAACAATGTTCTGTAGATGTTTGGATGATAGGTTTACAAAGACAAACAATGTTCTGTAGGTGTTTGGATGATAAATTTACACAGACTAAAGATGTTCTTGGTAATGCTTATTATCTTCAGATAATATTTTCCCAATTCTTGGTTTTTATCTCCATCTGGTCACTATAGTTACCAATTCAGAATACTGCGTGACTTATTTGTTTTCCTACAGCTGACGACGAGATTCCCTGATCTCTTAAAGCTGATGAGGGTTGAAACTTGTAACTTATAAACCAGGTTTCGATACCCGTGGTATGAACAACACAAGTCGGCCGTCAAGCAGTTGGGCTTAACAAACAAGCACCAAACATACTCGCCCTTTTAGCCATAGGAGCGTTATAAAGTGAGGGTCACTCCCAGCATTCGTTGATAAAAGAGTAGCCCAAACGTTCGCGGTGGTTGACTAGCTACCTTCCCTCTAGTCTTACGCTGCTAAATAAGAGACGTCTAGCACAGATAGCAATTGTATACTTCTGCGCGAAATAAAAAAAAATAATGTTAACAAAAAAACGCAACCCTGTTACTTCATAAATAATGTAATAAAAACACCAAAGCTGTAAATGAAAACCCAAAAGTGGTTGGTAATAATGGTGGATAAACGAAAACCATGGTCTGGTTAACAACTTAATGAACATATACTGTAACATTCTTATCTACTAAATGAACATCTACTGTAACATTCTTATCAATACCAGTCTTAACTACGGTATGAACATCTTTTATAACATTCTTATCAATACCAGTCTTAACTACTAAATGAACATCTACTGTAACATTCTTATCAATACCAGTCTTAACTACTGTATGAACATCTTTTATAACATTCTTATCAATACCAGTCTTAACTACTGAATGAACATCTACTGTAACATTCTTATCAATACCAGTCTTAACTACTAAATGAACAATTACTGTAACATTCTTATCAATACCAGTCTTAACTACTGTATGAACATCTGTTATAACATTCTTATCAATACCAGTCTTAACTACTGAATGAACATCTACTGTAACATTCTTATCAATACCAGTCTTAACTACTGAATGAACATCTAATGTAACATTCTTATCAATACCAGTCTTAACTACTAATTGAACATCTACTGTAACATTCTTATCAATACCAGTCTTAACTACGGTATGAACATCTTTTATAACATTCTTATCAATACCAGTATTAACTACTGAATGAACATCTTTTATAACATTCTTATCAATACTAGTCTTAACTACTGAATCAACATCTACAGTAACATTCTTATCAATACCAGTCTTAACTACTGAATGAACATCTACTGTAACATTCTTATCAATACCAGTCTTAACTACTAAATCAACATCTACTGTAACATTCTTATCAATACCAGTCTTAACTACTGAATGAACATCTTTTATAACATTCTTATCAATACCAGTCTTAACTACCGAATGAACATCTACTGTAACATTCTTATCAATACCAGTCTTAACTACTGAATCAACATCTACTGTAACATTCTTATCAATACCAGTCTTAACTACTAACTGAACATCTACTGTAACATTCTTATCAATACTAATATTAATTACTGAATGAATATGTACTGTAACATTCTTATCAATACCAGTCTTACTTACTAAATGAACATCTACTGTAACATTCTTATCAATACCAGTCTTAACTACTGAATGAACATCTACTGTAACATTCTTATTAATACCAGTCTTAACTACTAAATGAACATCTACTGTAACATTCTTATCAATACCAGTCTTAACTACTGAATGAACATCTTTTATAACATTCTTATTAATACCAGTCTTAACTACTGAATGAACATCTACTGTAACATTCTTATCAATACCAGTCTTAACTACTGAATGAACATCTACTGTAACATTCTTATCAATACCAGTCTTAACTACTAACTGAACATCTACTGTAACATTCTTATCAATACCAGTCTTAACTACTGAATGAACATCTACTGTAACATTCTTATCAATACCAGTCTTAACTACTGAATAAACATCTACTGTAACATTCTTATCAATACCAGTCTTAACTACTGAATGAACATCTACTGTAACATTCTTATTAATACCAGTCTTAACTACTAAATGAACATCTACTGTAACATTCTTATCAATACCAGTCTTAACTACTGAATGAACATCTTTTATAACATTCTTATTAATACCAGTCTTAACTACTGAATGAACATCTACTGTAACATTCTTATCAATACAAGTCTTAACTACTGAATGAACATCTACTGCAACATTCTTATCAATACCAGTCTTAACTACTAAATGAACATCTACTGTAACATTCTTATCAATACCAGTCTTAACTACTAAATGAACATCTTTTATAACATTCTTATCAATACCAGTCTTAACTACTGTATGAACATCTTTTATAACATTCTTATCAATACCAGTCTTTACTACTGAATGAACATCTACTGTAACATTCTTATCAATACCAGTCTTAACTACTAATTGAACATCTACTGTAACATTCTTATCAATACAAGTCTTAACTACTGAATGAACATCTACTGTAACATTCTTATCAATACCAGTCTTAACTACTAAATGAACATCTAGTGTAACATTCTTATCAATACCAGTCTTAACTACTGAATGAACATCTACTGTAACATTCTTATCAATACCAGTCTTAACTACTGAATGAACATCTTTTATAACATTTTTTATCAATACCAGTCTTAACTACTAATTGAACATCTACTGTAACATTCTTATCAATACCAGTCTTAACTACGGTATGAACATCTTTTATAACATTCTTATCAATACTAGTCTTAACTACTGAATCAACATCTACAGTAACATTCTTATCAATAACAGTCTTAACTACTGAATGAACATCTACTGTAACATTCTTATCAATACCAGTCTTAACTACTAAATCAACATCTACTGTAACATTCTTATCAATACCAGTCTTAACTACTGAATGAACATCTACTGTAACATTCTTATCAATACCAGTCTTAACTACTGAATGAACATCTACTGTAACATTCTTATCAATACCAGTCTTAACTACTAATTGAACATCTACTGTAACATTCTTATCAATACCAGTCTTAACTACTGAATAAACATCTACTGTAACATTCTTATCAATACCAGTCTTAACTACTAAATAAACATCTACTGTAACATTCTTATCAATACCAGTCTTAACTACTGAATGAACATCTTTTATAACATTCTTATTAATACCAGTCTTAACTACTGAATGAACATCTACTGTAACATTCTTATCAATACAAGTCTTAACTACTGAATGAACATCTACTGCAACATTCTTATCAATACCAGTCTTAACTACTGAATGAACATCTTTTATAACATTCTTATTAATACCAGTCTTAACTACTGAATGAACATCTACTGTAACATTCTTATCAATACAAGTCTTAACTACTGAATGAACATCTACTGCAACATTCTTATCAATACCAGTCTTAACTACTAAATGAACATCTACTGTAACATTCTTATCAATACCAGTCTTAACTACTAAATGAACATCTTTTATAACATTCTTATCAATACCAGTCTTAACTACTGTATGAACATCTTTTATAACATTCTTATCAATACCAGTCTTAACTACTGAATGAACATCTACTGTAACATTCTTATCAATACCAGTCTTAACTACTAAATGAACATCTACTGCAACATTCTTATCAATACCAGTCTTAACTACTAAATGAACATCTACTGTAACATTCTTATCAATACCAGTCTTAACTACTAAATGAACATCTTTTATAACATTCTTATCAATACCAGTCTTAACTACTGTATGAACATCTTTTATAACATTCTTATCAATACCAGTCTTAACTACTAATTGAACATCTACTGTAACATTCTTATCAATACTAGTCTTAACTACTGAATGAATATGTACTGTAACATTCTTATCAATACCAGTCTTACTTACTAAATGAACATCTACTGTAACATTCTTATCAATACCAGTCTTAACTATTGAATGAACATCTTTTATAACATTCTTATCAATACCAGTCTTAACTACTGAATGAACATCTACTGTAACATTCTTATCAATACCAGTCTTAACTACTGAATAAACATCTACTGTAACATTCTTATCAATACCAGTCTTAACTACTGAATGAACATCTACTGTAACATTCTTATCAATACCAGTCTTAACTACTGAATGAACATCTACTGTAACATTCTTATCAATACCAGTCTTAACTACTAAATGAACATCTACTGTAACATTCTTATCAATACCAGTCTTAACTACTGAATGAACATCTACTGTAACATTCTTATCAATACAAGTCTTAACTACTGAATGAACATCTACTGCAACATTCTTATCAATACCAGTCTTAACTACTAAATGAACATCTTTTATAACATTCTTATCAATACCAGTCTTAACTACTGTATTAACATCTTTTATAACATTCTTATCAATACCAGTCTTTACTACTGAATGAACATCTACTGTAACATTCTTATCAATACCAGTCTTAACTACTAATTGAACATCTACTGTAACATTCTTATCAATACAAGTCTTAACTACTGAATGAACATCTACTGTAACATTCTTATCAATACCAGTCTTAACTACTAAATGAACATCTTTTATAACATTCTTATCAATACCAGTCTTAACTACTGTATGAACATCTTTTATAACATTCTTATCAATACCAGTCTTTACTACTGAATGAACATCTACTGTAACATTCTTATCAATACCAGTCTTAACTACTAATTGAACATCTACTGTAACATTCTTATCAATACAAGTCTTAACTACTGAATGAACATCTACTGTAACATTCTTATTAATACCAGTCTTAACTACTAAATGAACATCTAGTGTAACATTCTTATCAATACCAGTCTTAACTACTGAATGAACATCTACTGTAACATTCTTATCAATACCAGTCTTAACTACTGAATGAACATCTTTTATAACATTTTTTATCAATACCAGTCTTAACTACTAATTGAACATCTACTGTAACATTCTTATCAATACAAGTCTTAACTACTGAATGAACATCTACTGCAACATTCTTATTAATACCAGTCTTAACTACTAAATGAACATCTAGTGTAACATTCTTATCAATACCAGTCTTAACTACTGAATGAACATCTACTGTAACATTCTTATCAATACCAGTCTTAACTACTGAATGAACATCTTTTATAACATTTTTTATCAATACCAGTCTTAACTACTAATTGAACATCTACTGTAACATTCTTATCAATACAAGTCTTAACTACTAAAAGAACTTCTACTGTAACATTCTTATCAATACCAGTCTTAATTACTAAATGAACATCTACTGTAACATTCTTATCAATACCAGTCTTAACTACTGAATCAACATCTACTGTAACATTCTTATCAATACCAGTCTTAACTACTGAATGAACTTGTACTGTAACATTCTTATCAATACCAGTCTTAATTACTAAATGAACATCTACTGTAACATTCTTATCAATACCAGTCTTAACTACTGAATCAACATCTACTGTAACATTCTTATCAATACCAGTCTTAAGTACTGAATGAACTTCTACTGTAACATTCTTATCAATACCAGTCTTAACTACTAAATGAACATCTACTGTAACATTCTTATCAATACCAGTCTTAACTACTAAATGAACATCTTTTATAACATTCTTATCAATACCAGTCTTAACTACTTAATGAACATCTTTTATAACATTCTTATCATACCAGTCTTTACTACTGAATGAACATCTACTGTAACATTCTTATCAATACCAGTCTTAACTACTAAATGAACATCTTTTATAACATTCTTATCAATACCAGTCTTTACTACTGAATGAACATCTACTGTAACATTCTTATCAATACCAGTCTTAACTACTAATTGAACATCTACTGTAACATTCTTATCAATACAAGTCTTAACTACTGAATGAACATCTACTGTAACATTCTTATCAATACCAGTCTTAACTACTGAATGGACACCTTCTGTAACATTCTTATCAATACCAGTCTTAACTACTGAATGAACATCTACTGTAACATTCTTATCAATACCAGTCTTAACTACTGAATGAACATCTTTTATAACATTTTTTATCAATACCAGTCTTAACTACTAATTGAACATCTACTGTAACATTCTTATCAATACAAGTCTTAACTACTGAATGAACTTCTACTGTAACATTCTTATCAATACCAGTCTTAATTACTAAATGAACATCTACTGTAACATTCTTATCAATACCAGTCTTAACTACTGAATCAACATCTACTGTAACATTCTTATCAATACCAGTCTTAACTACTGAATGAACTTCTACTGTAACATTCTTATCAATACCAGTCTTAATTACTAAATGAACATCTACTGTAACATTCTTATCAATACCAGTCTTAACTACTGAATCAACATCTACTGTAACATTCTTATCAATACCAGTCTTAACTACTGAATGAACTTCTACTGTAACATTCTTATCAATACCAGTCTTAACTACTAAATGAACATCTACTGTAACATTCTTATCAATACCAGTCTTAACTACTAAATGAACATCTTTTATAACATTCTTATCAATACCAGTCTTAACTACTTAATGAACATCTTTTATAACATTCTTATCAATACCAGTCTTAACTACTGTATGAACATCTTTTATAACATTCTTATCAATACCAGTCTTTACTACTGAATGAACATCTACTGTAACATTCTTATCAATACCAGTCTTAACTACTAATTGAACATCTACTGTAACATTCTTATCAATACAAGTCTTAACTACTGAATGAACATCTACTGTAACATTCTTATCAATACCAGTCTTAACTACTGAATGGACACCTTCTGTAACATTCTTATCAATACCAGTCTTAACTACTGAATGAACATCTACTGTAACATTCTTATCAATACCAGTCTTAAGTACTAAATGAACATCTTTTATAACATTCTTATCAATACCAGTCTTAACTACTGAATGAACATCTTTTATAACATTTTTTATCAATACCAGTTTTAACTACTGAATCAACATCTACTGTAACATTCTTATCAATACCAGTCTTAATTACTAAATGAACATCTACTGTAACATTCTTATCAATACCAGTCTTAACTACTGAATCAACATCTACTGTAACATTCTTATCAATACCAGTCTTAACTACTGAATGAATATGTACTGTAACATTCTTATCAATACCAGTCTTAACTACTAAATGAACATCTTTTATAACATTCTTATCAATACCAGTCTTAACTACTTAATGAACATCTTTTATAACATTCTTATCAATACCAGTCTTAACTACTGTATGAACATCTTTTATAACATTCTTATCAATACCAGTCTTTACTACTGAATGAACATCTACTGTAACATTCATATCAATACCAGTCTTAACTACTAATTGAACATCTACTGTAACATTCTTATCAATACAAGTCTTAACTACTGAATGAACATCTACTGTAACATTCTAATCAATACCAGTCTTAACTACTGAATGGACACCTTCTGTAACATTCTTATCAATACCAGTCTTAACTACTGAATGAAAATCTACTGTAACATTCTTATCAATACCAGTCTTAGGTACTAAATGAACATCTTTTATAACATTCTTATCAATACCAGTCTTAACTACTGAATGAACATCTTTTATAACATTTTTTATCAATACCAGTTTTAACTACTGAATCAACATCTACTGTAACATTCTTATCAATACCAGTCTTAACTACTGAATGAACTTCTACTGTAACATTCTTATCAATACCAGTCTTAATTACTAAATGAACATCTACTGTAACATTCTTATCAATACCAGTCTTAACTACTGAATCAACATCTACTGTAACATTCTTATCAATACCAGTCTTAACTACTGAATGAACTTCTACTGTAACATTCTTATCAATACCAGTCTTAACTACTCAATGAACATCTTTTATAACATTCTTATCAATACCAGTCTTAACTACTGTATGAACATCTTTTATAACATTCTTATCAATACCAGTCTTAACTACTCAATGAACATCTTTTATAACATTCTTATCAATACCAGTCTTAACTACTGTATGAACATCTTTTATAACATTCTTATCAATACCAGTCTTAACTACTAAATTAACACCTTTTATAACATTCTTATCAATACCAGTCTTAACTACTGAATGAACATCTACTGTAACATTCTTATCAATACCAGTCTTAACTACTGAATAAACATCTTTTATAACATTCTTATCAATACCAGTCTTAACTACTGAATGAACATCTACTGTAACATTCTTATCAATACCAGTCTTAACAACTGAATAAACATCTACTGTAACATTCTTATCAATACCAGTCTTAACCACTGAATGAACATCTACTGTAACATTCTTATCAATACCAGTCTTAACTACTGAATGAACATCTTTTATAACATTCTTATTAATACCAGTCTTAACTACTAAATGAACATCTACAGTAACATTCTTATCAATACAAGTCTTAACTACTGAATGAATATGTACTGTAACATTCTTATCAATACCAGTCTTAACTACTAAATGAACATCTTTTATAACATTCTTATCAATACCAGTCTTAAGTACTAAATGAACATCTTTTATAACATTCTTATCAATACCAGTCTTAACTACTGAATGAACATCTTTTATAACATTCTTATCAATACCAGTCTTAACTACTGAATGAACATCTACTGTAACATTCTTATCAATACCAGTCTTAACTACTGAATGGACACCTTCTGTAACATTCTTATCAATACCAGTCTTAACTACTGAATGAACATCTACTGTAACATTCTTATCAATACAAGTCTTAACTACTGAATGAACATCTAGTGTAACATTCTTATCAATACCAGTCTTAACTACTGAATGAACATCTACTGTAACATTCTTATCAATACCAGTCTTAACTACTGAATGAACATCTTTTATAACATTTTTTATCAATACCAGTCTTAACTACTAATTGAACATCTACTGTAACATTCTTATCAATACAAGTCTTAACTACTGAATGAACTTCTACTGTAACATTCTTATCAATACCAGTCTTAATTACTAAATGAACATCTACTGTAACATTCTTATCAATACCAGTCTTAACTACTGAATCAACATCTACTGTAACATTCTTATCAATACCAGTCTTAACTACTGAATGAACTTGTACTGTAACATTCTTATCAATACCAGTCTTAATTACTAAATGAACATCTACTGTAACATTCTTATCAATACCAGTCTTAACTACTGAATCAACATCTACTGTAACATTCTTATCAATACCAGTCTTAACTACTGAATGAACTTCTACTGTAACATTCTTATCAATACCAGTCTTAACTACTAAATGAACATCTACTGTAACATTCTTATCAATACCAGTCTTAACTACTAAATGAACATCTTTTATAACATTCTTATCAATACCAGTCTTAACTACTTAATGAACATCTTTTATAACATTCTTATCAATACCAGTCTTTACTACTGAATGAACATCTACTGTAACATTCTTATCAATACCAGTCTTAACTACTAAATGAACATCTTTTATAACATTCTTATCAATACCAGTCTTTACTACTGAATGAACATCTACTGTAACATTCTTATCAATACCAGTCTTAACTACTAATTGAACATCTACTGTAACATTCTTATCAATACAAGTCTTAACTACTGAATGAACATCTACTGTAACATTCTTATCAATACCAGTCTTAACTACTGAATGGACACCTTCTGTAACATTCTTATCAATACCAGTCTTAACTACTGAATGAACATCTACTGTAACATTCTTATCAATACCAGTCTTAACTACTGAATGAACATCTTTTATAACATTTTTTATCAATACCAGTCTTAACTACTAATTGAACATCTACTGTAATATTCTTATCAATACAAGTCTTAACTACTGAATGAACTTCTACTGTAACATTCTTATCAATACCAGTCTTAATTACTAAATGAACATCTACTGTAACATTCTTATCAATACCAGTCTTAACTACTGAATCAACATCTACTGTAACATTCTTATCAATACCAGTCTTAACTACTGAATGAACTTCTACTGTAACATTCTTATCAATACCAGTCTTAATTACTAAATGAACATCTACTGTAACATTCTTATCAATACCAGTCTTAACTACTGAATCAACATCTACTGTAACATTCTTATCAATACCAGTCTTAACTACTGAATGAACTTCTACTGTAAAATTCTTATCAATACCAGTCTTAACTACTAAATGAACATCTACTGTAACATTCTTATCAATACCAGTCTTAACTACTGAATCAACATCTACTGTAACATTCTTATCAATACCAGTCTTAACTACTGAATGAACTTCTACTGTAAAATTCTTATCAATACCAGTCTTAACTACTAAATGAACATCTACTGTAACATTCTTATCAATACCAGTCTTAACTACTAAATGAACATCTTTTATAACATTCTTATCAATACCAGTCTTAACTACTTAATGAACTTCTACTGTAAAATTCTTATCAATACCAGTCTTAACTACTAAATGAACATCTACTGTAACATTCTTATCAATACCAGTCTTAACTACTAAATGAACATCTTTTATAACATTCTTATCAATACCAGTCTTAACTACTTAATGAACATCTTTTATAACATTCTTATCAATACCAGTCTTAACTACTGTATGAACATCTTTTATAACATTCTTATCAATACCAGTCTTTACTACTGAATGATCATCTACTGTAACATTCTTATCAATACCAGTCTTAACTACTAATTGAACATCTACTGTAACATTCTTATCAATACAAGTCTTAACTACTGAATGAACATCTACTGTAACATTCTTATCAATACCAGTCTTAACTACTGAATGGACACCTTCTGTAACATTCTTATCAATACCAGTCTTAACTACTGAATGAACATCTACTGTAACATTCTTATCAATACCAGTCTTAAGTACTAAATGAACATCTTTTATAACATTCTTATCAATACCAGTCTTAACTACTGAATGAACATCTTTTATAACATTTTTTATCAATACCAGTTTGAACTACTGAATCAACATCTACTGTAACATTCTTATCAATACCAGTCTTAATTACTAAATGAACATCTACTGTAACATTCTTATCAATACCAGTCTTAACTACTGAATCAACATCTACTGTAACATTCTTATCAATACCAGTCTTAACTACTGAATGAATATGTACTGTAACATTCTTATCAATACCAGTCTTAACTACTAAATGAACATCTTTTATAACATTCTTATCAATACCAGTCTTAACTACTTAATGAACATCTTTTATAACATTCTTATCAATACCAGTCTTAACTACTGTATGAACATCTTTTATAACATTCTTATCAATACCAGTCTTTACTACTGAATGAACATCTACTGTAACATTCATATCAATACCAGTCTTAACTACTAATTGAACATCTACTGTAACATTCTTATCAATACAAGTCTTAACTACTGAATGAACATCTACTGTAACATTCTGATCAATACCAGTCTTAACTACTGAATGGACACCTTCTGTAACATTCTTATCAATACCAGTCTTAACTACTGAATGAACATCTACTGTAACATTCTTATCAATACCAGTCTTAGGTACTAAATGAACATCTTTTATAACATTCTTATCAATACCAGTCTTAACTACTGAATGAACATCTTTTATAACATTTTTTATCAATACCAGTTTTAACTACTGAATCAACATCTACTGTAACATTCTTATCAATACCAGTCTTAACTACTGAATGAACTTCTACTGTAACATTCTTATCAATACCAGTCTTAATTACTAAATGAACATCTACTGTAACATTCTTATCAATACCAGTCTTAACTACTGAATCAACATCTACTGTAACATTCTTATCAATACCAGTCTTAACTACTGAATGAACTTCTACTGTAACATTCTTATCAATACCAGTCTTAACTACTAAATGAACATCTACTGTAACATTCTTATCAATACCAGTCTTAACTACTGAATGAACTTCTACTGTAACATTCTTATCAATACCAGTCTTAACTACTCAATGAACATCTTTTATAACATTCTTATCAATACCAGTCTTAACTACTGTATGAACATCTTTTATAACATTCTTATCAATACCAGTCTTAACTACTAAATTAACACCTTTTATAACATTCTTATCAATACCAGTCTTAACTACTGAATGAACATCTACTGTAACATTCTTATCAATACCAGTCTTAACTACTGAATAAACATCTTTTATAACATTCTTATCAATACCAGTCTTAACTACTGAATGAACATATACTGTAACATTCTTATCAATACCAGTCTTAACAACTGAATAAACATCTACTGTAACATTCTTATCAATACCAGTCTTAACCACTGAATGAACATCTACTGTAACATTCTTATCAATACCAGCCTTAACTACTAAATGAACATCTACTGTAACATTCTTATCAATACCAGTCTTAACTACTGAATGAACATCTTTTATAACATTCTTATTAATACCAGTCTTAACTACTGAATGAACATCTACAGTAACATTCTTATCAATACAAGTCTTAACTACTGAATGAACATCTACTGCAACATTCTTATCAATACCAGTCTTAACTACTGAATGAATATGTACTGTAACATTCTTATCAATACCAGTCTTAACTACTAAATGAACATCTTTTATAACATTCTTATCAATACCAGTCTTAAGTACTAAATGAACATCTTTTATAACATTCTTATCAATACCAGTCTTAACTACTGAATGAACATCTTTTATAACATTCTTATCAATACCAGTCTTAACTACTGAATGAACATCTACTGTAACATTCTTATCAATACCAGTCTTAACTACTGAATGGACACCTTCTGTAACATTCTTATCAATACCAGTCTTAACTACTGAATGAACATCTACTGTAACATTCTTATCAATACCAGTCTTAAGTACTAAATGAACATCTTTTATAACATTCTTATCAATACCAGTCTTAACTACTGAATCAACATCTACTGTAACATTCTTATCAATACCAGTCTTAACTACTGAATGAACTTCTACTGTAACATTCTTATCAATACCAGTCTTAACTACTGAATGAACATCTTTTATAACATTCTTATTAATACCAGTCTTAACTACTGAATGAACATCTACAGTAACATTCTTATCAATACAAGTCTTAACTACTGAATGAACATCTACTGCAACATTCTTATCAATACCAGTCTTAACTACTGAATGAATATGTACTGTAACATTCTTATCAATACCAGTCTTAACTACTAAATGAACATCTACTGTAACATTCTTATCAATACCAGTCTTAAGTACTAAATGAACATCTTTTATAACATTCTTATCAATACCAGTCTTAACTACTGAATGAACATCTTTTATAACATTTTTTATCAATACCAGTTTTAACTACTGAATCAACATCTACTGTAACATTCTTATCAATACCAGTCTTAACTACTGAATGAACTTCTTCTGTAACATTCTTATCAATACCAGTCTTAATTACTAAATGAACATCTACTGTAACATTCTTATCAATACCAGTCTTAACTACTGAATCAACATCTACTGTAACATTCTTATCAATACCAGTCTTAACTACTGAATGAACTTCTACTGTAACATTCTTATCAATACCAGTCTTAACTACTAAATGAACATCTACTGTAACATTCTTATCAATACCAGTCTTAACTACTGAATGAACTTCTACTGCAACATTCTTATCAATACCAGTCTTAACTACTCAATGAACATCTTTTATAACATTCTTATCAATACCAGTCTTAACTACTGTATGAACATCTTTTATAACATTCTTATCAATACCAGTCTTAACTACTAAATTAACACCTTTTATAACATTCTTATCAATACCAGTCTTAACTACTGAATGAACATCTACTGTAACATTCTTATCAATACCAGTCTTAACTACTGAATAAACATCTTTTATAACATTCTTATCAATACCAGTCTTAACTACTGAATGAACATCTACTGTAACATTCTTATCAATACCAGTCTTAACCACTGGATGAACATCTACTGTAACATTCTTATCAATACCAGTCTTAACTACTAAATGAACATCTACTGTAACATTCTTATCAATACCAGTCTTAACTACTGAATGAACATCTACTGCAACATTCTTATCAATACCAGTCTTAACTACTGAATGAACATCTACAGTAACATTCTTATCAATACAAGTCTTAACTACTAAATGAACATCTTTTATAACATTCTTATCAATACCAGTCTTAACTACTTAATGAACATCTTTTATAACATTCTTATCAATACCAGTCTTAACTACTGAATGAACATCTTTTATAACATTCGTATCAATACCAGTCTTAACTACTGAATGAACATCTACTGTAACATTCTTATCAATACCAGTCTTAACTACTAATTGAACATCTACTGTAACATTCTTATCAATACAAGTCTTAACTACTGAATGAACATCTACTGTAACATTCTTATCAATACCAGTCTTAACTACTGAATGGACACCTTCTGTAACATTCTTATCAATACCAGTCTTAACTACTGAATGAACATCTACTGTAACATTCTTATCAATACCAGTCTTAAGTACTAAATGAACATCTTTTATAACATTCTTATCAATACCAGTCTTAACTACTGAATGAACATCTTTTATAACATTTTTATCAATACCAGTTTTAACTACTGAATCAACATCTACTGTAACATTCTTATCAATACCAGTCTTAACTACTGAATGAACTTCTACTGTAACATTCTTATCAATACCAGTCTTAATTACTAAATGAACATCTACTGTAACATTCTTATCAATACCAGTCTTAACTACTGAATCAACATCTACTGTAACATTCTTATCAATACCAGTCTTAACTACTGAATGAACTTCTACTGTAACATTCTTATCAATACCAGTCTTAACTACTAAATGAACATCTACTGTAACATTCTTATCAATACCAGTCTTAACTACTGAATGAACTTCTACTGTAACATTCTTATCAATACCAGTCTTAACTACTCAATGAACATCTTTTATAACATTCTTATCAATACCAGTCTTAACTACTGTATGAACATCTTTTATAACATTCTTATCAATACCAGTCTTAACTACTGAATGAACATCTACTGTAACATTCTTATCAATACCAGTCTTAACTACTAAATTAACACCTTTTATAACATTCTTATCAATACCAGTCTTAACTACTGAATGAACATCTACTGTAACATTCTTATCAATACCAGTCTTAACTACTGAATAAACATCTTTTATAACATTCTTATCAATACCAGTCTTAACTACTGAATGAACATCTACTGTAACATTCTTATCAATACCAGTCTTAACAACTGAATAAACATCTACTGTAACATTCTTATCAATACCAGTCTTAACCACTGAATGAACATCTACTGTAACATTCTTATCAATACCAGTCTTAACTACTGAATGAACATCTTTTATAACATTCTTATTAATACCAGTCTTAACTACTGAATGAACATCTACAGTAACATTCTTATCAATACAAGTCTTAACTACTGAATGAACATCTACTGCAACATTCTTATCAATACCAGTCTTAACTACTGAATGAATATGTACTGTAACATTCTTATCAATACCAGTCTTAACTACTAAATGAACATCTTTTATAACATTCTTATCAATACCAGTCTTAAGTACTAAATGAACATCTTTTATAACATTCTTATCAATACCAGTCTTAACTACTGAATGAACATCTTTTATAACATTCTTATCAATACCAGTCTTAACTACTGAATGAACATCTACTGTAACATTCTTATCAATACCAGTCTTAACTACTGAATGGACACCTTCTGTAACATTCTTATCAATACCAGTCTTAACTACTGAATGAACATCTACTGTAACATTCTTATCAATACCAGTCTTAAGTACTAAATGAACATCTTTTATAACATTCTTATCAATACCAGTCTTAACTACTGAATCAACATCTACTGTAACATTCTTATCAATACCAGTCTTAACTACTGAATGAACTTCTACTGTAACATTCTTATCAATACCAGTCTTAACTACTAAATGAACATCTACTGTAACATTCTTATCAATACCAGTCTTAACTACTGAATGAACTTCTACTGTAACATTCTTATCAATACCAGTCTTAACTACTCAATGAACATCTTTTATAACATTCTTATCAATACCAGTCTTAACTACTGTATGAACATCTTTTATAACATTCTTATCAATACCAGTCTTAACTACTAAATTAACACCTTTTATAACATTCTTATCAATACCAGTCTTAACTACTGAATGAACATCTACTGTAACATTCTTATCAATACCAGTCTTAACTACTGAATGAATATGTACTGTAACATTCTTATCAATACCAGTCTTAACTACTGAATGAACATCTACTGTAACATTCTTATCAATACCAGTCTTAACTACTGAATAAACATCTACTGTAACATTCTTATCAATACCAGTCCTAACCACTGAATGAACATCTACTGTAACATTCTTATCAATACCAGTCTTAACTACTAAATGAACATCTACTGTAACATTCTTATCAATACCAGTCTTAACTACTGAATGAACATCTTTTATAACATTCTTATTAATACCAGTCTTAACTACTGAATGAACATCTATTGTAACATTCTTATCAATACAAGTCTTAACTACTGAATGAACATCTACTGCAACATTCTTATCAATACCAGTCTTAACTACTGAATGAATATGTACTGTAACATTCTTATCAATACCAGTCTTAACTACTAAATGAACATCTTTTATAACATTCTTATCAATACCAGTCTTAACTACTTAATGAACATCTTTTATAACATTCTTATCAATACCAGTCTTAACTACTGAATGAACATCTTTTAAACATTCTTATCAATACCAGTCTTAAGTGCTGTATGAACATCTACTGTAACATTCTTATCAATACCAGTCTTAACTACTAAATGAACATCTACTGTAACATTCTTATCAATACCAGTCTTAACTACTGAATGAATATGTACTGTAACATTCTTATCAATACCAGTCTTAACTACTAAATGAACATTTACTGTAACATTCTTATCAATATTAGTCTTAACTACTGAATGAACATTTTTTATAACATTCTTATTAATACCAGTCTTAACTACTGAATGAACATCTACTGTAACATTCTTATTAATACCAGTCTTAACTACTGAATGAACATCTACTGTAACATTCTTATCAATACCAGTCTTACTACTAAATGAACATCTACTGTAACATTCTTATCAATACCAGTCTTACTACTAAATGAACATCTACTGTAACATTCTTATCAATACCAGTCTTAACTACTAAATGAACATCTACTGTAACATTCTTATTAATACCAGTCTTAACTACTAAATGAACATCTTCTGTAACATTTTTATCAATACCAGTCTCACCTCCAAGTTTGATTTCGTCACACACTTATTCCTTTTTTGGCTACACCTCTTCATACGTCTGAGGTGTTTTTGATTAGATACTGTGACTTTTTGTCAATACACACAAACAAATCAAAGCACGTAAGAAAGTGACACTCGATAGTAACCAACAATAGCCTGAAGATTGCAGCCCTGCTATTCGGTTTGATTTGTTTTGAATTTCGCGCAATGTTCATAAAACAAGAGAAATTTTATACTCAAAGCTCATAAAACGTACTTAGTATTGTTTGGTGGCGTGTTTAACTAATGTATCTCTTTCATTGTGAAGTGTAAATTATGTAACTATTGTATTTGTGCTATTGTGAAATGTTATTTGTATAACTATTGTATCTGTCTTATTGTGAAGTACAAGCAGAGATGTCAACCATTATGATTTTGGTGTATACATTAAGACTATACGCTCATACAAACAAATATTACGACTAGTTGCAACTCCCAAATTTGTGCAACCCGCATTTGCAGTGGTGTGCCTCCCGATTTACAACGCTAAAATCTGGGGTTCGATTCCCCTCGGTGGGCTGAGCAGGTAGCCCGCTGGTGCTTTGCTATAAGAAAAACAAACAAACCCAAATTATCATATATTACATGGGCCTTAACAATAAAGTGACAAATTGTTTTCCCAGGGCTTGAAAGGGGTGAAAATAAATTTTCTAGTGAGATACAAATAAATTTTGATAATAAATAAAGATATAGTTCTAATGGCTACTTGCGATACTCGTGTTTGTGCTTGAAATAATAAAAAATATTTGTATCTTCGACGTCTACCAATAGTTTGAGTGCGGTGCTTCTCTTTACTGAGTACGTGGGGGAATTCGTAGTTACGTCATCGGTGTTTGTCAGCCAATCAGCACTCGCTTAGATGGGTATTTCTCGTTTTCTTAGTGGCACAAAAACACCGATGCGATCGTTCACAAGTTGAAAAAAAGGCCTCGTTCAGATTGTCTTGTTTCTGGCAAATCTAAAAGGACTAAAACTGTGAATCAAAAATTTAGGAAAGAGTATAGTGCAAAATATACAGTTTGTCACATCGATTTTTTTGTGGTGCATGGCGGGACAAACGATTGTTCCAGACATACAAAAACGATACAGATAACGACATTTATGAATAAGAATTCAGAATATGAAACCATAAATGCAGAAGTGATGTTCACGCAATTCGTCATTGCTCATAATTTACCCCCAGCTGTAGCCGATCATGCAGGACAATCTATTCAGAAAAAAATATTCCCATACTCTGATATAGCGACAAAATATGGGTGTGCTAGAACCAAAACTACAGCGATTGTACAAATGTTGGATTGTGAAGATAATAAAATGATTTCAAGCATACTTACTAACAGTGTTTACAGTTTAGCCACAGATGGATCCACAGACATGGATGGTTCAAAACTGTATCCAGTGGTTGCACGATATCTTGACCATTTGCTTGGAAAAATTGTTTGTTCTATTTTAACAATGGTGGAATGGAAAGAAGCTTCAACGGGAAAGAATATTTTCAAGCTTTTTGATCACGAACTGACAAAGAGGAAATTTCCATGGGAAAACTGTCTTAATTTTTCTTCAGACAATGCCTCAGTTATGTCTGGTATAGATAAAGGTGTGATGGGACATATTTCAAAACGACGGCCTAACATTTACTTCTTGGGCTGTGCCTGTCACCTCATGAATAGTGCTGCTCAGAAAGCTTCCAAAGAGCTGCCCTACCCAGTTTCTGATATATTGATAGATATCTACTATTTTATGAACAAAAGTGCTAGTACAAAACAACACTTCAAAGAGTTTCAAAGACTGCATGACGAAGAACAAGAAATATTCTACAACTTGTTAACACAAAATGGCCATCACTTGGGGTGTGCTTCAACAGAATATTGGAAATGTGGAAGCCATTGAAGAAGTATTTTCACTGTGAAAAGGAGAAACTAGATTAAAAATGATCTAAACGTGCAGCTGAGTCAGGCAGTAAGACTTTAACACTCAGGATATCCTCTCAGCCACACAGGGACACAATCAGGACATCTTCTCGGCCACACAGGGACACAGTCAAGACATCCTCTCAGCCACACAGGGACACAGTCAAGACACCCCTTCAGTCACACAGGGATACAGTCAAGACACCCTCCCAGCCACATAGGAACACAGTCAAGATATCCTCTTAGCCACAGAGGGACACAGTCAATATATCCTCTCAGCCACACAGAGACACACTCAAGACATCCTCTCAACCACATAGGGACACAGTCAAGACACCCCTTCAGTCACACAGGGATACAGTCAAGACACCCTCCCAGCCACATAGGAACACAGTCAAGATATCCTCTTAGCCACAGAGGGACACAGTCAAGATATCCTCTCAGCCACACAGAGACACAAGACAACGGTCTCCAAAAGCAGACAAGGCAACATTTGATATAACTCAATATATATTTAGGCAGTCTGACCTTAAACTAAAGAAAATACAATCAATGAATCAGATACAATCAGAGAAGGAAATGAAAGCTAGCAAGCCACATAGGGACACAGTCAAGACACCCTCTCGGCCACACAGGGACACAGTCAAGATATCATCTTAGCCACAGACGGACACAGTCAATCTCGGCCACACAGGGTCACAGTCAAGATATCCTCTCAGCCACACAGGGACACAGTCAAGACACCCTCTCAGCCACACAGAGACACAGTCAAGACACCCTCTCAGCCACACAGGGACACACTCAAGACACCCTCCCAGACATACAGGGACACAGTCAAGACACTCTACCAGCCACACAGAAACACAAAACAACAGTCTCCACAAGCTGACAAAGCAACATTTGATATAAATCAATATATGTTTAGGCAGTCTGACCTTGAACTAAAGAAGAGACAATCAATGAAAACAGAGAAGAAAATGAAAGCTAGCAAGGAAGGCACCAAGAAAAGTTATGTGCAGAGCAAGTTAGATAAGTTGAAAGTTTTCTTGGACAACAAAATGAACTTGTTATTTTGTCTTTTTCTTCAGTCTGCAGTTCTTCTATTTGAACGAGCCAATTTGATATTGCAAAGAGAAGAACCTTGCATATACATTATGTATAGAACTCTGATCACACAAGTTAAATATATACTTGTCAGATACATCAAGCCAGAATATCTTGAAGGCAACATCACTGAACTTGACTACAATAATGAATCCTTACACAAATTTGATGAGGTAGTTTCTGTTGGAAATGCTGTCAAGGAATACACTGTTAAATATGAAAAGGACCTGGACCTGGTCAGCTTCTACACCAGTGTCAAGAAATACTATATTGTAGCTACAAATTACACGATGAAACATCGAGAAATACTATATTGTAGCTACAAATTACATGATGAAACATATCTCTCTGAATGATGAACTTCTGATTCACACAGAGGTTGCTGATCCAAAACTGAAAGTCAGCAAATATTTCTCTTCTCTACACTTCTTCACAGACAGGTATCCTGTCCTTGTCAATACACATGAGCACGACACTACTGACAAGTTGGAAGGACAATATTTGAACTATCAAATTGATAATTTCTCAGAAACTGTCCTTCAGTTGAATGTTGACAAGTTTTGGGTTCAGCTGTCTACAGTTAATGATGGAAATGGCAACCAGAAGTGTGACATTCTGTGTAGGGTTATGTTTGTAATTCTTACAATCTTCCATTCTAATGCTGATAGTGAAAAAATATTTAGTTTAGTGACTAAAAACAAAAGCAAGTTCAGACCAAACTTGAGCACCTCAGTTTTGAGCAGTATTATAACACACAAGATGTGTATGTAGTCAAATGGACAATGTTGTTATAACTCCCAACCATCCAGAGACATTCTCATGAAAGCAAAGGCTGCAACAGATACAAAACTATTACAATAAGCGTCATAAACATGATGTAAACTGGTCCTTACACAAAGGCTTACAATAAGCATCATAAACATGATATAAACTGGTCCTTACACAAAGGCTTACAATAAGCATCATAAACATGATATAAACTGGTCCTTACACAAAGGCTTACAATAAGCATCATAAACATGATATAAACTGGTCCTTACACAAAGGCTTACAATAAGCATCATAAACATGATATAAACTGGTCCTTACACAAAGGCTTACAATAAGCATCATAAACATGATATAAACTGGTCCTTACACAAAGGCTTTTTCTGTTTACTGTTTGTACCTGTTCAGTGTTGTTTTACCAGTATGTTTGTTACTCTGAACTAAATAAAAACATAATTTCAAAATATTTTCTCAATTTATTTATTAAATACACAAAACACAGTTACAAGTAAGCAATCTATAGCAGTAATAAATAATAATAGTTAAAACAATATTCAACTTAGAGACATTGGTCAGGCCTAGTAGCCGCAAATTATGAAGGGCTCTGTCTTCAATCATTAGGCTTAGTCATTTGAACAAGTTGGCATCCCTGAGTACAAGTTGTATAACTTTTGAATTTGTTTTATTGTGAAGTACAAGTTGTACAACTATCCTATCTCTCATATTGTGAAGTACAAGTTGTACAACTATCCTATCTGTCATATTGTGAAGTACAAGTTGTACAACTATCCTATCTGTCATATTGTGAAGTACAAGTTGTACAACTATCCTATCTGTCATATTGTGAAGTACAAGTTGTACAACTATCCTATCTGTTTTATTGCAAAGTTCAAGTTGTATAACTATCGTATCTGTCATATTGTGAAGTACAAGTTGTACAATTATCGTATCTGTTTTATTGTGAAGTACAAGTTGTATTATATTGTATCAGTTATTACAATATTATGACATTAGTTATAATAATATAATTGTATATATTTCTGTTTTAGGACATGAAAAGTAAGATAAACAAGGCCGTGTCATATCTGTGTATTAAAACTTATAAAATGCAATACATATTCTACTGTTTTACTGTGAAGTGTGAGTTGGCGAAGTAAAAAAGCTTAACATACGTACTGAATGTGATAACAGTTACTTCATCTTACTACAGATGTTTCTATTACATCCATCTTTAATACAAGAACAAAACGTGATAACAATTACTTCATCTCACTACAGATGTTTCTATTACATCCATCTTTAATATAAGAACAAAACGTGATAACAGTTACCTCATCTCACTACATATGTTTCTATTACTCCATCTTTAACATAAAAGCAAAACGAGATAACAAATACCTAATCTTACTACACATGTTTCTATTACTTCCATATTTAATACAACAACAAAACGTGATAACAGTTACTTCATCTTACTACATATGTTTCTATTACGTCCATCTTTAATACAAGAACAAAACGTGATAACAGTTACTTCATCTTACAACATATGTTTCTATTACGTCCGTCCATCTTTAATATAAGAACAAAACGTGATAACAGTTACTTCATCTTACTACACATGTTTCTATTACATCCATCTTTAATATAAGAATAAAACGTGATAACAGTTACTTCATCTTACTACACATGTTTCTATTACATCCATCTTTAATATAAGAACAAAACGTGATAACAGTTACTTCATCTTACTATACATGTTTCTATTACTTCCATATTAAATACAAGAACAAAACGTGATAACAGTTACTTCATCTTACTACATATGTTTCTATTACGTCCATCTTTAATACAAGAACAAAACGTGATAACAGTTACTTCATCTTACAACATATGTTTCTATTACGTCCATCTTTAATACAAGAACAAAACGTGATAACAGTTACTTCATCTTACTACACGTTATATTACGTCCATCTTTAATATAAGAACAAAACGTGATAACAGTTACTTCATCTTACGACATATGTTTCTATTTCGTCCATCTTTAACATAAGAACAAAACGTGATAACAGTTACTTCATCTTACAACACATGTTTCTATTACGTCCATCTTTAAAACAAGAAAAAACGAGATAACAGTTACTTCATCTTACAACATATGTTTCTATTACGTCCGTCCATCTTTAATATAAGAACAAAACCTGATAACAGTTACTTCATCTTACTACACATGTTTCTATTACATCCATCTTTAATATAAGAACAAAACGTGATAACAGTTACTTCATCTTACTACACATGTTTCTATTACATCCATCTTTAATATAAGAACAAAACGTGATAACAGTTACTTCATCTTACTACATATGTTTCTATTACGTCCATCTTTAATACAAGAACAAAACGTGATAACAGTTACTTCATCTTACAGCATATGTTTCTATTACGTCCATCTTTAATACAAGAACAAAACGTGATAACAGTTACTTCATCTTACTACACGTTTCTATTACGTCCATCTTTAATATAAGAACAAAACGTGATAACAGTTACTTCATCTTACGACATATGTTTCTATTTCGTCCATCTTTAACATAAGAACAAAACGTGATAACACTTACTTCATCTTACAACACATGTTTCTATTACGTCCATCTTTAAAACAAGAAAAAACGTGATAACAGTTACTTCATCTTACTACATATGTTTCTATTACGTCCATCTCTAATACAAGAACAAAATGTGATAACAGCTACTTCATCTTACTACACATGTTTCTATTACATCCATCTTTAATATAAAAAAACGTGATAACAGTTACTTCATCTTACAGCATATGTTTCTATTACATCCATCTTTAATACAAGAAAAAACGAGATAACAGTTACTTCATCTTACAACATATGTTACTATTACGTCCGTCCATCTTTAATATAAAAACAAAACGTGATAACAGTTACTTCATCTTACAACACATGTTTCTATTACGTCCATCTTTAAAACAAGAAAAAACGAGATAACAGTTACTTCATCTTACAACATATGTTTCTATTACGTCCGTCCATCTTTAATATAAGAACAAAACCTGATAACAGTTACTTCATCTTACTACACATGTTTCTATTACATCCATCTTTAATATAAGAACAAAACGTGATAACAGTTACTTCATCTTACTACACATGTTTCTATTACATCCATCTTTAATATAAGAACAAAACGTGATAACAGTTACTTCATCTTACTACACATGTTTCTATTACTTCCATATTAAATACAAGAACAAAACGTGATAACAGTTACTTCATCTTACTACATATGTTTCTATTACGTCCATCTTTAATACAAGAACAAAACGTGATAACAGTTACTTCATCTTACAGCATATGTTTCTATTACGTCCATCTTTAATACAAGAACAAAACGTGATAACAGTTACTTCATCTTACTACACGTTTCTATTACGTCCATCTTTAATATAAGAACAAAACGTGATAACAGTTACTTCATCTTACGACATATGTTTCTATTTCGTCCATCTTTAACATAAGAACAAAACGTGATAACACTTACTTCATCTTACAACACATGTTTCTATTACGTCCATCTTTAAAACAAGAAAAAACGTGATAACAGTTACTTCATCTTACTACATATGTTTCTATTACGTCCATCTCTAATACAAGAACAAAATGTGATAACAGCTACTTCATCTTACTACACATGTTTCTATTACATCCATCTTTAATATAAAAAAACGTGATAACAGTTACTTCATCTTACAGCATATGTTTCTATTACATCCATCTTTAATACAAGAAAAAACGAGATAACAGTTACTTCATCTTACAACATATGTTACTATTACGTCCGTCCATCTTTAATATAAAAACAAAACGTGATAACAGTTACTTCATCTTACAACATGCCCCCCAGTGGCACAGTGGTATGTCTGCGGACTTACACACTAAAAACCGGGTTTCGATACCCGTGGTGGGCAAAGCACAGATAGCCCATTGAGTAGCTTTGTGCTTAATTTAAACAAACTAAAACTAAATCTTACAACATATGTTTCTATTACGTCCATCTTTAATATAAAAACAAAACGTGATAACAGTTACTTCATCTTACAACATATGTTTCTATTACGTCCATCTTTAATATCAGAACAAAACGTGATAACAGTTATTTCATCTTACTACATATGTTTGTATTACGTCCATCTTTAATATAAGAACAAAACGTGATAACAGTTATTTCTTCTTACAACATATGTTTCTGTTACGTCCATCTTTAATACAAGAACAAAACGTGATAAGTTACTTCATCTTACAACATATGTTTCTATTACGTCCATCTTTAATACAAGAACAAAACGTGATAACAGTTACTTCATCTTACAACATATGTAAGTTGTAGAATATTTCTTGTTCTTCGTCATGCAGTCTTTGAAACTCTTTGAAGTGTTGTTTTGTACTAGCACTTTTGTTCATAAAATAGTAGATATCTATCAATATATCAGAAACTGGGTAGGGCAGCTCTTTGGAAGCTTTCTGAGCAGCAATATTCATGAGGTGACAGGCACAGCCCATGAAGTAAATGTTAGGCCGTCGTTTTGAGATATGTCCCATCACACCTTTATCTATACCAGACATAACTGAGGCATTGTCTGAAGAAAAATTAAGACAGTTTTCCCATGGAAATTTCCTCTTTGTCAGTTCGTGATCAAAAAGCTTAAAAATATTCTTTCCCGTTGAAGCTTCTTTCCATTCCACCATTGTTAAAATAGAACAAAAATTTTTCCAAGCAAATGGTCAAGATATCGTACAACCACTGGATACAGTTTTGAGTTATCCATGTCTGTGGATCCATCTGTGGCTAAACTGTAAACACTGTTAGTAAGTGTGCTTGAAATCATTTTATTATCTTCACAACCCAACATTTGTAGAATGGCTATAGTTTTGGTTCTAGCACACCCATATTTTGTCGCTATATCAGAGTTTGGGAATATTTTTTTTGAATAGATTGTCCTGCATGATTGGCTACAGCTAGGGGTAAATTATGAGCAATGACGAATTGCGTGAACATCACTTCTGCATTTATGGTTTCATATTTTGAATTCTTATTCATAAATGTCGTTATCTGCATCGTTTTTGTCTTTGTCTAAGCCTTTTGTTGGTGAGATGCTGATTTTGTATGTCTGGAACAATCGTTTATCCCGCCATGCACCACAATAAAATCGATGTGACAAACTGTATATTTTGCACTATACTCTTTCCTAAATTTTTGATTCACAGTTTTAATCCTTTTAGATTTGCCAGAAACAAGACAATCTGGTGAACGAAGCATTTTTGTTTTCAACTTGTGAACGATCACATCGGTGTTTTTATGCCGCTAAGAAAACGAGAAATACCCATCTAAAGGAGTGCTGATTGGCTGACAAACACTGATGACGTAACTACGAATTACCCACACATATTCAGTATGGAGAAGCACCGCACTAAAACTATTGGTACACGTCGAAGATACAAATATTTTTTTATTATTTCAAGCACAAACACGATTATCGCAAGTAGCCATTTGGACACTGTCTTTATTTATTATCAAAATTTATTTGTATCTCACTAGAAAATTTATTTTCACCCTTTTCAAGCCCTGGGGGAACAATTTGTCACTTTATTGTATAGGCCCATGTAATATATGACAATTTGGGTTTGTTTGTTTTTCTTATTGCAAAGTCACAGCGGGCTACATGCTCAGTCCATGCGAGGGGAACCGAACCCCATATTTTAGCGTTGTAAATCGGGAGACATACCGCTGCAATTGCGGGGTGCACAAATTTGGGAGTTGCAACTAGTCGTAATATTTGTCTGTATGAGCGTATAGTCTTAATGTATACACCAAAATCATAATGGTTGACATCTATGCTTGTACTTCACAATAAGACAGATACAATAGTTATCCAAATTACATTTCACAATAGCACAAATACAATAGTTACAAAACGTAATAACAGTTACTTCATCTTACTACACGTTTCTATTACTTCCATATTTAATACAAGAAAAAACGTGATAACAGTTACTTCATCTTACTACACATGTTTCTATTACATCCATCTTTAATATAAGAACAAAACGTGATAACAGTTATTTCATCTTACTACACATGTTTCTATTACATCCATCTTTAATACAAGAACAAAACGTGATAACAGTTACTTCATCTTACTACATATGTTTCTATTACGTCCATCTTTAATATAAGAACAAAACGTGATAACAGTTACTTCATCTTACAACATATGTTTCTATTACGTCCATCTTTAATATAACAACAAAACGTGATAACAGTTACTTCATCTTACTACACGTTTCTATTACGTCCATCTTTAATATAAGAACAAAACGTGATAACAGTTACTTCATCTTAAGACATATGTTTCTATTACGTCCATCTTTAATACAAGAACAAAACGTGATAACAGCTACTTCATCTTACTACATATGTTTCTATTACGTCCGTCCATCTTAAATATAAAAACAAAACGTGATAACAGTTACTTCATCTTACAACATATGTTTCTATTACGTCCATCTTTAATATAAGAAAAAAACGTGATAACAGTTACTTCATCTTACAACATATGTTTCTATTACGTCCATCTTTAATACAAGAACAAAACGTGATAACAGTTAATTCATCTTACTACACGTTTCGATTACGTCCGTCCATCTTTAATATAAAAACAAAACGTGATAACAGTTACTTCATCTTACAACATATGTTTCTATTACGTCCATCTTTAATATAAAAACAAAACGTGATAACAGTTACTTCATCTTACAACATATGTTTCTATTACGTCCACCTTTAATACAAGAACAAAACGTGATAACAGTTACTTCATCTTACTACATATGTTTCTATTACGTCCATCTTTAATATAAGAACAAAACGTGATAACAGTTACTTCATCTTACAACATATGTTTCTATTACGTCCATCTTTAATACAAGAACAAAACGTGATAACAGTTACTTCATCTTACTACACGTTTCTATTACGTCCATCTTTAATACAAGAACAAAACGTGATAACAGTTACTTCATCTTACAACATATGTTTCTATTACGTCCATCTTTAATATTAGAACAAAACGTGATAACAGTTACTTCATCTTACAGCATATGTTTCTGTTACGTCCATCTTTAATACAAGAAAACGCTTGGTAACAGTTACTTCATCTTACTACATGTTTCTATTACGTCCATCTTTAATATAAGAACAAAACGTGATAAGAGTTACTTCATCTTGCAACATATGTTTCTATTACGTCCATCTTTAATACAAGAACAAAACGTGATAACAGTTACTTCATCTTACAACATATGTTTCTATTACGTCCATCTTTAATATCAGAACAAAACGTGATAACAGTGACTTCATCTTACTACATATGTAACTATTACGTCCGTCCATCTTTAATATGAGAACAAAACGTGATAACAGTTACTTCATCTTACTACACATGTTTCTATTACGTCCATCTTTAATACAAGAACAAAACGTGATAACAGTTACTTCATCTTACAACAAATGTTTCTATTACGTCCATCTTTAATACAAGAACAAAACGTGATAAGAGCTACTTCATCTTACTACATATGTTTCTATTACGTCCATCTTTAACATAAGAACAAAACGTGATAACAGTTACTTCATCTTACTACACGTTTCTATTACGTCCATCTTTAATACAAGAACAAAACGTGATAAGTTACTTCATCTTACTACATATGTTACTATTACGTCCGTCCATCTTTAATATGAGAACAAAACGTGATAACAGTTACTTCATCTTACTACACATGTTTCTATTTCGTCCATCTTTAATACAAGAACAAAACGTGATAACAGTTACTGCATCTTACAACATATGTTTCTATTACGTCCATCATTAATATAAGAACAAAACGTGATAACAGTTACTTCATCTTACTACACATGTTTCTATTACGTCCATCTTTAATATCAGAACAAAACGTGATAACAGTTACTTCATCTTACAGCATATGTTTCTGTTACGTCCATCTTTAATACAAGAAAACGCTTGATAACAGTTACTTCATCTTACTACATGTTTCTATTACGTCCATCTTTAATACAAGAACAAAACGTGATAACAGTTACTTCATCTTGCAACATATGTTTCTATTACGTCCATCTTTAATACAAGAACAAAAGGTGATAACAGTTACTTCATCTTACTACATATGTTTCTATTACGTCCATCTTTAATACAAGAACAAAACGTGATAACAGTTACTTCATCTTACAACATATGTTTCTATTACGTCCATCTTTAATATCAGAACAAAACGTGATAACAGTTACTTCATCTTACTACATATGTTACTATTACGTCCGTCCATCTTTAATATGAGAACAAAACGTGATAACAGTTACTTCATCTTACTACACATGTTTCTATTACGTCCATCTTTAATACAAGAACAAAACTTGATAACAGTTACTTCATCTTACAACAAATGTTTCTATTACGTCCATCTTTAATACAAGAACAAAACGTGATAAGAGCTACTTCATCTTACTACATATGTTTCTATTACGTCCATCTTTAACATAAGAACAAAACGTGATAACAGTTACTTCATCTTACTACACGTTTCTATTACGTCCATCTTTAATACAAGAACAAAACGTGATAAGTTACTTCATCTTACTACATATGTTACTATTACGTCCATCTTTAATATCAGAACAAAACGTGATAACAGTTACTTCATCTTACTACACATGTTTCTATTTCGTCCATCTTTAATACAAGAACAAAACGTGATAACAGTTACTGCATCTTACAACATATGTTTCTATTACGTCCATCATTAATATAAGAACAAAACGTGATAACAGTTACGTCATCTTACAGCATATGTTTCTATTACATCCATCTTTAATACAAGAAAACACGTGATAACAGTTACTTCATCTTACTACATTTGTTACTATTACGTTCGTTCATCTTTAATATAAAAACAAAACGTGATAACAGTTACTTCATCTTACAACATATGTTTCTATTACGTCCATCTTTAATATAAGAAAAAAACGTAATAACAGTTACTTCATCTTACAACATATGTTTCTATTACGTCCATCTTTAATACAAGCACAAAACGTGATAACAGTTAATTCATCTTACTACACGTTTCGATTACGTCCGTCCATCTTTAATATAAAAACAAAACGTGATAACAGTTACTTCATCTTACAACATATGTTTCTATTACGTCCATCTTTAATATAAGAACAAAACGTGATAACAGTTACTTCATCTTACAACATATGTTTCTATTACGTCCATCTTTAATACAAGAACAAAACGTGATAACAGTTACTTCATCTTACTACACGTTTCTATTACGTCCATCTTTAATACAAGAACAAAACGTGATAACAGTTACTTCATCTTACTACATATGTTTCTATTACGTCCATCTTTAATATCAGAACAAAACGTGATAACAGTTACTTCATCTTACAGCATATGTTTCTGTTACGTCCATCTTTAATACAAGAAAACGCTTGATAACAGTTACTTCATCTTACTACATGTTTCTATTACGTCCATCTTTAATACAAGAACAAAACGTGATAACAGTTACTTCATCTTGCAACATATGTTTCTATTACGTCCATCTTTAATACAAGAACAAAAGGTGATAACAGTTACTTCATCTTACTACATATGTTTCTATTACGTCCATCTTTAATACAAGAACAAAACGTGATAACAGTTACTTCATCTTACAACATATGTTTCTATTACGTCCATCTTTAATATCAGAACAAAACGTGATAACAGTTACTTCATCTTACTACATATGTTACTATTACGTCCGTCCATCTTTAATATGAGAACAAAACGTGATAACAGTTACTTCATCTTACTACACATGTTTCTATTACGTCCATCTTTAATACAAGAACAAAACTTGATAACAGTTACTTCATCTTACAACAAATGTTTCTATTACGTCCATCTTTAATACAAGAACAAAACGTGATAAGAGCTACTTCATCTTACTACATATGTTTCTATTACGTCCATCTTTAACATAAGAACAAAACGTGATAACAGTTACTTCATCTTACTACACGTTTCTATTACGTCCATCTTTAATACAAGAACAAAACGTGATAAGTTACTTCATCTTACTACATATGTTACTATTACGTCCATCTTTAATATCAGAACAAAACGTGATAACAGTTACTTCATCTTACTACACATGTTTCTATTTCGTCCATCTTTAATACAAGAACAAAACGTGATAACAGTTACTGCATCTTACAACATATGTTTCTATTACATCCATCTTTAATACAAGAAAACACGTGATAACAGTTACTTCATCTTACTACATTTGTTACTATTACGTTCGTTCATCTTTAATATAAAAACAAAACGTGATAACAGTTACTTCATCTTACAACATATGTTTCTATTACGTCCATCTTTAATACAAGAACAAAACGTGATAACAGTTACTTCATCTTACTACATATGTTACTATTACGTCCATCTTTAATATAAGAACAAAACGTGATAACAGTTACTTCATCTTACAGCATATGTTTCTGTTACGTCCATCTTTAATTCAAGAAAACGCTTGATAACAGTTACTTCATCTTACTACATGTTTCTATTACGTCCATCTTTAATACAAGAACAAAACGTGATAAGTTACTTCATCTTACAACATATGTTTCTATTACGTCCATCTTTAATATAAGAACAAAACGTGATAACAGTTACTTCATCTTACTACATATGTTTCTATTACGTCCATCTTTAATACAAGAACAAAACGTGATAACAGTTACTTCATCTTACTACACGTTTCTATTACGTCCATCTTTAATATAAGAACAAAACGTGATGACAGTTACTTCATCTTACTACACGTTTCTATTACGTCCATCTTTAATACAAGAACAAAACGTGATAACAGTTACTTCATCTTACAACAAATGTTTCTATTACGTTCATCTTTAATACAAGAACAAAACGTGATAACAGCTACTTCATCTTACTACATATGTTTCTATTACGTCCATCTTTAACATAAGAACAAAACGTGATAACAGTTACTTCATCTTACAGCATATGTTTCTGTTACATCCATCTTTAATACAAGAAAACGCTTGATAACAGTTACTTCATCTTACTACATGTTTCTATTATGTCCATCTTTAATACAAGAACAAAACGTGATAAGTTACTTCATCTTACAACATATGTCTCTATTACGTTCATCTTTAATGTAAAAACAAAACGTGATAACAGTTACTGCATCTTACAACATATGTTTCTATTACGTCCATCATTAATATAAGAACAAAACGTGTTAACAGTTACGTCATCTTACAGCATATGTTTCTATTACATCCATCTTTAATACAAGAAAACACGTGATAACAGTTACTTCATCTTACTACATTTGTTACTATTACGTCCGTTCATCTTTAATATAACAACAAAACGTGATAACAGTTACTTCATCTTACAACATATGTTTCTATTACGTCCATCTTTAATACAAGAACAAAACGTGATAACAGTTACTTCATCTTACTACATATGTTACTATTACGTCCATCTTTAATATAAGAACAAAACGTGATAACAGTTACTTCATCTTACAGCATATGTTTCTGTTACTTCTATCTTTAATACAAGAAAACGCTTGATAACAGTTACTTCATCTTACTACATGTTTCTATTACGTCCATCTTTAATATAAAAACAAAACGTGATAACAGTTATTTCATCTTACAACATATGTTTCTATTACGTCCATCTTTAATACAAGAACAAAACGTGATAACAGTTACTTCATCTTACTACATATGTTTCTATTACGTCCATCTTTAATATAAGAACAAAACGTGATAACAGTTACTTCATCTTGCAACATATGTTTCTATTACGTCCATCTTTAATACAAGAACAAAACGTGATAACAGTTACTTCATCTTACTACACGTTTCTATTACGTCCATCTTTAATATAAGAACAAAACGTGATGACAGTTACTTCATCTTACTACACGTTTCTATTACGTTCATCTTTAATACAAGAACAAAACGTGATAACAGCTACTTCATCTTACTACATATGTTTCTATTACGTCCATCTCTAATACAAGAACAAAACGTGATAACAGTTACTTCATCTTACTACACGTTTCTATTACGTCCATCTTTAATACAAGAACAAAACGTGATAACAGTTACTTCATCTTACAGCATATGTTTCTTTTACATCCATCTTTAATACAAGAAAACGCTTGATAACAGTTACTTCATCTTACTACATGTTTCTATTACGTCCATCTTTAATACAAGAACAAAACGTGATAAGTTACTTCATCTAACAACATATGTCTCTATTACGTTCATCTTTAATGTAAAAACAAAACGTGATAACAGTTACTTCATCTTACAACATATGTTTCTATTACGTCCATCTTTAATACAGGAACAAAACGTGATAACAGTTACTTCATCTTACTACATATGTTTCTATTACGTCCATCTTTAATATAAGAACAAAACGTGATAACAGTTACTTCATCTTGCAACATATGTTTCTATTACGTCCATCTTTAATAGAAGAACAAAAGGTGATAACAGTTACTTCATCTTACTACATATGTTTCTATTACGTCCATCTCTAATACAAGAACAAAACGTGATAACAGTTACTTCATCTTACTACACGTTTCTATTACGTCCATCTTTAATACAAGAACAAAACGTGATAACAGTTATTTCATCTTACAACATATGTTTATATTACGTCCATCTTTAATACAAGAACAAAACGTGATAACAGTTACTTCATCTTACTACATATGTTTCTATTACGTCCATCTTTAACATAAGAACAATACGTGATAACAGTTACTTCATCTTACTACATATGTTTCTATTACGTCCATCTTTAATACAAGAACAAAACGTAATAAGTTACTTCATCTTACTACATATGTTACTATTACGTCCGTCCATCTTTAATATAAGAACAAAACGTGACAACAGTTACTTCATCTTACTACACATGTTTCTATTACGTCCATCTTTAATACAAGAACAATACGTGATAACAGCTACTTCATCTTACTACACATATTTCTATTACGTCCATTTTTAACATAAGAACAATACGTGATAACAGTTACTTCATCTTACTACATATGTTTCTATTACGTCCATCTTTAATACAAGAACAAAACGTAATAAGTTACTTCATCTTACTACATATGTTACTATTACGTCCGTCCATCTTTAATATAAGAACAAAACGTGACAACAGTTACTTCATCTTACTACACATGTTTCTATTACGTCCATCTTTAATACAAGAACAATACGTGATAACAGCTACTTCATCTTACTACACATATTTCTATTACGTCCATTTTTAACATAAGAACAAAACGTGATAACAGTTACTTCATCTTACAACATATGTTTCTATTACTTCCATATTTAATACAAGAACAAAACGTGATAACAGTTACTTCATCTTACAACATATGTTTCTATTACTTCCATATTTAATACAAGAACAAAACGTGATAACAGTTACTTTATCTCACTACACGTTTCTGTTACGTCCATCTTTAATATAAGAACAAAACGTGATAACGGTTACTTCATGTTACTACACATGTTTCTGTTACGTCCATCTTTAACATAAGAACAAAACCTGATAACAGTTACTTCATCTTACTACGTATGTTACTATTACGTCCATCTTTAATACAAGAAAAAACGTGATAACAGTTACTTCATCTTACTACATATGTTTCTATTACGTCCATTTTTAATATAAGAACAAAACGTGATAACAGTTACTTCATATTACTACACGTTTCTATTACGTCCATCTTTAATATAAGAACAAAACGTGATAACAGTTACTTCATCTTACTACATATGTTTCTATTACGTCCATCTTTAATACAAGAACAAAACGTGATAACAGTTACTTCATCTTACTACACGTTTCTATTACGTCCATCTTTAATATAAGAACAAAACGTGATGACAGTTACTTCATCTTACTACACGTTTCTATTACGTCCATCTTTAATACAAGAACAAAACGTGATAACAGTTACTTCATCTTACAACAAATGTTTCTATTACGTTCATCTTTAATACAAGAACAAAACGTGATAACAGCTACTTCATCTTACTACATATGTTTCTATTACGTCCATCTTTAACATAAGAACAAAACGTGATAACAGTTACTTCATCTTACAGCATATGTTTCTGTTACATCCATCTTTAATACAAGAAAACGCTTGATAACAGTTACTTCATCTTACTACATGTTTCTATTATGTCCATCTTTAATACAAGAACAAAACGTGATAAGTTACTTCATCTTACAACATATGTCTCTATTACGTTCATCTTTAATGTAAAAACAAAACGTGATAACAGTTACTGCATCTTACAACATATGTTTCTATTACGTCCATCATTAATATAAGAACAAAACGTGTTAACAGTTACGTCATCTTACAGCATATGTTTCTATTACATCCATCTTTAATACAAGAAAACACGTGATAACAGTTACTTCATCTTACTACATTTGTTACTATTACGTCCGTTCATCTTTAATATAACAACAAAACGTGATAACAGTTACTTCATCTTACAACATATGTTTCTATTACGTCCATCTTTAATACAAGAACAAAACGTGATAACAGTTACTTCATCTTACTACATATGTTACTATTACGTCCATCTTTAATATAAGAACAAAACGTGATAACAGTTACTTCATCTTACAGCATATGTTTCTGTTACTTCTATCTTTAATACAAGAAAACGCTTGATAACAGTTACTTCATCTTACTACATGTTTCTATTACGTCCATCTTTAATATAAAAACAAAACGTGATAACAGTTATTTCATCTTACAACATATGTTTCTATTACGTCCATCTTTAATACAAGAACAAAACGTGATAACAGTTACTTCATCTTACTACATATGTTTCTATTACGTCCATCTTTAATATAAGAACAAAACGTGATAACAGTTACTTCATCTTGCAACATATGTTTCTATTACGTCCATCTTTAATACAAGAACAAAACGTGATAACAGTTACTTCATCTTACTACACGTTTCTATTACGTCCATCTTTAATATAAGAACAAAACGTGATGACAGTTACTTCATCTTACTACACGTTTCTATTACGTTCATCTTTAATACAAGAACAAAACGTGATAACAGCTACTTCATCTTACTACATATGTTTCTATTACGTCCATCTCTAATACAAGAACAAAACGTGATAACAGTTACTTCATCTTACTACACGTTTCTATTACGTCCATCTTTAATACAAGAACAAAACGTGATAACAGTTACTTCATCTTACAGCATATGTTTCTTTTACATCCATCTTTAATACAAGAAAACGCTTGATAACAGTTACTTCATCTTACTACATGTTTCTATTACGTCCATCTTTAATACAAGAACAAAACGTGATAAGTTACTTCATCTAACAACATATGTCTCTATTACGTTCATCTTTAATGTAAAAACAAAACGTGATAACAGTTACTTCATCTTACAACATATGTTTCTATTACGTCCATCTTTAATACAGGAACAAAACGTGATAACAGTTACTTCATCTTACTACATATGTTTCTATTACGTCCATCTTTAATATAAGAACAAAACGTGATAACAGTTACTTCATCTTGCAACATGTTTCTATTACGTCCATCTTTAATAGAAGAACAAAAGGTGATAACAGTTACTTCATCTTACTACATATGTTTCTATTACGTCCATCTCTAATACAAGAACAAAACGTGATAACAGTTACTTCATCTTACTACATATGTTTCTATTACGTCCATCTTTAATACAAGAACAAAACGTAATAAGTTACTTCATCTTACTACATATGTTACTATTACGTCCGTCCATCTTTAATATAAGAACAAAACGTGACAACAGTTACTTCATCTTACTACACATGTTTCTATTACGTCCATCTTTAATACAAGAACAATACGTGATAACAGCTACTTCATCTTACTACACATATTTCTATTACGTCCATTTTTAACATAAGAACAAAACGTGATAACAGTTACTTCATCTTACAACATATGTTTCTATTACTTCCATATTTAATACAAGAACAAAACGTGATAACAGTTACTTCATCTTACAACATATGTTTCTATTACTTCCATATTTAATACAAGAACAAAACGTGATAACAGTTACTTTATCTCACTACACGTTTCTGTTACGTCCATCTTTAATATAAGAACAAAACGTGATAACGGTTACTTCATGTTACTACACATGTTTCTGTTACGTCCATCTTTAACATAAGAACAAAACCTGATAACAGTTACTTCATCTTACTACGTATGTTACTATTACGTCCATCTTTAATACAAGAAAAAACGTGATAACAGTTACTTCATCTTACTACATATGTTTCTATTACGTCCATTTTTAATATAAGAACAAAACGTGATAACAGTTACTTCATATTACTACACGTTTCTATTACGTCCATCTTTAATATAAGAACAAAACGTGATAACACTTACTTCACCTTACTACATATGTTTCCGTTACGTCCATCTTTAATATAAAAACAAAACGTGATAACAGTTACTTCATCTTACTATACGTTTCTATTACGTCTATCTTTAATTCAAGAACAACACGTGATAACAGTTACTTCATCTTACTACATATGTTCCCGTTACGTTCATGTTCAATAATGAAACTGAGATGTGTATGAACTGAAATTCTTCGCTTGTAGTTTGTTAAATGTGAGAATTCTCTTTGTTGAAAATATTCAATTTCGATATGTTAAGAAATGGTATTACCATACTGTGACGGTCAATCCCACTGTTCGTTGGTAAAAAAGTAGCCCAAGAGTTGGTGCTGGGTGATGATGACTAGCTGCCTTCCTTATAGTCTTACACTGCTAAATTAGGGACGATTAGCACAGATAGCCCTCGAGTAGCTTTGTGCAGAATTCCAAAAACAAAACATTTGTGTTTTAGGACATGAAAAGTAAGATAAACAGGGCCATGTCATTTCTGTGTATTAAAATTAATAAAATGCAACATATATTCTGCTATTGTGGTGTGCACAAATTTTGTAAGCTAACAAAGGGTGACTGCAGTCAGCTACACTTGTCATCAGCCATTTGTTTTAGGCCTATTTATATTTGAAGTCATTGTTTTTAATACCTGCTTATGAAACACAGAGTTAGATCAACACCATACAGGTATTTGTGTGAGGATAACAATGGTTAGATCTGAGTAATATACCACTACGTTTGGAACTTTCCACTGGTCATAGTACATGTCTGATAAACATGAGAATACGAACCCACCCAACACGTCACCAGTATATATTGTTTCATTCAGTGAGCCGAACGTTGTGAAAACTTACTAAAGGACAATATCATAAGGTTTGTTATACTTGGTTTTAATTCATAACCAAATCTATACATTAAGAAATACGAGTATGAAATACAAAAATCGCAGGTAAGAAAGGAGTTGAAACATTATCAAATACCTCAACAGTTGTTCTATTTAGAAATGTTCTTACAGTGTAAAATCTTGTGTAATATTGGTGTTCTCTCTAGAAATGTTCCTACATGTAACATCACATTTAATATTGGTGTTCTATTTAGAAATGTTCTTACAGTGTAACATCTTGTGTAATATTGGTGTTCTATTTAGAAATGTTCTTACAGTGTAACATCTTGTGTAATATTGGTGTTCTATTTAGAAATGTTCTCAAGTTATAACATCTTGTGTAATATTGGTGTTCTATTTAGAAATGTTCTTACAGTGTAACATCTTGTGTAATATTGGTGTTCTATTTAGAAATGTTCTTACAGTATAACATCTTGTGTAATATTGGTGTTCTATTTAGAAATGTTCTTACAGTGTAACATCTTGTGTAATATTGGTGTTCTATTTAGAAATGTTCTTACAGTGTAACATCTTGTGTAATATTGGTGTTCTATTTAGAAATGTTCTTACAGTGTAACATCTTGTGTAATATTGGTGTTCTCTCTAGAAATGTTCCTACATGTAACATCACATTTAATATTGGTGTTCTATTTAGAAATGTTCTTACAGTGTAACATCTTGTGTAATATTGGTGTTCTATTTAGAAATGTTCTTACAGTGTAACATCTTGTGTAATATTGGTGTTCTATTTAGAAATGTTCTTACAGTGTAACATCTTGTGTAATATTGGTGTTCTATTTAGAAATGTTCTTACAGTGTAACATCTTGTGTAATATTGGTGTTCTATTTAGAAATGTTCTTACAGTGTAACATCTTGTGTAATATTGGTGTTCTATTTAGAAATGTTCTTACAGTGTAACATCTTGTGTAATATTGGTGTTCTATTTAGAAATGTTCTTACAGTGTAACATCTTGTGTAATATTGGTGTTCTATTTAGAAATGTTCTTACAGTGTAACATCTTGTGTAATATTGGTGTTCTATTTAGAAATGTTCTTACAGTGTAACATCTTGTGTAATATTGGTGTTCTATTTAGAAATGTTCTCAAGTTATAACATCTTGTGTAATATTGGTGTTCTATTTAGAAATGTTCTTACAGTGTAACATCTTGTGTAATATTGGTGTTCTATTTAGAAATGTTCTTACAGTGTAACATCTTGTGTAATATTGGTGTTCTATTTAGAAATGTTCTTACAGTGTAACATCTTGTGTAATATTGGTGTTCTATTTAGAAATGTTCTTACAGTGTAACATCTTGTGTAATATTGGTGTTCTATTTAGAAATGTTATTGAACTATTACGTTTTGTTTAAGATGAATTTTGTTATTAACTTAAGTAACACATTCTGTGTAGGAAGAAATGAGTACACTAAGTGACCTTGAGAAAGCTGCAATCAGTGCCATCAAAAAACTAAATGGATCAGATGTAATGAAAGTCAGTGTGGATTCAGGCCACGTAACTGTAAGTATGACAGTTAAACTAGTGTGGATTCAGGCCACGTATCTTTAAATGTGACAGTTAAAATAGTGTGGATTCAGGCCACGTAACTGTAAGTATGACAGTTAAACTAGTGTGGATTCAGGCCACGTATCTTTAAATGTGACAGTTAAACTAGTGTGGATTCAGGCCACGTATCTTTAAATGTGACAGTCAAACTAGTATGGATTCAAACCACATAACTGTAAGCATGACAGTTAAACTAGAATGGATTCAAACCACGTAACTGTAAGTATGACAGTTAAACTAGAATGGATTCAAACCACGTAACTGTAAGTTTGACAGTTAAACTAGTATGGATTCAAACAACGTAACTGTAAGTATGACAGTTAAACTAGTGTGGATTCAGGCCACGTATCTTTAAATGTGACAGTTAAATTAGTGTGGATTCAGGCCACGTAACTGTAAGTATGACAGTTAAACTAGTGTGGATTCAGGCCACGTATCTTTAAATGTGACAGTCAAACTAGTGTGGATTCAAACCACATAACTGTAAGTATGACAGTTAAACTAGAATGGATTCAAACCACGTAACTGTAAGTATGACAGTTAAACTAGTATGGATTCAAACCACGTAACTGTAAGTATGACAGTTGGACTAGTATGGATTCAAACCACGTAACTGTAAGTATGACAGTTGGACTAGTATGGATTCAAACCACGTAACTGTAAGTATGACAGTTAAACTAGAATGGATTCAAACCACGTAACTGTAAGTATGACAGTTAAACTAGTATGGATTCAAACCACGTAACTGTAAGTATAACAGTTAGACTAGTATGGATTCAAACAACGTAACTGTATGACAGTTAAACTAGTATGGATTCAAACCACGTAACTGTATGACAGTTAAACTAGTATGGATTCAAACCACGTAACTGTAAGTATGACACTTAAACCAGTATGGATTCAAACCACGTAACTGTAAGTATGACAGTTAAACCAGTATGGATTCAAACCACGTAACTGTAAGTATGATAGTAAACCAATGTATTTTTTACGTAAATAAAATTGATATATTATGAACGGTAATAGTCAAGTATCGTCTTTGTTGAGTTACTAAAACTGTTATGTTTAAGAGCATAAAAGATCACTAGTGTTGCAAATGTTTTCACCTTTATTGAAATGTTACCTTGACTACTGATCTGGTATGTGGATAGAAAACGGGGAACTCCACACCGGGAAGAAGTCTTGGTAACAACAATCCAGAGAAGGGTGCACTGCTAGCCGATGGTGAAAGTTATATGAAAAGAGATGTTTCATCCTGTGAACATGAGAGCCAGCCCCACTCTGTTGATGTTGAAGAAACAGTGCAGCTCCAAGAGTCCAGGGAAGAGAAACGTTTCCATAAGACAACGTAACGAATTTCATTATTATATCTTTAATTTTAATTCAACATATTCTGTCTTTGGCAGCAAGAAATTAGTTAGTGTGTCATATTGAGACTGTCCATCTTTAAGAATCTAAAACACTCGTTGCATGATCTTCATGTAGCATGAAGCATTACATTGTTACATTACTGACATATTTGTCAGTATCTTGTATTACGTATATTACTGACATATTTGTCAGTATCTTGCACCATGAAGTATTACATTACTGACACATTTTTGTGCGTTACGTCATATTACTGAGATATTTGTCATTATCTTGTATCGGGTGATAAGATATATGTAATCATAGTTATTTGGATGGCTCTCAGGCAGTGTGAAGTAATCAAATATAGTTTAGTGAATCATTATTAACTGAAAAAGGAAAAAAACTTTCCTTTTTCTTCTAGGAATTGTGAGACTCTGATGAATTTCCTGAAAGGAAACACAGGACCTGGAATTTTGGCCCTTCCGAATGGGTTTATGAATGCTGGCCTGCTGGTAATATACTTATAATACCTTTGAAAATCTAACTGGTTAACTGACTATTGTTGACTTTATCAAGATGATGATTTCTAGAATAAGTCAGCTACTGAAGATACAATTAAAATATATTTACTAGTTATCTCACGGAATCTTCCGAGATTAGAGTGACAAACCAATATGAAATGTTAGTAGATCCACATCATCTTGTTTTGAGTTATTATAATTCTTACAGGAACGAAGTGAAAACATTATTTTAAGGTACAAATGGCTTCGTGCCCTGTTTCAGTAAATGTAACACGAAAACAATTGTGATTATTTAGAAATGGGGAAGAGTAAAGAAATTAGAAATAAATGTTTCATTAGCGAAAGAGAAATCAATAGATGGATAGTAAGATAAAAATATTCAAGTTAGAAATAACTGATTTAGAGGTATTTCTGTTCCACAGGTGGGAGCACTGGGAATTCCATTCATGGCACTTCTCTGTACACACTGCATGCACACCTTAGTACACTGCAGCCGCCATCTGTCTTCCAAGTAAGAAACGTTATTGTATCTCAAACACCAAATTAATGGTCTTATTTGGTGATGTTTTGATAAACTGATTATCTATTTATTTTAGATATTCAAATATTTATCTAAAATACTTATCAAGATGGATGTATAGGAATTTTCTAAACTGTGTCAGAAGTAGATATTTGTTAAAATATTCTGTATTCATAGAAGATTGAAATTATAATTCGTTAATGCTTTGTGATTAAATATTGAAGGCCAGGTGGTTTCGGAACTCAAATCATAATCAGACGTTCGCGGGTTCGAAACCAAACATGCTCGCCTTTTCAACCGTGGGGGCGTTATAATGTGACGTTCAATCCCACTATTCGTTGGCAAAAGAGTAGCCCAAGAATTAGCGGTGGGTGGTGATGACTAGCTGCCTTCCCTCTAGTCTTACACCGCTAAATTAGGGACGGCTAGTGCAGATAACCCTCGTGCAGCTTTGCGCGAAATTCAAACAAACAAACAAAATACTGAAAAGCACTTGATTTAAAATATACGCATATCAATTGTTGAAGTGATTTTTGTGTAATGTGACAAAAATGCAAACAGTTCATTAGGACTCTGACACTGTTGACTAATATAATAATAAAATAAACAGTATGCACACTATTCCAATGTTGCGTAAACAGTTTAATTATTGTTGTTTGCCTTTAGCTATAGGTAAACATTTATTATCCCTACTCATAACGAACAGCGCTATAAAGAATTTGATAATTTATTGTTTTGTTTTTTTAAGTAATTTATTAAATATCGTTGTGCTGCAAACATTTAATGTGTTACGTTATAATCTCTTGTCGTGAGGACAAAGAAACATTGTGGGTTAATGTAGGTACGTGAATAAGTAATAATCTTGTATGTGTTATTTACCCTAACTTTCTTAACACTGATTTTAGACTTGGACAGGACTCACTGGACTATTCCAAAGTTGCTTTGTATGCTTGCAAATTTGGTCCAGCACCTATTCAAAAATATGGTAGGACGGCAAGGTAAAATAAACATATCACAGAATAATAAGGTCAGACGAAAGCATCACAGAATATGAAGGTAAGACAAAAATATCACAGAACAACGAGATAAGACAAATATATCACAGAATATCAAGGTAAGACAAGCATATCACAGGATAAAAAGGTAAGACAAGAAATACCACATAATATCAAGATAAGACTAAAATATCACAGCATATTAGAATTAGTAGAAAAACAGACTGTAAAACATAAATCAGTGATTTTATAAAAACCTAACATTGGGACATAAATATAACAAAGTACACAAAACGTATATTTTTGTAAAATATATATAAATGTTGATAATTTAATGAAATTAATCCAGAATTTTTTTTTCTATTTATTGCATCTAATTCTTCGTTCATTTAATGTCATTTACAAAAATTAGTACGTAGATGTTTTTATCAAACCAACAATTGTCAAGACGTACAATTGTGTATAATTGAGAAATATTTGTTGTCTTTTAATAGGAGAATCATTAACGTTTTTCTGATGATCACACAATTTGGTTTCTGCTGTGTATATCTGGTGTTTGTGTCTACCAATATTATGCAGGTAATTCATATTAAAATTAATTATCTATTATAATTCAAATATTCCGTTTATAATTTTGTTTTAGGTATGTTACTAAGTTAGATGTTACGTCTTAAAATTAAAATATTTACTATTTTGTTTCTTTTAGAGTAGATTCTCAAAGAAGTTTAGTTGTTTGTCTGAAGTTCTTTAAAAAAATAAAATCTTTTGTTTGTTTGTTTGTTTTTGAATTTCGCACAAAGCTACTCAAGGGCTATCTGTGCTAGCCGTCCCTAATTTAGCAGTGTAAGACTAGAGTGAAGGCAGCTAGTCACCACCACCCACCGCCAACTCTTGGGCTACTCTTTTACCAACGAACGGTGGGATTGACCGTAACATTATACGCCCCACGGCTGGGAAGAAGAGCATGTTTAGCGCGACGCGGGCTCGAACCCGCGACCCTCGAATCACGAGTCGCACGACTTACGCGCTTGGCTATGCCAGGGCTAAAATAAAATCTACTTGACAGATTTCTGCGCTAACCATCCCAAATTGTGAAAATGATTGATATAAATAGATTTGTCAGTTCGTCAACTCACCCACCGCTAACGCACTCTTGGGCTACTGTTTACCAATGAATATTAAAACTGGCCGTCACATAATAATGTTCCAATGGCTGAAAAGACAAACACATTCAGTGATAAGATCTGAACCCGTGGTCCACAAATTATGAATCAACTGCCTTAATCATTAGGCCGTGCTAGGCCTATTTTAGTTACTTAGGCCTAAATTATCATGCTTTCAAAAATGAATAATAATTAGTTTAAAACATTAACTTCTGTCTCCATTTCGTAAATAGTTTCTATAGGTCTTAACAAACCTTCATAAGCTATCTACAAGTTTATACACGTGACTGTAGTAATGGAACAAAACTGAAAACATTAGTATTATATCTTCAGGTCAGTATCACATCTTTAGGTCGCTAACACGACTTAAGGCCAGTAACTCATCTTCACTCAGTAGCATTTATTCAGGTAATCATATTTAGGGATAAAGGAAACGTCTTAATTATTAGTAAATATTTCATATGTATGAGAGTATATGTATACATATGCGATTCATATACCAGTCAAATGCTCTATGTTTCTCTCTGCAGGTTGTACGAGATTACACTGATGTAAATATAAGTGTATACGGTTACCTCACCATCCTGCTTCCCTTTTTTCTCTTGTTAACTATGTTTCGGAATCTACGACACTTAGCCCTAGCATCGGGAGTTGCAAATGTCCTCCAGATCTTGGGATTGTGTATCATCTTTTCTGACTTGTTTCACAACCTGCCACCTACAACATCAAGACCACTGTCTGCATCCGTATCAAAATTCCCGCTGTATTTTGGCACGACAATATTTGCTTTTGAAGGAATTGGAGTTGTAAGTGTTGTTAAAATTCTAATTGTGATCTTAAAAAAAGAATAATTATTTTAATCATCTAATTTTTGTAAAAAAAAACATATGAGTTTAAACTTCGTTTTAACAGTTTAATTATTATTTTTGATAAACATTTGTTTAGATATTTTAATACAACAACTTCCGAACAAAGTAAGTTCTATACTTAAATCGAATCTAAAAATCAACCTAGAGCTGGTGATGACTATGGCTGATTAAACATAATTACATTACGTTCTTATTTATAAATATCATAATGTTGCGTCTCATCAGTTACTTACCCTTTTTGTTAACAACATTTTTGCCTTTAATCCCAAAAATATCTCAGTTCTTAGAAGAAAAAAATGTTGGTTATAAGAACATGAATTAATTTAACAGCACAAAGCAGTTTTTTATACCTCTCAAGGTGAATTCCTGTACGTGGTAGGGGGCTTCCTAGAGAAGGTTCTAAATATCTACCCACGTGTGTGTCATGCGTGGCGACCCGCGAAGGGGAGAAAAGGACTCTGATGGTTCTAACACACCACTTTGACCTTTAATTCCTGTAGACAGACGTCCTTGAGATGCCTCCCACAGGGTCAGTTGGCTGGTCGACTTGGGCTAGGGTTAACCATAGTATGGTGGGTGGGGTCAGCGGGCACCGAAATATTTTTCTTTAGTATGGATCCCCCAACTTAAAATAATAATAAAATAACAGACCGCAGGTAAACAACCACATTTTGAAAATTGTGAACAGCCGTCTTCAACCTCTTCAGCACCTGTAACTCATGTTCTGATATTACATTATTTATCAGACAAATATTTAAGATAAATGCATCCCTTTTTATTCAGAAGGGACTAGAGAGACTTGCTGGGTCTCCAAAGTCGATCAAAAAACTTAGTTTTGGGGACATCTTTGTGAAAACATCCACTCCATAACTCAATAAACTCCTCTTGCATTCGAAGGTCATCATTGGGAATGTACTCATTGAAGTTACTCCCCATGATACTTTGAATTTATCGCAAGGAATTATTATTAAAAGGGATTTAAAGAACATCCCTGAGTCAAAGATCATCGCTGGTTTCTCCACCCAAGGAGTTTCTCCAAAGATGGAATTATGATGCCGGCCAGTATCTTAATTTTGACGTTTACATCAGCATGTCCACCATCAACGAAGGTTATTTAAATTACAAGGTACGGTCATATATTCCGAATCCTCTCAGATATTTCCAATACCAACGGTTTGGTCACTCGAAGACATCATGTCGTGGTTCCTTGACGTGTGCTTGATGTTGAGTGCGAGATGGACAGTCACTGTTTTAATTGTAGTGGTTCTAACTCCTCTGACTTTCGTTCTTGTCCCAGATGGGTGGAGGAAGAAGTGATACAACGTTTGGATCACAACCTTTGTTATCCCGAGGCTCGAAAGTTACTATAAGCTGTGTACTTATATCGAATTTCAAAATCAAATAGTATTAGTAATGACTATAGCTCATTAAATACATTACGTATTCCTATGTATAAATATCATAATGTTGTGTTCCATCAGTTACTTAACCTTTCTGTTAACATCGTTTATGGCCATAATCTCAATAATATCTCACTAGGCTCAGTCCATGGAAGAGATTTAGGTCAGTTATAAATAAATAAATTAACTGACAGTGCAAATAAGTTTTTTTTTATAATTAAAGTATTATAATTAAAATAGGAAAATAGATAATAAAATTATATATATTCAACATCACAACCAAGTTTATGAATATTTATTTTCCACCTGGGGTATTTGCAAGTTATCAAGAAACTATTTGAGGTGAAACTTTTGGTATGTTTTTGTATTGTTGTTTTGGTTCTATTGTGTTGCATTGGATGTTGGAAGAAACTTGGAATAAACAAGCGTTAATCGAATTTCTTATTTACTGCCATACGCCATACGACTCGGCATGGCCAGGTGGGTTAAGGCGTTTGACTCGTAATCTCAGGTTCGCGGGTTCGAATCCCCATGGCACCAAACATGCTCGCCCTTTCAGCCGTGGGTGCGTTATAATGTGAAGGTCAATCCCACTATTCGTTGGTAAGAGAGTAGCCCAAGAGTTTGCGGTGGTTGGTGATAACTAGCTGCCTTCCCTCTAGTCTTACACTGCTAAATAGGGACAGCTAGCGCATGTAACCCTCGTGTAGCTCTGCGCGAAATTCAGAAACAAATTACTGCCGTACGTAAAAGTAGGAAACGTGTAACTTCTTCGTATATTGGTTTAAATGGAGACAATGGTTTTATCATGCGAGGCAAAATAAATCAGTCAGTTTAAGGGTTTTAACTAGAAATACAGAAGTACATAAATGCATACAATGTTAAGTCCGAATTTTGTTTTAGATTCTTCCTATCGAAAATGAAATGAAAAACCCCGAAGATTTTGGTGGTTGTAATGGAGTTTTGAACACTGGGATGGTGTTTATATGTTGTCTGTACGTCGCAATGGGTTTTTTTGGATATCTGAAATATGGAGATGAAGTAGCTGGAAGCATAACTTTAAATATGCCTGCCAGGCCGTAAGTTTCTGTTAATTATTAACATGTCAATCTGCCTGCCAGGCCGTAAGTTTGTGTTAATTATTAACATGTAAATTTGCCTACAGACCGTAAGTTTCTTTTAACTATTAACATGTAAATCCGTCTGAAAAATTCTAAGTCTCAGCCCCATCTAAACCCTGATATTTTATCAAGTTTAAGGTCTAAATTGTAACAATAACTTAACCCTTATTGTGTCAAACATAGGGTTTCAACTCTATTAACCATTAATGTTTGATTGTAAAAGGTAGCTTTCTACCAAAGTGTTTCTTTTCTTTTAATATTTGAAAATGGTAATTATTTCATTCCAAAACATTCAGGATATATGAGCTTGTTCGAGTGATATTCGCCGTAGCTATCTTTCTATCGTACCCTCTTCAGTTTTATGTTCCTCTCAAGTTCATCTGGCCTTTCATCAAAAAGAAGAAAAAGTTAGACACGACAATGTCCTTGAACATGCAACAACTTCTGGAGCATCTCCTCAGGGCATCACTTGTTCTGTTAACATGTAAGACCGCTTGATTGGGAAGAAATTCTCTCTTTACACTAAACTTTTGCAAGTCATTATGTGCTTATATCTCTTTATGAACATTCTAATATTGTCACACAGTTCATTAAACACAATAGTCCTAGAGAGAAGAAAATGTTAAAGTGTTGTTAACACAATAGAATATCATTCCAAACAGATAATTTCTCCACAAGGGGATCGAGGGCTAAGTGGAGGGATAATCTGTTTTAACCTGTTTCACCGCTTGCGTTGTTTGCCAGTCAGTCAATAGACACATAACTGACTTTACATAGGAGACGCTTAAAGTTTCGATCTGTACAGTCGTGACGTCAGTAAAAAGCATGCAATGAATAACAAGAAGAGTTATGCACTTTTTAGGCTACAACACAGCGTGAGATATGAACTTCAAAATCAAAATATTCTTCAGGGTATGTTATAAAACTGTTACAGAACCCTGTAAGTTATGCAATAGACTGTGTTATCCTATAAGATATAATATTCTACAGGATATGTTGTAACATTGCTAGCACAAAACCATGTAAGTTCGACAATAGAATATCTTATCCTATAAGACATAATATCCACAGGATATGTTATAGCATTGCTAGCACAGAATCCTATAAGTACTTCAATCGAATATCTTGTTTCGAATTACAGTGTTTATTATTTGATGTTTCTTTTCTATTTTCATAAAATCATTTAACATACAACAAACTGTATAATTCTTCCACAAAGCAGAACTGAACATTAATTTTGGCGACGGTAGTCGAACGAAAAAGCGACAAATTTTCACGCGGTGTGACATACCAATAATTATTTGAGCCGAGAGGTGTGGTAGGGGCTTCTCGAATATAAACTCTAATAGTCAGTTTTGCGTATTTTATTGTACTAGCAGAAATTCCCGCCTAACTTGGAAGGTTTTTAGGCCTGTGGTGTTTTCTGTAATTGTCTGACATTTCTAGAACAACCATACTTGATATTCAATCATGTTCACCATCCGTGAGAAAAACTTATGTTATTTAAATTTTAGTTTAAAATGAGCTATCGTCACAGCATTATATCACAGAGTAGAATTTGTTGAGGAGTTTTAAAAGTGTCTTGCTTTTCTGTTCCAACACTCAAGAGGTTTTCACTAAACAAAAGAAATTAATATTTTTTATTGTTTTGTATCCGAAACTTACTCTTTTTTGTTTATTTATAATTTTTATTAGTTAAATCTGAAACATTTTAATGTTGTCGAAATTTCAATTGTTTTATTTATTCCTCATCTATAAAAATACTGACTAGTTATAAAAATATTAACCAGTTATGATTGGTGACGTTCGGTGAGATTTCTTCCGACTTTTGGACGTATACATCGCAAGCTTCATTATAATAAGACTTTTAATCCTAAGACGTTATGAAATATATTAAACTCAACTATTTTATGGAATATATTTATAATGCCTTTTTTAAATATCCTATTTTTTATTACTTTTCAGCCTTTAAACTGCTTTAGAAATTGTACTTTATCCTCGTAAAAATCCTTCAGAATCATAAGTAATTCAGTAGAATACTATTCCACACATATTCTTGAAAATCTGTTAATTACATAATATAATTGACGAAGGTTAATTTCATAACTCAGATATCAGATAATAAACAGCAGACAGATCGTGTTATTAATAACAACCTACATTGCGCCAATAATAAAGACCATTTACAAACTTGTAGATTTCCTGGCTTTAGCCATTCCGAGATTAGATTTATTTATTTCTCTCGTGGGAGCCTTTGCCAGTAGTTCCCTAGCGATGGTGTTTCCTTGCATATTGGAAGTGATTGTTTTCTGGGATGGCGAAATGGGTAAGTGACAGAACTAGTAAGCTTACGAAGTTCATTACGATAAAACCATAAACTTTTTATTACGTACATTTTCACATAAAATTATTCAGTTAGTATATTTCTTTTAAAAATCGTGTTATATTTTATTATTTTCTTTTTATATGGTAATATACTAAATCATTTTATATGTAGATACCTTCAGACATATATAAATAATTATTTTTTTAATAATTGTACTGCTGTGAAAAATATAATTTGAAAGAAAAGTAACTTTTAACATAAAACAAACATCTAGTTTTAAATAACCTGAGAATTTTGTGACCCAAGGTAATGAAGTAATAAACAAAAATTCAATTTATGTTTTAATTTTAATTCGATATACCATCACTGTTTAGATAAGTAAAGTGATTGTTTTTTGTTTTCTTAGGTCGTTTTAAGTGGGTTTGTCTTGTTGCAAAAAACGTATTTATAGCTGGTTTTGGAACGTTCGGTTTTGCTACAGGAACTTATGCAAGTATCAAAGCGATTGTGGAAGCTTTTTCATAAGCCTAATTATAGCGGGTTTTTTGGTAGGCCTAGGAAAAGAAGGTAAAATAACACATGTTCGTTTTTGGCTTGTCCAGAAGAACAGACAATAATTCACGAAGAGAATGAACATTAATGTTACACATATGACTGACATATAACTATATCCATGATAAGTAAACATCGTTATGCCTATGACATATGAATAACATTACACACGCACAAATCTATCACTATTTTTTCAAACTTTACTTTTTTACCTATGGTTGTCTGTAGGAAAATAAAACTTTCCATGAACAATAACATATATACTACGATAAATATCTTATTTTAGAGTTTACCATTATTTTATTTAATGTTTATCTATGTCTATGTATGTAGTCTTGTATAAAAAAAAAAGAACTGTAAAGAAATTGTTATTTACTATACATATAAAATTATTGTTGTATAAAGACGTGTATAAATAATTTAAAAGATTATACCTAAAGGAAAGGTATAATGTTTAGGACGACATGAAATTCTCCTATGTTACGTTAGCGTCGACCATCTGTATTGGTTCATTCAGTATTATAGAGATAAGCGTTAGATGCAAGGTAATAGATGTGTGTATGTGTTTCGTATAGCAAAGCCACAAAGGGCTATCTGCTCAGCCCACCGAGGGGAATCGAACCCCTGATTTTAGCGTTGTAAGTCCGGAGACCCAAGTTAATAGGACGTTTGGCAAAGATACAAAGATTTTGAATAGGGTTTCAAAGTATTATTACTTACTGATCGACGTTGTTAGTTTTAAAGGTTTACAGTATCATTGATAAAATACATATAAAATGTCTGGAATGAATATAAATTATGGAATTATATATAAATTAAGTAATAGTTAGACTGTACGTAATGCTATTTGTTATTAAAAATATTTATCTGTTTAATGACAACACACAATTATGGAATATTCTCTTCTGTTGTACGTAAATTAATATTCAAATTATAGTTAGAAAAAAGAAAAATATAATCTTAGAAACGAACACTTTTGTCAAACTGTCAATACATTAAACATTACCGTTGCTTTTGTCGATTAGAATGATTGTCGAGCAGAGAAATCAATAACCAAGGAAGTTCCTATGGATATAAAAATAAAACACACGTTGTTCTAGTAAATATTTCTGTTCTATTAAAGCGAGTAAATAAAAAATAAAGCACACGTTATTTTACTAAATATTTCTTTCTATTCTATTAAAGCGAGCCTCGAGCTAGTACAGCTGTATGTCTACGGATTTACAACCCAACTATCAGGGGTTCGATTCCTCTCGGTGGGTTTAGCAGATGACACGATGTGGCTTTACCGTAAAAAAACACACACTCTGTTAAAGCGAGTAGGTGAAAAATATAACATTATTGTAGAAGATAACTTTGTTATATTGTGTTTTCATCTTCAGTTTATTTAAAGTGTTTTGTTCTTAATCATGTGTTTAGATTATGGGAGTTTTGTTTATCACACATAATTTGTTGATAATCTTATGTTTCAATTATTAACATTTTCTATATTGTCTGGCGTTTATTTATATGTTTTATTTCCAACAAAGTTTGCAACAACGTAATTATAAAACGTATGGTTTGTCTTATAAACTTCCTTAAATGCATGTCAAGGTGTCTAATTACTCATAAGACAACCCATTAAAGCCTCATCCATCTATTGACACTTTATGTTTGGTGTTGTACTGTCTCTTTATTCAACAGTGGTTGAATAAAGTCAAATCCAAAAACCGACTTTTTACCACATAAAATATGGGTAACGTTAGAGTCAATTATTTATTCGTAATTGTTGGTATTTCAATTAGTTTATATATTATTAATGTGATTGGGTAAACCGTAATTCATTATATTAAGTTCTTGTAAAACAATTCAACAGTGAGTTTAGTAATTAACCATTTCTTAAAGCCCCCCAGTGGCTCAGCGGTATGTCTGCGGACTCACAACGCTAAAATCCGGGTTTCGATACCCGTGGTTGGCGGAGTACAGATAGCCCATTGTGTAGCTTTGTGCTTTATTCAAAACAACACCAACCATTTCTTAAACGTTAGAGATACATACATTAATGGCAAGCGTAAGAATATGTTTAATCCATAAAGCCAACCAGTGTAACTACAGTTACGTCTGTACAATAAAACTTTGTGTCACTTAACGTCTAAACCAACAATAAAACTCAGACTTCATGTGTCACTTAACGTCTAAACCAACAATAAAACTCAGACTTTATGTGTCACTTAACGTCTAAACCAGCAATAAAACTCAGACTTTATGTGTCATTTAACGTCTAAACCAACAATAAAATTCAGACTTCATGTGTCACTAAACGTCTAAACCAACAATAAAACTCAGACTTTATGTGTCACTTAACGTCTAAACCATTGGTTGCACCGACTTCTAAGTGATATCGAGATTTCCACAAATGTGAAAATTGTCCCCCAACCCTCTACAAAACCCGAAAATGTCTCGAAACCACTTTAATCAGGATACAGTAATAGCGATCCTTAGATTTGGCATTCATTTACATTAGAACACGTAAATCAGTGATGTCGAGAAATCCACTTGTTGAGAATTTTATATGCAAAAACGGCTCTATTTGAAATATTTTCTCAATCCAAACGAGCCGTTTTTGCATATAAAAAAAAAGAACACGTAAACATATTAGCTCAAGCATGAAATCACTAAATTATGCCAAAGAATCGTCTCGACCTCGATGTTCGGATTAAGGCAAACTTTTTCAACCGAACCATTAGCAATTCTGGGTATATTCTGAAAACACGTTTATGGGGATTTCTTTAACGCGGCTCCTAAAATTGGTATCGCCGTTTTAATGGTTGTCTTGTTTAAATAATGGTTTTACTTGTAACAACGACAAAATATGTCTCGTTTAAATAATGGTTTTACTTGTAAGAATTACATAATGGATGTTAAATAATGGTTTTACTTGCAACAATTATATAATATATGTATAATTAATGGTTTTAGTTGTAACAACGACATAATAGATGTTTAATTAATGGTTTTAGTTGTAGCAATGACATAATGGATGTTTAATTAATGGTTTTACTTGTAACAATTGCATAATATATGTCTCGTTTATATAATGGTTTTACTTTTAACAATGTTATTATAGCTATCCTGTTCAAATAGTGGTTTGTAAAGTATATAAATTGGTGATCAAATGAGTTAGCGATATTAATTTTGTCATATAATTCTAAACATACATAAACGATTGAACATAAATGTAGAAACTAAAGTTAAGTTGAAACACTACATAATAACCTCCTCCGAATCTACTGTAACACTGCCGTTAGTAGTACTAATTACATACTGTGCCATATTAAGACCATCCGCACCCAGCAACACACCCCTAATGAGTTTCACTACAATTTGACTCCTTCCTTTTCAGAACTATACAAGATAGCTGAGTATAATTGTGAATATACGAAATATTAACTTTAAAACTTTGATTGTTACTGAAATGAAAGTTATAATTTTGATGACGTATTGATCTACATCAACTTCTGGTGGCTCGTTTGCGAACTACCTGCGCTCTGATGTTGTTTTCCCATTCTCTATCAACACGACCTCTTGTGCCATTTCACGGAACTATGAATTCTAGCAACACGCTCTCTGGTGAATAATACTCGAACTATGACGTAATTCTCTAGCAACTCGCCTTCTTGTGTGACAAACTAGAAATGAGTTGTTATCCTCTGAACACCCCCCCCCATCAACTGAGGCAGCCAATCAGCAGCTTGCCTTACAATTGCTGCGATAATTTCTTTGTTATTAACCATGATTAATGTTCACCAGCACATCCCTCACTTGTAGCAGCCTTTGAAAGTTCTAGATGAATGCGGGCGTCTATCTGCCCTCATGAAAACAATACACGTACTCCTTCTGTCATTACTGAGGTAGTCAATAGTTATATAAACCACTTTTGTAAGAAAATACGGAGTACGTTAAGTGTGTTTATTTTCTTAGATCGCTAGCTAGCTATGCATAAATCGATAAATATCAGTTCGTTTTAGTGTTGATTAAACTGTTCATTTATCCATCCGTTTCTTATGTGCATACGATGTAGGTATAATGCATAAAAATGCACGTATTAGAAATTTAATAGTGAACTACTTGTAACATTGAATTTTTCCAACACGTCAAACAAACTGCATTATGTACGTCTAACCTTTTCATTCAAATAGAAATAAGTTTCAAACCAACAAATTTCATAATAGCTGTAACCTTCTACTAACATTAACACTAAAAAAATTTTACTGCCGTAACAACACATGCTACTTTTTTTATTAATATTTAAACAGTTTCCCGGTCGGCGGCAGTAAATTGACCGACTTACGACATAAAATCCGGGGTTCGTTTTCCCTGAAGGGGCACTGTAGAAAGCATAAAGTGCTGAAACAAATAGGCTTGCTTAAAGTATTTTACTTTGAACATATTTGCAGGTTTTAATATATATTTCTTATCGGTTTCTGTGCTGGTTCTTTGATGTTGTAGTATTTCTCTAACGGTTTCTAGGATAGCGTAAATATCACTTTGAAATTTTAATAATTTTTACATGTCTCTACGCGTATTTAAATTTCGTTTTAGTACTTTTCCGGCAGATTTCTTGCACATACAATAATTAAGCGCCTACATACACAATGCTACGTTTGAATATTTGGTATTGTTCTTGCTTCCATACGAATTATGTATAATCGAATATGATCTTCATTTTACGTAAATTTCAACCGAGGCTGTTTATCTTCAAAGTATGTTTTCAATACCTAAATCGGAGTTTCTCAACCCATTGGCCGTCAGAACGGTGGAGAACAGACTTTCAAATAGCGGTGTTTAAAAAGAAAAGACATTAGCAAGCTGATTTCTGATAATATTGTTGATTTTTGAATGTTATTTTATTGTATTATTTTTTATCCTTAGAAATCAGAGTTGACTAACAACTAAAGTTAAATTTAGTAAGATTGGGAACTAAATAGTAGGTATGTGTAAGCTTTTAATTTAGATTTCAGTAGTGTAACGTTAGATTAGGCTTAGTACGCGTAACAGTTGTTTAGGCTTAGTTATAATTCAACTTACAATGAAATTAAACACATTAGTGTTGTTCTTTTTTAATAAATATAGTCTAAAAACTATTTAATTGTCAGACTCAGGCTTAACAGTGTTAACAACAGGTCACTGATAGCATCAAAGGTTTATTGTAATTATGGAAATAATACATCAGTTAAAACTAGTTTTGGGTTTAAATTTTTCCAGTTGCGATTGATGCAACTGATGGGTTTTATTTGGGAACTCTTGGGCTGCTATACACTTTTAAAGAAACTAGTAGTAAGGATATTCAATTTATGTGTAGAGTTTGTAGAATGGAAGTTATCCTAACTAAAGCTCAAGAAATAGAAGTCTAAACTGTAGGAAATGACAGCAGGACTTGGAGACATTCGGGAAGCTAGTAAGGGTAGTATTAGGGTTAAAGTAGTGGACTTGTACACCAATTCTATTGAACAACAAACTTTAGCCCTTTATTTTTGTAGACAAGGCTCTGTTGGAGGGAAGGACAGCAAAAATAATATATAAGGATAAGAACTGCGAACTTAAAGAGGTTCATAAGTGAGCCCTTGACAACACATGTGAATAGATAGTGTGTGAGATAACTAGGGAGAAAAAGAGGTCATGCTATCCTGAGGCACAGATAGAAGACGTAAGTGACACGAGTAAGAGACATATTGAAGGGGTCTGGTAATGATGCAGTTTTTGTTGTGAACGTAGGGGCTAACGATACACATAAGAGAAGTCAGAGGAACTGAACAATAAAACGTTGATAAAAACATTTAAAGGCCATAAATTAATTGTGTCAAGGATACTACCAAGAACTTTCGAGAGATGACATTTTGACTAGGTCTCTAGAGCTAAATGCTAGGCTGAAATTAATGTGTAAGGATGAACACATTAACTGGTTGGACTTATGGGATTAGTTCAGTGGAAGGAAGGAACTTTATGGAGTTGATGGTTTACACTCAGATACGAAAGGCTTGGCATGTTTGTAATGTCTATTAACTCAGTTCTAAAGGAAGTTTTGGATTAGCAGTAGATATTGGTGAGAACAAAGATAAACTAAATGAAACAAACTGAGATGTAGAGAAACGTTTAGCCTAGGATATCATTATAAAATTGTTATAAGAATAGCCTTAATTGTTACTATTGTAATGCTTGAACTATAAGAAATGCAACAATAACTAAAGAGCGTTAGCGGGATAAAAGATTTTAATATAATGGGAAATAACTGAAACATGGTTACAGGCTATTTAATAAGGATATAAGAGTGGTGAAGGAATGGTTTTATATGTAAAATGTGAGTTACATCCTGTCGAAGTTGAGAATATTAAAGATAAGTGAGCCTTACGGTTCATAAAGGTCATAAGTGAGCCCTTGACAACACATGTGAATAGACTGAATGCATTTAATTTTCTGTTAGTGGATATCAAGGGAAGCCCTTAGTGGGAATGGATGGGTTGCCCTATAAGGAGAGACTAAGATCCTTATAGTTGTTTTCTCTTGAAATAAAAGGAGTCAGAGGGCATCTGATTACGATTGTAAAAAGGACAATGTTGGTATATCAACATTTTTCAAACTTAAGAGAAGCGAGAAGTATAGAACTAGAGGATACAAATATAGATTTAGACAAGGTAGAAGACATTCTTGGTGACGATAAACCCACGTGAAATAAAAATGTAACTCAGAAAGATGTTAACCTGAAGATGACCTAGGAATGTTGAAACGTTGTTCTCAGTAAAAGTGTTAATACCCATCCTAGCCGCTCTGAGATACAGGAAGAAGCCGTCTTCAGCTAAGACAATTTTATTTCTCAAATAGGGTGATTGGTATGTAGAATGGATATTGCAGAGGTGGAACCTTTGAGTAAGTTTAAAAAAAAACATTTAATAGTATTAGTTTGGCTTAAAGGATGGGATGGACCACCAAGTCTCTTATTGTCTCTAAACATTACGTTATGCTATTACAGTTTGTTTAGTAAACTAATTTTTTTATTACTAATGCTGCTTACTGACCATCATTGTCCATACACGGTTCCAGAAAAAAAAGCTGAGAACCATTGATTGAGTTCACCTAAAAATTGTAAAATTAACCTGAATAAATGTCAGTTTGCCTTCTCTTCAACAACAGATGTAACTCCAACATCAGGTTTTCTGGATGCATTTGGTGGTGAGTATTTTCATTGTTCATCTTAAAGTTCAAATCCTAACATTTTAACAGTTTTTTTCTGTTAAAACATCTCGTGTTAATTACTACACTAACATTAACAACCGATATTTCACTTTTTATGAATATTCATTATCCACTCTCATAATGGACAATAACTTTGCTGTGTGCAAACATTTAAACAATTGGGAAATTTATGTTTAAGAGATAAGCAGAAGGATATAAGCAATACCATTTCTATAACTTACAGCACGTAGTTTGTTATGTCATTATCAACAGAAAATAGAAACAATACCATTTCTCTACCATATAACACACCGTTTGTTGTTTTAGTATGAAGAGAAGATAGAAACAATACTATTTGTGTAACTTACAACACATTTTGTTATGTCATTATCAACAGAAGAAAGATACAATACCATTTCTGTAACATACAACTTATTTATTTGGATACCGTAAGTAGCAAATTATTTTATTACGCATGAATAATTACAACCAAAACAAACATATATATTTTTTTCTACAAATATTTAAGTGAAAAAGTATGAGATTTAAATTTTAATACGAGTATAGAAACATCTACTTTTCAATCCTGTATCTTAAAATAATGATATGTGTGTATATATGTATATATATGTTACCAAAACCCAATATCAGTTTCTCTTTACCCAGTTGTTTCAATACAACTTCATTGGACGGTATTGTGACAAAACTAACTGGTTTCAGCCAATCCGGCTCTTCCCGTCAACACCATCTCTGGCTTTATTGTTAAAAATTATAAATGTATCGATGCTACCCGTTTCCATAGAGTCGTCTTTGGTTTGATTACAAATTATCTGTGACGTCACTCGTTCCACAGCCGTTAGTGAGAGCTGTTATGTTATTGGTTAACAATTTATTTCTCATCACTGTTGTATTAAAAGTCGTGTTTATTTGTTGTAGTAACACCCGACGTCTTATTGGTGTGTGAAGGTTTTTATCGAGACCGTCAAGTTTATTGCTGTCTCCAGTTTTTGACTTCAGTATTTACAGCACTAACTTTTTTAATGACTATTACCGACTTTAATATTTTTTTTACTTTAGTTCTAGTTCTTTACTAATCGTTTTGTTGATTCCACAAGAAACTTCTATACTAAACTAATTTTTGTTCTCTCAGAACTGCTTTGTTTGTTGACTGATTTCTTTTCTGATATTAGCACTTAATTCTGAAAACGGAGAGAAAACTTATGAGAGACTAAGACAATAAGTTTATTAGTCCGAGCGGTCACTACTTGTTCGGTCATGGTTTTTATAGATTTCTGATTCTTCTATTGGGCTATTTTTTCCAACGTGACATTCGATTGGATGATTAGCTATCAAGGGTGGACTTACTGTATTTGTAACATTTTCTGCCCCCTGGTTGTCTTCGTGACCAGCGATTTTTACATTCTCTGAGTGAGGTTGACTAGAACCATTGTTGTTGTTGTTTTCTCCACTTTCGTTGTTACCATGAATCTCCCTGTTCTGATTGATGGGACTATTCCTGTGACTACTACTGTGACTTTTCACACGATTCTCACAGTCATGATAGTCGTGTTCGATATGAATAGTGTGACTGTTTTTACTGCTATTCTGAGCGTCACTAAACCTACTGTCGTGACTTGACCCACGAGGGTCGACATAGCTTCTGTTTGTTCCACTGTGGTCACTTGTGTAACCGCCATCATTGTCTTGGTTCCCAGGGTAGACTACCTTCTCTAGACGAGTAATTCGACGTTTTACCTTTTGCTGGTAGGTGGTGTATTCAGCTAGAAGATGAGCGAACCGTGTTTGAAGGTTGTTTAGTCCTAGCTCAAGCAGGGTACATCGACGTTCTAAGTTCTCCTGTTCTTGCTCGGTAGCTCTAAGCTGTTCTTCATCCAGAAGTCCATCCTTTAAGAGGATCTGCTTGCCCCGTTCAATCAGCAGTTTCTGGGCTTCGGGATATTCCTTCAGCACGCTCCAGAGGTCCTCTTTAGAAAGGCAGAACAGGTCTGAGTAGCCGACACTTCGGACATTGGCCGTCCTCCTGTTTCCTGTCTTCATACCAGTTATGTTTAAAATACTCAGTTCACCAAACACACTTCCATCACTAAGTGTGGCAAGCACAGTCTTTCCGTCGTCACCAACCACACTTAACCTACCTCGTTTTACAATGTACATTTCTTTACCAACATCTCCTTTGCGACAGATATAATCTCCTGGACTGAACACCTGCAACCGGAGTTTGAGGACCAGTTGGACAAGAAGTCCCGGTTCACAGTCCTGAAATAGTTTGACCCGCTTCAATATATCAAGATGAACGTGGATGGCAATCTCAGCTTTCAGCTTGTCCGGCAGCATGGACGTAATGGCTTCTTCGTCCAGCGACTGTTTGTTGGTCCACAAGTAGTCAAACCACTTGATAACGCGGTTCTCCAGATCCTTGGAGACTTTCCGAAACTCCATGTATTGCTTGATGCTGTCCATTCGGTTCTGGAACTCTGCCCTGGCGGCATTCATGTTGGTAATCATGCTGCCAACATTGCCAACAATCGTGGCGAAAATGAGAACACCGACTAAGAAGTCGATAACGACAAAAAGGTATTCAATGTCTCTTTCTGGAACAGGAACCTCACCAATGGTTGTCAGCGTCAGCGTGGACCAATAGAAACAGTAGATGTACTGGTAACGGAACGTGCTGTACTTGGGTTCACTCACGTTTTTGTAAACCCAACTGTCCGATCCGAAACCAATGTAGTAGCTCACAGAGAAATAGATACAGGCGTTCCAGTGAATAATAACCAGTATGTAGAATATTAGCTTGGTTATTCTTAAGGCATACGGGAAGTTGGTTCTTGTCTCTGTTCTGTCAAAAAATTCGAGCATCCGGTGCCAACGAAACAACCTGTTCAAGCGTACAATGACTGAACATGGCACCTGCTGGTGGCACGTGATCCCGACCATGGCGTAAAGAATGTCAGTAGGAAGTAAGCTGAGAACATCAAATTTAAAACCCTTGGATCTTGTATAATTAGTTAGCAATTTCCTGGTGTCTTGGACAAGGAGGCCTTGTTCTAAGTACCCTGGAACAGAAACAAATTATTCAAATTTTAAGTTTAAGACCATTGGATCTTGTATATTTAATTAACAATTTCTTGGTGTTCTGGAAAAGGAGGTCTTGTTCTAAGTACCCTAGAACACAAGCAAATTATTACAATTTTAAGTTTAAAAACCCTTCAGTAAGGAAGCACATTTTGCAAATATAATAATACATTAGTGAACATGGATTTACAGCACAATGAATTGAGTTATTTGGGAGAACCTATTTCAACAGTACAGTAGTTTATTTTTGATAACATGGAATCCTCAGTTTATTAGATAAAATCTTATAAACAGCTTGAATGACTATTGAAAGAGACTTTATAAAACATTTACAACGTTTCGTTAAGTCACAATATAAGTTGTCGAGACATTGTATATCTTACATTAGCCGTTCAAGCTGATTTTTAGCTTTATTTTATTAAAAAGTGGGTTCCATGCAGTCAGAGATAAAGTATTGTTATGTTGAAAACACAGAGTATGTTCCACTCACTTCATGATGCTTATAAATCACTGTTGTCCAACCATTATCCTTGGGCCTCGTGTAATCAGTGAACAACGTCATGGACAAGTGTTTAACAAGAAAGAAGTATTAATTTTATCTACCAAATTAGTTTGTTACACTTGTTGGTATCAAGTTTGAGACTTGAATATTTAATGTTCCACCAAGTACAAGTATATATGTGTGTGTGTACAGAAATTCATTGTTTCATCCTTGAAAAATACATCACCACAAAACGCGAAATATGTCTTTGTGTTTAGAAAAGTACAAGCTAACCAATGGAAAATCTGTGCTGCGCTTAACTAGTATTGAAATCCGGGTTTAGGCGTTATAAACCTGCAGGATTACCGCTGTTACCCAGGTTTGATTCTCTATTGTGTTTGCGCGAAAGAGTAGAAGTGAGAGACTAGAGGGTTACTTAATTAGTCAGCACCATCCACCGCCAACTCTTGAGCTATTCTGTCATGGTCTAAAAACAAAAGAGACTAAAGTGATTCTGGAAAGAAGGTAGAACAGAACAACGACTTTACCTGTCCTTGCCTGAAATACCATGTCTACTATATACAGCATGTCACATACATAATCTAGCGTGTACCACAAGACAGGTCCGAGGTTCTGAAGCTCCCAGAATACACTGCGACCGATGATAAAGACCGTGTTGTAAAGAACAGCGACGGTAATGAGAGACACCCAGCGGTAGTGAAGGTTTCCAGTTGGATCCACCACGAAAGAGTCAAACCTAACAGAAGTAAAACACCAGTGGACACAACGTTTCCGGTTTCATTAGAAGCAGCTAATCATCTGAGACAACAATTTGTTGAACTACCAAATTTATAGTTAATATTAAAGATAAAATATTTCTAACTGACAGCTCTAACATGATTAACATATTTATAAAGGACAGCTGTAACATGATTAACACATTTATAAAGGACAGCTGTTACATGATTAACACATTTATAAAGGACAGCTGTTACATGATTAACACATTTATAAAGGACAGCTGTTACATGATTAACACATTTATAAAGGACAGCTGTTACATGATTAACACATTTATAAAGGACAGCTGTAACATGATTAAAACATTTATAAACAACATTTTTAACATCGTGAGGTATTACTTATGTTTGTCATTAATAACACAATCTTTTTATGTATGGTACCAGAGAAAGCAGATATCTCTTAAACAAAACGCTGACTTCACGTTATTGTTGAAATAAGGCACCAGTACCAGTGTTTGCCTTCAAACGAAACACTGACTTCACGTTATTGTTGAAATAAGGCACCAGTACCAGTGTTTGCCTTCAAACGAAACACTGACTTCACGTTATTGTTGAAATAAGGCACCAGTACCAGTGTTTGCTTTCAAACGAAACACTGACTTCACGTTATTGTTGAAATAAGGCACCAGTAGCAGTGTTTGCCTTCAAACGAAACATTGACTCTACGATATGTTTAAATAAGACACCAGTATCAGTGGATACCTTTACACGAAACACTACTTCACGATACTGATGAAATAAGGTAACAGTGTAAACATCTAAACGAAAAGCTGCTTTATATGAGTACTAAACGTGGTGTCCTGGTGAGATACACCGGTTATGTATTAACTTTCGTATCTTTCATGGCTAAATAGGTTATGTATGGTATTGGGGTACACAAGTTATGTAAGAAGTCAAGTACAACGATGTGGAACGAGGGTTACATATGAAATCTGCACTAAAAAACAGTCAAACTATATCTACGTTACCTTCCACACCAGAATCTGCTGTTTTCTTCTTCTTGACCAATGGTCATTTGACCCATAGCAAACTTTTCTAGAAAAGAATCTGGACGATCTGGTTGTTTAAGCTGTCTTTTCCCAGAAGCCCACTGTTTGACCACCTGGTGTTAGTTTCACACATTTGTCAGTTTTTCAAAGAGCTTCATACATTTTTTTATTTTTATAAATAACTATATATTTCTCAGTTTTATAAATAACTCACACATTTGTCAGTTTTATAAATAACTTCACACATGTGCCAGTTTAATAAATAACTTCACACATGTGCCAGTTTTATAAAGAGCTCATACATTTGTCAGTTTTATGAATAACTTCACACATTTGTCAGTTTTGTAAAGAGCTTTATAATTTGCCAGTTTTATAAATAACTTCATACATTTGCTACTTTTATAAATAACATCACACATTCGTGTGCTTTATAAAGAAATTTAAACATTTGTCACTGTTATAAAGAATTTCACACATTTGTAAGTTTTATAAATAACTTCATACATTCGTGTGTTTTATAAAGAACTCCAAACATTTGTCACTGTTACAAAGAGTTTCACAAACTTGTTAGTTTTATAAATAACTTCATACATTTGTATGTTTTATAAAGAATTTCACACATTTGTTAGTTTTATAAATAACATCACACATTCGTGTGTTTTACAAAGAACTTCAAACATTTGTCACTGTTATAAAGAATTTCACACATTTGTTAGTTTTATGAATAACTTCATACATTCGTGTGTTTTATAAAGAACTTTAAACATTTGTCACTGTTATAAAGAATTTCACACATTTGTCACTGTTATAAAGAGTTTCACACATTTGTCACTGTTATAAAGAGTTTCACACATTTGTTAGTTGTATAAATAACTTCATACATTCGTGTGTTTTATAAAGAACTTTAAACATTTGTCACTGTTATAAAGAATTTCACACATTTGTTAGTTGTATAAATAACTTCATACATTCGTGTGTTTTACAAAGAACTCCAAACATTTGTCACTGTTATAAAGAATTTCACACATTTGTTAGTTTTATGAATAACTTCATACATTCGTGTGTTTTATAAAGAACTTTAAACATTTGTCACTGTTATAAAGAATTTCACACATTTGTCACTGTTATAAAGAGTTTCACACATTTGTTAGTTGTGTAAATAACTTCATACATTCGTGTGTTTTATAAAGAACTTTAAACATTTGCCACTGTTATAAAGAATTTCACACATTTGTTAGTTGTATAAATAACTTCATACATTCGTGTGTTTTACAAAGAACTTTAAACATTTGTCACTGTTATAAAGAATTTCACACATTTGTTAGTTGTATAAATAACTTCATACATTTGTATGTTTTACAAAGAACTTTAAACATTTGTCACTGTTATAAAGAACTTCACACATTTGTCGCTGTTATAAAGAGTTTCACACATTTGTTAGTTGTATAAATAACTTCATACATTCGTGTGTTTTATAAAGAACTTTAAACATTTGTCACTGTTATAAAGAATTTCACACATTTGTCACTGTTATAAAGAGTTTCACACATTTGTTAGTTGTGTAAATAACTTCATACATTCGTGTGTTTTATAAAGAACTTTAAACATTTGCCACTGTTATAAAGAATTTCACACATTTGTTAGTTGTATAAATAACTTCATACATTCGTGTGTTTTACAAAGAACTTCACACATTTGTCACTGTTATAAAGAATTTCACACATTTGTTAGTTGTATAAATAACTTCATACATTTGTATGTTTTACAAAGAACTTTAAACATTTGTCACTGTTATAAAGAACTTCACACATTTGTCGCTGTTATAAAGAGTTTCACACATTTGTTAGTTGTATAAATAACTTCATACATTCGTGTGTTTTATAAAGAACTTTAAACATTTGTCACTGTTATAAAGAATTTCACACATTTGTTAGTTGTATAAATAACTTCATACATTCGTGTGTTTTACAAAGAACTCCAAACATTTGTCACTGTTATAAAGAATTTCACACATTTGTTAGTTTTATGAATAACTTCATACATTCGTGTGTTTTATAAAGAACTTTAAACATTTGTCACTGTTATAAAGAGTTTCACACATTTGTTAGTTGTATAAATAACTTCATACATTCGTGTGTTTTATAAAGAACTTTAAACATTTGCCACTGTTATAAAGAATTTCACACATTTGTTAGTTGTATAAATAACTTCATACATTCGTGTGTTTTACAAAGAACTTTAAACATTTGTCACTGTTATAAAGAGTTTCATAAAACTTGTTAGTTTTATAAATAACTTCATACATTTGTATGTTTTACAAAGAACTTTAAACATTTGTCACTGTTATAAAGAACTTCACACAGTTGGTAGAATTCATACCAGTGGTTCCCAACCTTTTTTATGCCCCGCACCCCTAAACAAATTTAATATGTTCTCGCACCCCTCACAGTAATTATTTATTTAAAAATAAAGACGAAGGTGGACAAAACAAATGTTTATAACTAGTTTTTAATGATATATAAACATTTGGAAAAGAAAAACTATTACAAGAAACTCAAAGTTGCACAAACCCTACATGGCTTACAAAAATTTTCATACATGCATGAGATGGAATTTCTTTGAATTTGAAATGTTTAAATGTTCATAAGCCAATTTAAAGTTAATGACTCTTTTGTTCGTGTTTATTTATTACGAGTTTTTCAAAGCGTGGCACTTTGATGCTGATAGCTTTTTGAATATATAGGACAGTACCCTAAATATAAACAAACAAAAAACTAATGTCATCTCGTACCCCTGATTAGGAACCACTGGTCTATACGATCGAGAATCTGGGAAATACTCAAACTTATCTAAAGTATACATTTTATGAAATCCCCAATCATCATACTAGTGTTTCAGTGTCAAGACACTAATGTACATATTATTGTGTGTAGAATAGATGGAAATCAATTACTTTTTTCGACTTGGTCGATATTCCATAACGAACAGTGAAAACAATAAACGTCTCATACGCCACATATTGTACGAACTACAAAGGATCGTTTCTCAAATGCATCAACTATAGTATTGTACCTATAAAATGGAATTATCTGACAACATCAACTATAGCATTGTACCTATAAAATGGAATTATCTGACAACATATTGCTCTTACGTGGAAGAGATAGTTTTGTAATGGTAACACTTGTTAATGGAAGTGTTGGTCTGACCACTTATTGCGCAAAGATCTTGTGGTAAGGGAAGAATGTAATGTCATTACACAATTACCAGCGTAATGTATTAATTTCTTAACATTGATAAAATAACTTTTTACTTGTAAGCGAGCGTAGCAGATTCCCCTAGGCAAGAGACCTGCTGTACACGCCTACGTAAATATGTTTTGTTTGTTTTTTTTAATTTAGTTTCTTTGCGCTACTATGGCGAGACGGTAAACCAATGACAGATGTCCATGATTAAACAAACCATCTGAATTGAACGATGGCAGTTCGATACGCGCGCGCAGTCTTCATTGCTGCGAGTATATTGTACTTTTTGGTCCATTTGTCAATATCTTAGGAGTTATTGAAAGTTTACATCTTACGTTGTTGACAAGTGTAATTTTTATCTTAGGCCAAATCTTTCCTGGGGGTTTTCTTAACAGGTTACATTATCTAGTTAAATTATCCACAGTTCAAACCTATATAGGAAAGACTTACATAATTTTGTAAGCTATAATGTCTTATTTTAGTTATTTGCTAGAGAAAGCTATAAACACGGTGATGAATACAGTTTATTGATCTGAAAATGTCTAAAGTGTTTCTGAATATTAATAATCGAGTAACTTTGCGAAATATCCAGAAACAAGAGGATTGGTGTGAAATACTGAGCCACTTTTCAGTTTCTTCAGTCGTTTGGAAGTTAATAAATAGTCAGATAACTATTAGATGTCGCAAATTTTCAGCTTTTCGAGCGATCGTCGGAGAAATTATACAAGTTTATTGTGTGTTAGTCGCAGTACCATCAGTTAGTAAATTTCTGTTGAAAGTCAAAACATGATTTTGGCCTTAGGCCTACAATTATGTACTAGTAATAGCTTTTTTGTTTTGTTTTTGAATTTCATACAAAGCTACTCGAGGGCTATCTGCGCTAGCCGTCCCTAATTTAGCAGTGTAAGACTAGAGGGAAGGCAGCTAGTCATCACCACCCACCGCCTACTCTTGGGCTACTCTTTTACCAACGAATAGTGGGATTGACCGTCACATTATAACGCCCCCACGGCTGAAAGAGTTAGCACGTTTGGCGCAACCGGGATTCGAACCCGCGGATTACGAGTCGAACGCCTAAACGCGCTTGGACATACCGGGCCTGCAAACGTTAAGGAAGGAAGAGCAAGTTGGTTGTCGTTAGGTGAACTGCACTCCAAATTATTTAAAAGGACCTACTAAACGAAAAAACACATTAGAACCATAAGAGGTTACCAGAATGAGTGTGTTGTATTAATACATATTATAAGATTACAGAATGAAGGCGTTGTATTAATACATATTATAAGATTACAGAATGAATGTGTTGTATTAATACATATTATAAGATTACATCTTGTAAGTTCAGGATTTAAAATAAATTTTCTGAAATTTGTTTTTTACTTTTAAAGATTGTTTTTATTATGACGTATTTTTTGTATACCTTGCCGGATGACATCATAAGTGGAGCTAACGAACAACTGAAAGCGCTTACTTTTGGAAACTTATTTTAAAGAATTAGTGAATATATCTTTCTACTTTCTGTCATTTCCGAACCAGGAACCTGTGGAGTGAAATCATTTAACACTAAATTTTATACGCAGCTAGTAATGCATAATTTTTACTGAATCTGGCATATATGTATCTTTTTGCTCTTTGTAATTAAGTGACTGTTCAATCTAATAACCTTAGTTTTAATTTACTTTGCACCTGAGATTCAAACCTTATCAAATTTAGGTTTTTTCTACCCTTTTACTTCTTGAAAGAGGTACTTACCAAAGAATTTACCTTAACCTTAACACCATTTATATTTATATCTGAAGATTAGAACATTCATCTCGAATACTACAAGTCGCAACTTCAAGTATTGTGACAAAAAATTCTCTCTGTTTCAGCCATTAGGGCGTTATAGTTTTACAGCTAATCCCATTATTCGTTGGTAAAGAGTAGTCCAAAAGCAGATGGTGGGTGAATTTGACTAGCTGCTTTCCTTTTAACCTATTGTTTCAAAATTAGAAACGACTGGTGTAAACAGTTCTCAAGTACTTTTGCGAAAAATTCAACAAACAAACTCTTAACCCTAATGCTTGGTATAGCTGCAATTTTAATATTACGAAATTAGGTTTACGTAAACCAAATACTTTTTACGCTCAGCTGATAACCTTATACAGGAGACTCGCACAATTATTTGTTGTTTCCCTCCTAACATTCTTTATACAAGGAATTCACTCAATTATATGTTGCTCTCCTAAACCTTACATTCTTTATACAGGAGACTCACCCAACTATGTGTTGTTTCCCTAAACCTAATATTTTTTATACGAAGAGTGTCCCAAGTATATGTTGCTTCCCAAATACCAACATTTTTATACGGAATACTCACCTAACAATATGTAGTTTATCTTAACCCTAAAGTTCATCATACGGAAGACTCAAATAAGAATATATAGTTAATCTTAACCCTAAAGTTCATCATACAAAAGACTCAAATAAGAATATATAGTTTATCTTAACCCTAAAGTTCCTCATACGGGAGACTCAAATAAGAATATATAGTTTATCTTAACCCTAAAGGTCATCATACGGAAGACTCAAATAAGAATACATAGTTTATCTTAACCCTAAAGTTTGTCATACGGAAGACTCAAATAAGAATATATAGTTTATCTTAACCCTAAAGTTCCTCATACGGGAGACTCAAATAAGAATATATAGTTTATCTTAACCCTAAAGTTCATCATACGGAAGACTCAAATAAGAATATATAGTTTATTTTAACCCTAAAGTTCATCATACGAGAGACTCACATAAGAATGCTTTCCTTAATCCATAATAATTTCATTTCTAGAATGACAACTTGACCCAGTTTGTCTTGGTTAACTCTAACACTTTAATACATCTGGTGTATAACATTCTATTTATACTCGTGTTAGAAAAACATGTGCTTTCAAAAAATATAAAATTAGTTATAAATAGTCATTTTTAACATTCAGCGCACTTGTTTTTCGCTTTCGTCCAATTGTCGTTAGTTTTATATAACAGTGACAAACATATATTCGCTACTGCCACTTACCTGGAGCCTTTTTACAAATCCACCAACATTCTTGCTACCATCTTCCGCCATCTGTTCAATCCGAACTATTTCTGAACAGACGCTGCTTCGCAGAGAGGGAGTTGCTGGGACACCATTTTCCAGAACCTGTAATTCTTCAAAGTCCCTCTGACTGGGATTCAGTAGATGCTTCTGGTTGTTCTGAACAGAGAAACGATCATCGCAAGTTGTACCATTACTTTTTATAGTAGCCATATTTGGAAGAAACATTACTTCCTCAACCCGCGCTATTTGAGGTTACTGAAGCCTCTTGAAGCTCAGCCATCGTGGAAAAGACGATTTGAGTTGGTTCTTGAAAAAGGCAATAACGTAGAAAACATTCAACGATTTATAAAAGTCGAAATTTATATTAACTAAACACAATCATACAGCTAGCATGTACAAAAATTTGTAAGTTTCTCGTCATTAACTGTACATACATTTCCTGACTTAATAAGTACAAATGTTTATTTAAAGTTGTTACACTGACTGGTTGTTTAACCTAACAAAGAGTAACTTTTATTTAGTGTTCTCACACTGACTGGTTGTTTAACCTAACAAAGAGTAACTTTTATTTAGTGTTCTCACACTGACTGGTTAGTTAACTTAACAACTGGCAATTTTTATTTAATGTTGTTACACTGACTGGTCAGTTAACACAAAAACTAGTAACTTTCATCTAATTTTATTACACTGACTAGCTATTTAACCTAACAACTAGTAATTTCTATTTATAGTTGCTACACTGACTAGCTATTTAACCTAACAACTACTAATTTCTATTTATAGTTGCTACACTGACTAGCTATTTAACCTAACAACTACTAATTTTTATTTAATGTTGCTACACTGACTAGCTATTTAACCTAACAACTAGTAATTTCTATTTAATGTTGCTACACTGACTAGCTATTTAACTTAACAACTAGTACTTTTTATTTAATGTTATTACACTGACTAGCTATTTAACCTAACAACTAGTAATTTCTATTTAATGTTGCTACATTGACTGGTTGGTTGTCCTAACAACTAGTAATTTTTATTTATTGTTACAAGGTTAATCTAACAAGTAGTCATTTTTATTTAATGTTGTTACACTGACTGGTTGGTCGTCCGAACAACTAGTAATTTTTATTTATTGTTACAAGGTTAATCTAACAAGTAGTCATTTTTATTTAATGTTGTTACACTGACTGGTTGGTTGTCCGAACAACTAGTAATTTTTATTTATTGTTACAAGGTTAACCTAACAAATAGTCATTTTTATTTAATGTTGTTACACTGACTGGTTGGTTGTCCTAACAACTAGTAACTTCCATCTTAGTAAGCCTAATCATCAACTATTGATATTTTACGTGATCACTTCAAGAACTATTTTTTCATCTTAAATTATCTGGTTGATTGTAATAAATGTTACATAAAATGTGCTAATTTTAAAAACTTACGTGTCTGATAAACTGAGAGACCAGATGGTAAGTACCTATCTCTGGAGACTTCTGTTTTATTTCTGGAATTCAAGTTTAGTGATATTATTAAAAACACAATATAATAGCGAGTTCTCTTTCCTGTTCCATCTCTTTACCAGGACTTAGGTTCTACTGATATCAAATAGTGAGACAGAGTTAGGTGTAGTGACTGTATTACTCATAAGGACCACAGAAACTTACTGTCGCAGTTCCAGGAGCACGCGCATGCGCAATGACTGTAGATTGCTAACTCCATGAATGTGGGGACAAACTGAAACATGCTCGTGTCCACCAGCATGTGAGGTTATTAAACATATTGTTAATACAACGATATTTATTATTTGGTGCAAATAAATTAAATAGTAAGTTATTATTGTTTTTCTAGCTTCAAACGAACACACAAAATTTTCACATTTGTCATATCATTGAGGGATTAGTAATGTTGAGATTTGAAAAGTCAGGTTATCATTAGCGCATCCCGAAAGAAAACAAAACACTATAGGTCCACTTCATTCTTCGACACTGACAAACGTCAGTGGAAAGGAAATAAAAATACATATAGGTGACAGATAAAACCAACACGTCTTAACACTAAATTACGAAACCGATATCGTAACCACAGAAGTTGTAACATCTTAGAAATTATATGTAATACATTACCAGGCCCTATTGGGAGATTAATAATGACATAGAAGAAGCAAGATATTAGAATATTTACTAATTATTCGAGATCATATTAAAATTCAGTTAATTTGAAACTTCTATATCACACAGAGACATGTTTCTGTAAAGTCGTTAAGTACGACAGTCGACATGGATAGTGGACATCATTGTTTGTTAGAACTCGTGAACTGGGCGACCTCAGCAAATTAAAGAGACCAACCTTTAAAAAAACACGGTCGGTAGTGATAAACAAAAAGACAGCAAGTTTCCTACCGTTCTGGGGTCTTTGGAAGAGATGTGTTCACCAGGTAAAGTTTAAAGTGTCTGCCCGCATCACCACTGGTGTAGAACGATAATCACGCATGCTCAGCTTTGGACATGGAGTCCTGATGTACATTTCGTTGTTACTATGGTAACCAATTCCTTTCATCACCGGAGCAGATAGTTCAAGAAGTGTTGTGTAATTAAAGTATTTGTTTGTTCGTACAATGGATAATCCTTTAAGTGGATGAAATAGAGTCAACACGTTATAAAGAAAAAACTGAATTCGTTTCTATTATAATACGTTTACATTAGCATAATAGTAATATTCAGGTATTGTCGCAGAGAACCTATTAACCATCCAGTATAGCGTGGAATAATGATCCATAAAGTGCAGTGCATAACGAAATTAAAAGGTAATCGAATTCTCTGATGTTATAGCTTTGACAAGGTGCATTCATTGTTATGTAGTAAAGGCAGTCATCTCTCCAGAGTTCAGTTATACATATTAGGAATTTGACGAACAATCATATTTGTTGAAATGTAAATTAGTAGTAATCCAGTCTGTGCTGTACAAATGGTTAAGTACGATTTTCAGTAAGCAACTCAGAAGGTCATGTGACCGATAGCAGATATAAATTCGAAATGGATCGCCAGGCATTACAGATACATTTCGATATTGTTTGACGTTCGAAGGTTTCGCTATTAAAAGGTTATTGCTTTTATGAATTGTATGAAACAGCGTTTTCGACACAACACAGTTTCATACTCAGAATGTGAAGATATGTTCAGATCGGGTGCATGTCTACCAGTCAATTACACTAAAAAAAAACAAATATGAATCAACTTGGGGTACCAAGACCATCCAGAAAAAAAACACAACAAGTTGTACAATAGCTGTGGTAAAGAAAGAGAAACAGGTAAGAAACCATGAACACAAAGGTCAGTGGTCAAAGTTGTCCATACGTTTGAAGCAACATAACGCATCAAAAACAATATGAGTTTTCGTTTCCAAAAGCATAACAAGTCATGTGCACCCAAGTTGGTAATTCTACTTTATAATTACATAGTACAACGTCTGTAGTAGAGAAGTTTAATCCTTCATAGTCCTGAAAGCAGTGGCAGAAAAGAGTTGTCACCTCTTAGTCCAGCATCACGTTCTTACTTTAATTTAATTTACACTTCAGAACTTGAATCCACTAAACATCGAACAGCCCTTGGGTACTATGGAGCTCGAAACCATTGGGTAATGATTTGCTCTAAGCCACGCTTAAGTACGACCTAAAATCACTAAATATTGATCCAAATACTAAGCCAGACGACGATGACCAAAGAAAGTCGAAACGTTGCTCGCTCCTCTATTAGTGGCTTCTCTACTCATACCAGCCGTTTTTAAATATATAAAACCACTATATATTGATCTAAATACTAAGTCACACTTGGGTACTGTAAGGCCTAAACCTACCACATATTGATCTAAATACTAAGTCACACTTGTGTAGTGTAGGGCCTAAAACCACTACATATTGATCTAAATACTAAGTCACACTTGGGCAGTGTAGGACCTAAACCCACTACATATTGATGTAAATACTAAGTCACACTTGTGTAGTGTAGGGCCTAAACCTACCACATATTGATGTAAATACTAAGTCACACTTGTGTAGTGTAGGGCCTAAAACCACTACATATTGATCTAAATACTAAGTTACACTTGTGTAGTGTAGGGCCTAAAACCACTACATATTGATCTAAATACTAAGTCACACTTGTGTAGTGTAGGGTCTAAAACCACTACATATTGATCTAAATACTAAGTCACACTTGGGTAGTGTAGGGCCTAAAACCACTACATATTGATGTAAATACTAAGTCACACTTGTGTAGTGTAGGGCCTAAAACCACTACATATTGATCTAAATACTAAGTCACATTTGGGTAGTGTAGGGCCTAAGACCACTACCTATTGATGTAAATACTAAGTCACACTTGTGTAGTGTAGGGCCTAAAACCACTACATATTGATGTAAATACTAAGTCACACTTACGAAGTTGATTTCTGCTTCATATTGTTGGAAAAAAATCTCTTTAAAACTTAATCAAACCTGTAGATCGTAGTAGTGATGGTTTGAACCAATCAACCTCACCAGATCGTAGTAGTGATAGTTTGAACCAATCAACCTCACCAGATCGTAGTAGTGATGGTTTGAACCAACCAACCTCACCAGATCGTAGTAGTGATGGTTTGAACCAATCAACCTCACCAGATCGTAGTAGTGATGGTTTGAACCAATCAACCTCACCAAATCGTAGTAGTGGTGGTTTGAACCAATCAACCTCACCAAATCGTAGTAGTGATGGTTTGAACCAACCAACCTCACCAGATCTTAGTGATGGTTTGAACCAATCAACCTCACCAAATCGTAGTAGTGGTGGTTTGAACCAATCAACCTCATCGTTAAACATAATAAACTAATCTTAATGAATCACGTAGGCTAATAAACCTCGGAAATGTGACGAAGTTTTTATAAGCCATAAGGAAGTTAATTCTAAACGCAATATCTCAGGTAGTTTTGCTTGGTATTAGTTCCAGTATGAATACAGTTTATCTATATTTATGTTGGAACTTTTGATAATGATTTAATATAAAAGTTTACCCACCGTCTTTTCTTCGTCTAACTTTGAGTGAAACTTTATATTTGTTACAGTTTACAAATTTATCAGATTTTAGAAGTAAGAAACTCATCGCGTGGTCTCGTGACGCTATTCGTTATAACAACGGACAGGAATGTTATCAGGGATTATGGGTAACATGAAATATTCTTATTTTATATTGCGTTTTATTTGATACGTTCGTTTAATCTAATTATATCACTAATAAATATCTGATGAATATGTGTAATATCTGAGGGAACACCAAACACAGCTTGAAGGCAATCTACAAAATATTTATCACGTGTTTTCTACGTAAACGTAATTACAGACAATATAATATTTAAATATATTTACTTTTACTGTTTGATGCAAGTATTTTTACTAATAATTTCTATTTAGGTATTATTAATTGGCCATATCAAAACAAATTAATCTGCATTTAAAAAATTCAAAGAGCACAGTGGCCTTCCAGAGACTGTTCTATGACATTTGGACACAGTAATGTTTGGTAACAATATTTTGCAGCAGTGTACGTGTGTTAAGCTAATGACTGTGTTATTAGCAGTATTTGGTAGTACCACTTGGTTGTATGTCTCCGATACGGCACCCACCAGCTTCAAAATTACGTGTGTAGAAAGCATGCGCGTAATAGTAATAATAAATATATTATTTGTTGTGTGAACTAAAACCTTAAATTCTTTCTCTTTGCCAAAATAGTTTGAATTTATGTATTAATTACGTGAATATACACATTTATTTGACTCATTTTAAATAACGACAAAATATATGTGTATAATTATGGTAGACTTGGCCAACAATGTAGTTTGCTCTGACGTAATGAACTGGCCAACTATTGATTTGTGGACAGAATGTGACGTCGCTTTATTACGATGAATTATTATCTTGTTTAAAAGTGTCTTTGTTGTAAATTTTGTTTGTTTATTTGTTTTGAAATTTCGCACAAAGCTACTCGAGGGCTATCTGTGCTAGCCGTCTCTAATTTAGCAATGTGAGACCAGAGGGAAGGCAGCTAGTCATCATCACCCACTGCCAACTCTTGGGCTACTCTTTTACCAACGAATAGTGGGATTGACCGTCACATTATACACCCCCACGGCTGGGAGGGCGAGCATGTTTAGCGCGACGCAGGCGCGAACCCGCGACCCTCGGATTACGAGTGCACGTCTTAACGCGCTCGGCCATGCCAGGCCTCACTAAATAAAGAAACAAACATAAAAAAACGCAAAATTAAAGAAGCCTTACTTATATAACAATTTAAACCCAAAATAAACCAATACAAAGGAACGCCATTATACCTATATTAATATTATAGATAAAATTATATATTCAAACATCTAACCCCGCCCCCTACATTGTGACACTCAGTTACACAACCCCTTCCAAACATGTGGTCAGCTTCCGGTCAGTTACCTCTTTCTTTGTGAACCTGACGATGACCGAAGAAGGTCGAAACGTTGTTCGCTCTTCTATGTAAAATATTTTCTCGACCCAAACGACCCGTTTTTGCAAATAAAATTCTCAACAAGTGGGTTTCTCGACATCACTGATTAGTGTGGTTAATGTTATGTATTGTTGTACTACTTTTGTTAATGTTGCATATTGTTGTACTACTTTGGTTAATGTTATGTGTTGTTATACTTGTTAGATTAATGCAGTATATTGTTGTACTACTTTGGTTAATGTTATGTATTGTTATACTAGTTAGGTTAACTCAGTATATTGTTGTACTACTTTTGTTAATGTTGCATATTGTTGTACTACTTTGGAGAATGTTGCATATTGTTGTACTACTTTGGAGAATGTTTTGTATTGTTATGCTACAATGGTAAATGTAAGCTATTTTCATACTTAGTTTAATGCAGAATACTATTGTAGTACTTTGGTTAATGTTGTATATTGTTGTACTATATTGTTTGATGTGTATTCTCCTATTACTTAAGATAATGTTATGTATTGTTGTGCTACTTTGGATAATGCAGTATATTGTTGCACAAGTTTGATTAATGTTATGTATTATTGTACTATTAGTTTAATGCAATATATTGTTGCATTAATTTGGTTAATGTTATATATTTTGTACGACTTTGGTTAATGAGGTATATTGTTGTTCTACTTTGGTTAATGTTATGTATTGTTGTATTATTTTAATAAATGCAGTATATTGTTATACTAGTTAGGTTAATGCAGTATATTGTTGTATAGTTAGGTTAATGTTTTGTATTGTTGTACTAGTTAGGTTAACTCAGTATATTGTTGTGCTACTTTGGTTAATGTTATGTGTTGTTATACTTGTTAGATTAATGCAGTATATTGTTGTACTACTTTGGTTAATGTTATGTATTGTTATACTAGTTAGGTTAATACAGTTTGTTGTTGTACTACTTTGGTTAGTGTAATGTATTGTTTTACTAGTTAGGTTAATGCAGTGTATTGTTGTACTACTTTGGTTAGTGTTATGTATTGTTATACTAGTTAGGTTAACTCAGTATATTGTTGTACTACTTTGGTTAATATTATGTATTTTTATACCAGTTACGTTAATGCAGTATATTGTTGTACTAGTTAGGTTAACTCAGTATATTGTTGTATTACTTTGGTTACTGTTATGTGTTGTTATACTTGTTAGATTAATGCAGTATATTGTTGTGCTACTTTGGTTAATGTTGTGTATTGTTATACTAGTTAGGTTAACTCAGTATATTGTTGTACTACTTTGGTTAATATTATGTATTTTTATACCAGTTACGTTAATGCAGTATATTGTTGTACTAGTTAGGTTAACTCAGTATATTGTTGTATTACTTTGGTTACTGTTATGTGTTGTTATACTTGTTAGATTAATGCAGTATATTGTTGTGCTACTTTGGTTAATGTTGTGTATTGTTATACTAGTTAGGTTAATGCAGTATATTGTTGTACTACTTTGGTTGGTGTTATGTATTGTTATACTAGTTAGGTTAATCCAGTATATTGTTGTACGGTTTTGGTTAATGTTGTGTATTGTTATACTAGTTAGGTTAATGCAGTATATTGTTGTACTACTTTGGTTAATGTTATGTATTGTTATACTAGTTAGGTTAATGCAGTATATTGTTGTACTACTTTGGTTAATGTTATGTATTGTTATACTAGTTAGGTTAATGCAGTATATTGTTGTACTTCTTTGGTTAATGTACACATCCTCTCTGATGTAGTAATTAGTTTTGTGGTTTAATTGTTTTTCGGTTTTCAATGAATAGTTTTGTTTTTAATATCTGGTGTTCAGTACAGCTTTTAGAAGTTTTTGTTTGACGTTTTGGAATATATGTGTAAACTAGTTTAGGTTTTTTAATACTTGACTTTATAGTGTTAGAGTTAACTGTTCATAGTGGCTTTGTATTTTCATTTTACATTTTCTTTATCTTGGTTCACAGATAGACATACAATCGCACCGTACGAAAGACTTACAATGTTGGACAAGTGAGGGTGCATACTGGAAAAATATATGTGGTAACAAATTTAAAACTGTTTTCGAGGAACCAAATTTTAGTAAATAATGTGTGGAGAAAGCTTGAATGGTCACTGAATGAAATATTATTAAAAATGTACAACTGCATCTCTTACAATATCTCGTCTGCCAAATTCTGAATTACTCAATGCATCTTTTGAGGAGTTTGTATATTTTACCTTCACTGTTTCTATTAAGATTAGACAAACTTGTCGATACATTGTATATTTGTAATAAGGTTTTTCTCACCTTCCATTAAAGTTATTTCTATATTTTATTTTCTAAAGCTGGATTCATCGTTTGCAAATTGTAATGGATACTGTTTAAGTTTTATACCATTACAAGAAGTGATGGAAATCACGTAGAAAAGTTTAGTGTTCTTAAACCTAACAAAAATTATAAAAATAACATTAGACTAAAAATTGAAATTTTTAATTTTAAACCGTCCACCAGAGGGAAGACAATCTATTAACCATGTTATGGTATTGATAAAATTAAAAAATGCGCAGTTTATTGTGAACAAAATCTCTACCGTAAGTTCAACTCACCTTCTACGTATTTGGAACTCGAAATGTTTAAAAATCTCTTTACTGGAGGTTTGGTCTGAGCTTAAGGTAACAAATGAATCTGGAGCTTTGGCAAATTGTGTAATATGTTTTTGAAACAGCTTAATGGAAATGCCGTTAGAGTGCGCCACAATGAAATGATAAATCGTGGTTTTCATCACTTGAAAAAGTGTATTTACATTCTGAAAATAAAGGTGTGTTTATATAATTTTGTAAGGAACTGTAAAACAGTGAACGAAAGGACGTAATTATTGTATTCATGATTTTAACTGTTATAGGAAAATGAACTGTACCAGACTACTGTCACGTTTTAACAGTTTACACCGTGACTTGCTGTCATCACATCAGTATATAAACTGTACCAGACTACTGTCACGTTTTAACAGTTTACACCGTGACTTGCTGTCATCACATCAGTATATGAACTGTACCAGACTACTGTCACGTTTTAACAGTTTACACCGTGACTTGCTGTCATCACATCAGTATATAAACTGTACCAGACTACTGTCACGTTTTAACAGTTTACACCGTGACTTGCTGTCATCACATCAGTATATGAACTGTACCAGACTACTGTCACGTTTTAACAGTTTACACCGTGACTTGCTGTCATCACATCAGTATATAAACTGTACCAGACTACTGTCACGTTTTAACAGTTTACACCGTGACTTGCTGTCATCACATCAGTATATGAACTGTACCAGACTACTGTCACGTTTTAACAGTTTACACCGTGACTTGCTGTCATCACATCAGTATATAAACTGTACCAGACTACTGTCACGTTTTAACAGTTTACACCGTGACTTGCTGTCATCACATCAGTATATGAACTGTACCAGACTACTGTCACGTTTTAACAGTTTACACCGTGACTTACTGTCATCACATCAGTATTTAAACTGTACCAGACTACTGTCACGTTTTTAAGTTTATACCGTGACTTACTGTCATCATATCAGTATATGAACTGTACCAGACTACTGATTTTCAACTTTTTATATTATGGTTACAATACTTGGTGATAATAATACGGAGGTGATTAAAATGTTAATTTCTTGTACTTGGTGTATCGAGGTCATGTTATGTCACTATTTCATTAACACCGGGACAGTTGTTTCGTTAAAAAAACACACGAAGTAAACGTGTAAAAATAGTATACGTCTGCTGTAAGGGAGCTCCTGTCTGCAGTACTGAGAAGTAATTGTGCTAGTCTTACGTTTTGAATGTAACATTAAAGATACTGACTGAGCTTATGCTGACACAGTCATCTGTAGAACCACAATACGGAGCTAAAAACCATACACTTCTTTTGTTATTGATTTAATATTTCTCCTCGTAGATTTTCTGATGATCTATAGAAATGGTTCGAACCGATGTTGTACTGAAGAGCCATCATTTGTCGTTCTACTGGAGTCTTCTTTCAAAAGGACAAAGACGCTCACATGACGTACAAGTAGCACGCGATCATCGTGCTCTTACCGATTCTGAAGGTTGTACTTACTTAAAAACAATAATGGACAGAACCGAGTTGACCGTGGGTGGTTGATATAGAAAGACTTGAAACACGCGGATTGAATTCACGTTTTAATCCCAGGGAAAATATTGATGTCTTTAAGTTTCATTTTATCTAACTTTCTAAAAACTTGAAACAAGTTTTGTAACGGCTGTTTATTTCAGACACAAGTATTGATTTTAATGTGAGAGTTCTTTGTGTTAGCTAATGTGCCACAGGACAGGAACTGAAAGCCAAAATTAACCGTCTTCATAACAGCACACAAAGTTCTATCGGCTTTTAAAGTACGTAGCACGTATAACAAAATTTCCCTCGGCGTACAAAGTTTTTTTATTTAAAAACAAACCCACTTATTTGTCAGTGTTTGTTCCCACAATATGACGTTTTTTTTATCATTATAAGTTTATTGTTATAAATACTGTACTATATATTGGTAGTAATACAGTTATAGTGTTATAAATACTTTACTATATATTGTTACTAATACAGTTATAGTGTTATAAATACCGTACTATATATTTGTAGTAATACAGTTATAGTGTTATAAATACCGTACTATATATTGGTAGTAATACAGTTATAGTGTTATAAATACCGTACTATATATTGGTAGTAATACAGTTATAGTGTTATAAATACTTTACTATATATTGGTAGTAATACTGGTTAATAAATACCGTTGTAGTACAACATACTGTTAGTAGTACGGTTATAGCACAATAAATACCTTTGTAGTACAATATATTGTTAATAATACGGTTATAGCATAATAAATATCGTGTTACTATATAGACCTCAGTTTTGTGCCTGGTTTTTGAATAAATTTAGTATTAACTGGAATGTCATATTTTGTTACTAGTTTTTGTCAAATGTTGGTTATTTGTTTGCTGATCTCAGGAATATATGGTATGTAGCAGTATATGGTTTCGTGATTTTTTGATTCTTGAAATTATGTAAAAGCATAATGTAAAAACATAATTTCACAAAACAGAAAACTAAAAAACAACCTTACAAAAAGAGACATTAATTCCATTAAAAACCTAAAACAAGACAGAAACATAAAAATTCTAAAAGCAGATAAAGGTAACGCTATAGTAATAATGAACACGAATGAATACATCCAAAAAATGAAGAACATCCTATCAGACACGAACAAATTTAAACCAATACACACAAATCCAACAAAGACACATGAGACGCAACTAAACAAATTACTACTACAAATGAAAAAAGCCAACACAATTTCACAAACACTTTATTCCTACCTACGTAAAACAGACTCACGCACACCGCAACTATACGGCATCCCCAAATCTCATAAACCAGATTGTTCATTACGACCAATGATATCAACATATGAATCGTTTAATTACAATCTTGGTAAATACATAACATGGGCATTCTCCAAATATGTAACATCAGCCAGCTCATTCATCAAAGACTCTTTTAATTTCAAGTCTAATCTAAATCAACTTAATCATAAAGCCTTAATGGCCAGTTTCGATGTTATATCCCTCTTTACAGAAGTTTCAACAACTAAAGCCTGCAAGATAGCCTTAGAACTCTATATCCGAGACCCTAACCCAACTATAGACATTCCCAGTAACCAGTTAGCAACCCTCATAGAATTCACCACCATAAAGACAAACTTCATGTTCAACAACCAAAACTATATACAAACAAATGGCCTAAGCATGGGCAACCCAGTATCACCAGTTCTAGCCAATATTTGTATGACACAAATTGAAACACAAGCAATTAATACAGCATTACATCCACCACTATACTGGTACAGATATGTAGATAACACGGTTGCGGGATTCAAATCTGCAGAACACATACTTAATTTTTTCAATTACATTAACTCTATTCATCCCAACATTAACTTCACGAGTGAACAGGAAGAAAGCAATCAAATATCATTTCTTAACCTCAAAATTATAAGAACCGACACACAATTCAAAACAGAAATCCACCGAAAAATAACCCATACTGGACTATACATTCCTTGGGACTCAGCACATGAAACAAAACAAAAACTCAACATACTAAGAAACCAGATAAACACAGCCATAAAACTATGCTCACCAGATAAAATTAACGATGAATTAGATAAAATAAAACAATACTTCATCAACATCAATAAGTTTCCTCCACAAACCGTAAAAAACATTATACGCACACACCTAGACAGAAAGCAAAATCAACCAACAAAAGTAAATATATCTCACGAATCAAAAAATCACGAAACCATATACTGCTGTATACCATATATTCCCGAGATCGGCAAACAAATAACCAACATTTGGCAAAAACTAGTAACAAAATATAACATTCCAGTTAATACTAAATTTATTCAAAAACCAGGCACAAAACTGAGGTCTATACTATGTAAAACCTACACTGACAAACACCACACCAACATTATTTATAAAATACAATGTGATAACTGCCACGACTTCTATATTGGAGAAACAAGTAGAAAAATGGAAACCAGATTCAAAGAACATAAAATGTCACCTTCACACGTTTTCGAACACTGCAAATCAAATAAACACAATATAACCATAAAAAACACTCAAATACTAAATAAAGAAACAAACATAAACAAACGCAAAATTAAAGAAGCCTTACTTATACAACAATTTAAACCCAAAATAAACCAATACAAAGGAACGCCATTATACCTATATTAATATTTCAGATAAAATTATATATTCAAACATCTAACCCCGCCCCTTACATTGCGACACTCAGTTACACAACCCCTTCCAAACATGTGGTCAGCTTCCGGTCAGTTATCTCTTTCTTTGTGAACCTGACGATGACCGAAACGTTGTTCGCTCTTCTATGTAAAATATTTTCTGAACCAAAACGAGCCGTTTTCGCATATAAAATTAACCATACTAGTACAACTATACATAACATTAACCATACTAGTACAACTATACATAACATTAACCATACTAGTACAACTATACATAACATTAACCATACTAGTACAACTATACATAACATTAACCATACTAGTACAACTATACATAACATTAACCATACTAGTACAACTATACATAACATTAACCATACTGGTACAACTATACACAACATTAACCATACTAGTACAACTATACACAACATTAACCATGCTAGTACAACTATACACAACATTAACCATGCTAGTACAACTATACATAACATTAACCATGCTAGTACAACTATACATAACATTAACCATACTAGTACAACTATACAGAACATTAACCATACTAGTACAACTATACATAACATTAACCATACTAGTACAACTATACACAACATTAACCATACTAGTACAACTATACATAACATTAACCATACTAGTACAACTATACATAACATTAACCATACTAGTACAACTATACACAACATTAACCATACCAGTACAACTATACATAACATTAACCATACTAGTACAACTATACATAACATTAACCATACTAGTACAACTATACATAACATTAGCCATACTAGTACAACTATACATAACATTAACCATACTAGTACAACTATACATAACATTAACCATACTAGTACAACTATACATAACATTAACCATACTAGTACAACTATACATAACATTAACCATACTAGTACAACTATACACAACATTAACCATACTAGTACAACTATACATAACATTAACCATACTAGTACAACTATACATAACATTAACCATACTAGTACAACTATACATAACATTAGCCATACTAGTACAACTATAACATAACATTAACCATACTAGTACAACTATACATAACATTAACCATACTAGTACAACTATACATAACATTAGCCATACTAGTACAACTATACATAACATTAACCATACTAGTACAACTATACATAACATTAACCATACTAGTACAACTATACACAACATTAACCATACTAGTACAACTATACATAACATTAACCATACTAGTACAACTATACACAACATTAACCATACTAGTACAACTATACACAACATTAACCATACTAGTACAACTATACATAACATTAACCATACTAGTACAACTATACATAACATTAGCCATACTAGTACAACTATACATAACATTAACCATACTAGTACAACTATACATAACATTAACCATACTAGTACAACTATACATAACATTAACCATACATACAAATAACATTAACCATACTAGTACAACTATACACAACATTAACCATACCAGTACAACTATACATAACATTAACCATACTAGTACAACTATACATAACATTAACCATACTAGTACAACTATACATAACATTAGCCATACTAGTACAACTATACATAACATTAACCATACTAGTACAACTATACATAACATTAACCATACTAGTACAACTATACATAACATTAACCATACTAGTACAACTATACATAACATTAACCATACTAGTACAACTATACACAACATTAACCATACTAGTACAACTATACATAACATTAACCATACTAGTACAACTATACATAACATTAACCATACTAGTACAACTATACATAACATTAACCATACCAGTACAACTATACATAACATTAACCATACTAGTACAACTATACAGAACATTAACCATACTAGTACAACTATACATAACATTAGCCATACTAGTACAACTATACATAACATTAGCCATACTAGTACAACTATACATAACATTAACCATACTAGTACAACTATACACAACATTAACCATACTAGTACAACTATACATAACATTAACCATACTAGTACAACTATACATAACATTAACCATACTAGTACAACTATACATAACATTAACCATACTAGTACAACTATACATAACATTAGCCATACTAGTACAACTATACATAACATTAACCATACTAGTACAACTATACATAACATTAACCATACTAGTACAACTATACATAACATTAGCCATACTAGTACAACTATACATAACATTAACCATACTAGTACAACTATACATAACATTAACCATACTAGTACAACTATACACAACATTAACCATACTAGTACAACTATACATAACATTAACCATACTAGTACAACTATACACAACATTAACCATACTAGTACAACTATACACAACATTAACCATACTAGTACAACTATACACAACATTAACCATACTAGTACAACTATACATAACATTAACCATACTAGTACAGCTATACATAACATTAGCCATACTAGTACAACTATACATAACATTAACCATACTAGTACAACTATACATAACATTAACCATACTAGTACAACTATACATAACATTAACCATACTAGTACAACTATACACAACATTAACCATACTAGTACAACTATACACAACATTAACCATACTAGTACAACTATACACAACATTAACCATACTAGTACAACTATACATAACATTAACCATACTAGTACAACTATACACAACATTAACCATACTAGTACAACTATACACAACATTAACCACACTAGTACAACACTTGAACAACTGACAAAGCTACAACAACGGTAAATGATGGTTACGTAATAAGCTTGTTAAAAGGTTGTATATTTGTGATAATGTTTTTAGGAACCGTTCAAGCAGTCTTTATCTTTAGAGTTTGTTTAAATTGTATGTTAAGTTTATTTTATAAGTAATGCCTTCTAGAAAGGTGGTAAAGTCAGGAGAGATTACATGCCATGTTCTAGCAACATGATTTTCTCAATGATTGTTAGGAGCTATACAACTAGACGGGAGGTTTCTACCTATCACGTGCAACAGAAATTATGTTCATAAACCATACAACTAATAAATTGTTATTGCTCTGACGTGTTCAGCTAACAGAGTTAGCTTAAATGTGCCTTGTTTGAACCTAGTTCTCAGAAAAATGTTCGTGGTGCGATATAATTTGATTGAGTAATGTATTCCACTTATGATCCATTTATCTGTACCCTCTAATGACAGGTTATCGTTAGTGTAACTAATGTAAACTAATGAAGACGGTAGAATAAATATCAGTGAACAGGTAAGTTCACTAAAGTTAAACAACACATAAAAGTAGCAACAACCATACGATAGAAGAGAAATGAGGAATACGCTTAAGTAAAAGTGACCAATACCTTATGATAGATATGACCATTATGTTGTTGTAAAAGTGACCGATTTCTTATGCTAGTTGTGATTATTACGTTACGGTAAAAGTGACCAATTTCTTATAATGGAAGTGACCATTACGTTTTAGTAAAAGTGACCACTACGTTATAGTAAAAGGAAAGATTACATTATTATAAAAGTGACCATTAAGTACAAAACAACCAAACTGTAAATAATTGTAAAGTGGATAAACCTGACCATACTGTAACAACAATATATCAAGACCAGTCCTTACTTTACTATCATTGATTACCTTACCAACAACGATATATCAAGACTAGTCCTGACTTTACTGTCATTGATTACCTTACTAACAACAATATATCAAGACTAGTCCTTACTTTACTATCATTAATTACCTTACCAACAACAATATATCAAGACTAGTCCTCACTTTACTATCATTGATTACCTTACTAACAACGATATATCAAGACTAGTCCTCACTTTACTATCATTGATTACCTTACCAACAACGATATATCAAGACTAGTCCTCACTTTACTATCATTGATTACCTTACCAACAACAATATATCAAGACCAGTCCATACTTTACTATCATTGATTACCTTACCAACAACAATATATCAAGACTAGTCCTCACTTTACTGTCATTGATTACCTTACCAACAACAATATATCAAAACTAGTCCTGACTTTACTGTCATTGATTACCTTACCAACAACAATATATCAAGACCAGTCCATACTTTACTATCATTGATTACCTTACCAACAACAATATATCAAGACTAGTCCTGACTTTACTGTCATTGATTACCTTACCAACAACAATATATCAAGACTAGTCCTTACTTTACTATCATTAATTACCTTACCAACAACAATATATCAAGACTAGTCCTCACTTTACTATCATTGATTACCTTACCAACAACAATATATCAAGACTGGTCCTGACTTTACTATAATTGATTACCTTACCAACAACGGACCAACTATAGTTGGAGGTGTTAATCTGGTAGGTGTGATGGTTGTACTAGAGTCTATAGGTGTTAACCTGACAGGATGTATAGGGTACAATATATATATTAAATAAAACGTTCTTAAATGAAAGGTCCACTCGTGTCACTTGAAAGGTTACGGGATCTGTGTGTAAAATACATCAGTAGGAGACTCTGATATTTCTTCTTGCGTCCATACTTTAAAACAGACAAGAACACTTACCCAGAATTAGCTTTTCCTGCTTATCTAGTTCTTTAATTAGATGACATGCTTCACCTATTTGTAATTCAGATAAACCTGAAGTACATTTCGCACATGATTCAGTTGAATGTCTTGGTTTTCTTACAGTAAGGAATACATTGATGTCTAAAGTGACTTGAGGCTTTCTATAACTTGTTTCTCACATCGCTACGTAATGACCCTACACGTACTAAACATGCTTCCCTGCAGTAACGTGACATCTGGCTTGCATGAACAAGTGGTCAAGGTGATGTCTAGAAAACCCACTTGTAGAGAAACATATATGTAAAAACGGCTCCTTTGGGTTGAGAAATTTTTTAAGTAGAGGAGTGAACAACGTTTCGACCTTCTTCGATCATCGTCAGGTACACACACACAGAGAGAGGTAACTGACCGGAAGCTGACCACATGTTTGAAAGAGGCAGGGCAACTTAGTGTCGGAATGTAGAGGGCGGGGTTAGAAGTTTGAATATAAAAACCTGTGTGAACCTGACGACGACCGAAGAAGGTCGAAACGCTGTTCACTCCTCTACGTAAAATATTTTCTTAGCCCAAAGGAGCCGTTTTCACATATATAAGTGGCCAGGGTACTAACTTCGCACTCTGTAGACACGGGCTTGAAATCCAATACTCATCCATTCAGCAGTAGGGGCATTATAATGTGACAGTCAGTTATCAGCTAGAAACGGCTAACGTTGGTACCTTTGTAGAAAATCCAACAAACAACAACTTTACTATACACGCAACTATACTTTAATATAAAATCCAAAACTTCTATCATATAAACAGAAAAACAATACTTATAAAGGATAGAAAGATGGTCTTTATTTTCATTCAGCAACATCTGGCCTCGACTTTTTCCACAGCCATCTGGTAACGCGTGAATGTATTCTTGAAGAGAAACTTAAGTGTCGACTGACCATTACCCGACGTCGTTCTGAATTATTTGTCGTGTACTCGGACAGAAAATGATATATATATATCAAAATTATAAATGTCACACGGTGAGAATTTCTCGCCCACAGAAAAGTGGCGCTTCTAATAAACATTGTCACCGGTGTTTATACAACACATCCAGTCTTTTTAAAGCAGGTATGAAACAGCATCAATCAACACAGTGGATTACATTCCTGATAAACATTACACACCACAGTCTACACGGTGGATTACATTCCTGATAAACATTACACATAACGGTCTACACGGTGGATTACATTCCCGATAAACATTACACATAACGGTCTACACGGTGGATTACATTCCTGATAAACATTACACATAACGGTCTACACGGTGGATTACATTCCTGATAAACATTACACACCACAGTCTACACGGTGGATTACATTCCTGATAAACATTATACACCACAGTCTACACGGTGGATTACATTCCTGATAAACAATAAACACCACAGTCTACACGGTGGATTACATTCCTGATAAACATTATACACCACAGTCTATACGGTGGATTACATTCATGATAAACATTATACACAACAGTCTACACGGTGGATTACATTCCTGATAAACATTATACACTACAGTCTACACGGTGGATTACATTCCTGATAAACATTATACACCACAGTGTACACGGTGGATTACATTCATGATAAACATTATACACAACAGTCTACACGGTGGATTACATTCCTGATAAACATTATACACAACAGTTTACACGGTGGATTACATTCCTGATAAACATTATACACCACAGTCTACACGATGGATTACATTCATGATAAACAATATACACCACGGTCTACACAGTGGATTACATTCATGATAAACATTACACATAACGGTCTACACGGTGGATTACGTTCCTGATAAACATTATACACCACAGTTAACACGGTGGATTACGTTCCTGATAAACATTATACACCACAGTTAACACGGTGGATTACATTCATGATAAACAGAACGCTGTGTGTTCGGCGACGAGAATTCGATTATGTTGCTCGCAGATTGAGTCTTGCATCTTAATCAGTTGGTCTATCATATATACTGATATTCCCTCCACCTCATATATATATATATATATGTATATCATACTCTTTCTACTTCATGTTTACGGTTGCCTACAAGTTCCTATTAGGCTATACTTTCTGAGATATTTGTTGCAAAATTTAAATGAAGAAATGTTCTGCAATAGTTTAACCAATAAATAACGACAGACTTGTCGTAACGTTGGGGTAATCACCTTTTTAAAAGTGATTTTGATCCTCTTTAAAATCGGTATTAAGGATTTTAAACTTTCACCGATGGTATCGGGACCCGATTTTTACCATTTGAGGATCCCTCGCAATACCACGATACCAGAGATTTTCTTCTTGGTATGGTACAAAATGAAGGTCTCCAGGAAGTATGCTAGGTGCTTCCACAGAAAGACGCGAGTTAAACTCCCTTTGACCACGACACTGATAATAGCCATTTTGATCATGTTTGGCCCGAGAAGTTCAGTAAACTACACCTAATCAATACGTTACTTTCTCCCTTCATTTTCATCAAGCTCGATGCGCAATGAAACTAATTTTGGTTATAGACTCGAAAACCGTTGAAGCCTTCACGTATCTGGTGTTTATTCTGCAAGCGGGATTTAGATAATTCTGTTTGTTTTCAACATGATTCAGTCTTTCGTAAAATAGTGTAACTATTCTCAGTTCAGTTTGTGCGGAAAGCCTTCATAGGATCGATAGATCCTAATATGAAGATAGAGAAACAAGGATTATGCAATCTCTGGTATTTTACGTTTTATTATAATCGATTTATTTTTTAAAAAAATCAGAAAAAAGAAATATATTGCACAAGAAGTGTATAAAAATTTTCTCTATAGAAATCCCTTCGTATTTAATATTTCAACAAAAACTGAAAACTGGAAAATTGATAAGTTACAAAGTAGAAGGCGCTAAACGTTGGTCATAAATAACGCAAGACTGGGGAAGAAGTTAACTGAACTCAAAGTGTTAGGCTAGGGACGAATAGAGGACGATAAAAGGGAATAAATACACGAAAGGTATTAAATTAATTGTTAACACAGTTTCTGTTCTCAGTAGAGAAAATATTGTATAAATAGCATATCGTCTTGTGTTTTCTCAAAATAACGTGGAATTCTTACGAGCGTGTTTTAAAAGGTTATCTTGCGAACAGAACCTTACAAGACTGTTTTCTATTTTACCGTAACTGAAAAATAAAACTAGATCAACTTCCCTTAATGAAAACTTAAACTCAATTTATGCGATTCCAGTTTACATCATGATATTATAAATAACGTATATAAATATCTGTTCTTATAAAACCTGAAAACTATAAATGTCTCCAACGTTTACTCACAATTAAAACATGAAGACAGAAGTAGAAAACTAAATTAGAATCTTTTTCATGTGCTCTACTAAATTCAGATTTAAGATCGTGAGACAGAAAAATTGAAGTACAGTCTTTTCTATCCTGTGAAGATTTATTGTTTTAAATAAGAGCAGTTATGACAGGTATCTGAAGATACACTGATTTATGTGTTAGCAAGTATCTGAACATACACTAGTTGTGTGTTAACAAGTTTCTGAACATACACTAGTTTGTGTGTTAACAAGTTTCTGAACATACACTAGTTTGTGTGTTAACAAGTATCTGAAGATACAAAAGTTTGTGTTAACAAGTATCTAAACAAACACTAGTTTGTATGTTAATAGTATATGAACAAACAGTTGTTTCTGTGATTAAAATGGAGTGGCTGTAAGACATAAGTTATCCCTTGTACTCTGATACATTAACTATGCTGTAAGACATAAGTTATCCCTTGTACTCTGATACATTAACTATGCTGTAAGACATTAGTTATCCCTTGTAATCTGATACATTAACTATGCTGTAAGACATTAGTTATCCCTTGTAATCTGATACATTAACTATGCTGTAAGACATTAGTTATCCCTTGTAATCTGATACATTAACTGTGCTGTAAGACATTAGTTATCCCTTGTAATCTGATACACTAACTGTGCTGTAAGACATTAGTTATCCCTTGTAATCTGATACACTAACTGTGCTGTAAGACATTAGTTATCCCTTGTAATCTGATACATTAACTATGCTGTAAGACATTAGTTATCCCTTGTAATCTGATACACTAACTGTGCTGTAAGACATTAGTTATCCCTTGTAATCTGATACATTAACTATGCTGTAAGACATAAGTTATCCCTTGTAATCTGATACATTAACTATATAGATTTTCACGGTATGGAATACAAGAGTTGTCACGCCCTTAACGATTGTCGCAGTCTTATTTACTAATAGTTGTCATGTCCTTAATGACTGCCACAGTCTTACTTACCAATAGTTGTCAGTTTCACTTACTAATACACTGGCACCAATCAGAATTCAGTAGACATAGAGAACTTGGTGATACCCACCAAGTCACAGTAATCCATCACATCAGGTAAGTACACCATACATCAAGATGGAATACTACAAAAATAACGGGATATTATTTGTACACAATGAGAAATAAAAGTTTAAGAAGCCTTTTATGTCCGTCTAGCCGTATTTACTCAACTCAGTAGAAGCTATCAAAACATGGTTATCGCTAAAAATGGCTTTCAGATAGTTAGATTATGTAATTATTATTCGAGTAAACCCCATTCAAGTGGAGAGTGCACCAGTCTTCCAACCAAGAGTGTACCGAATGTCAAATCCATACCACTTACAAGCAGTTCAGCTAAGGCCTTCACTGACGACGACAGTAGATAGAAACCATATTTGACTTGTTTTCAGTAATGGGCGGGTTTTTTAGTTTATTTTATTAAGAAAGAAATGAAAAATCCACGTTATAATAATGTTTGGGTTTTATTTCCTCGACTTACAATAGGCAGAAGTCAATACTGGCTGTATGAGTTTTACTCATCTGCTGATTTTTTGTGTACGTTTGGTACTTTTCGTATCACAATTACCTTGTTTAAATACGTAAAATTTACAGCGCACAACAAATTGAAAATACAATAACTAATTAATAAATATTTCATTAATCGGTGGATAGTGCCGTCGATCATTCGTTTTACAAAGTGAAACAAAACAAGCAAACTTACCCAGGACGGTTTCCCATATTAATATTTAAAACAGTAAGGGTAGTTTAAAAATAGAACATGTTTAAGGTATTACAACTTAAAACTGATATAATAAATATTGCGATGTCAGTTAATTTGCTTCAGAACAAAACCACATCGGGTTGTGTCAACCACAGGAAATCGAACCGAAGATTTCAGTATTGTAAGTCCTCAGGCTTAATGATTAATAAAAGTTAGGTTTAATGTGAAAGTGTCACTAGTATTCTAAGTCCTCAGGCTTAATGATTAATAAAAGTCAGGTTTAATGTGAAAGTGTCACTAGTATTCTAAGTCCTCAGGCTTAATGATTAATAAAAGTCAGGTTTAATGTGAAAGTGTCACTAGTATTCTAAGTCCTCAGGCTTAATGATTAATAAAAGTCAGGTTTAATGTGAAAGTGTCACTAGTATTGTAAGTCTTCAGGCTTAATGATTAATAAAAGTTAGGTTTAATGTGAAAGTGTCACTAATATTGTATGTCCTCAGGCTTAATGATTAATAAAAGTTAGGTTTAATGTGAAAGTGTCACTAGTATTGTAAGTCTTCAGGCTTAATGATTAATAAAAGTTAGGTTTAATGTGAAAGTGTCACTAATATTGTAAGTCCTCAGGCTTAATGATTAATAAAAGTTAGGTTTAATGTGAAAGTGTCACTAGTATTGTAAGTCCTCAGGCTTAATGATTAATGAAAATAAGGTTTAATGTGAAAGTGTCACTAGTATTGTAAGTCCTCAGGCTTAATGATTAATAAAAGTCAGGTTTAATGTGAAAGAGTCACTAGTATTGTAAGTCCTCAGGCTTAATGATTAATGAAAGTTAGGTTTAATGTGAAAGTGTCACTAGTATTGTAAGCCCTCAGGCTTAATGATTAATGAAAATAAGGTTTAATGTGAAAGTGTCACTAGTATTGTAAGTCCTCAGGCTTAATGATTAATAAAAGTCAGGTTTAATGTGAAAGAGTCACTAGTATTGTAAGTCCTCAGGCTTAATGATTAATAAAAGTCAGGTTTAATGTGAAAGAGTCACTAGTATTGTAAGTCCTCAGGCTTAATGATTAATAAAAGTAAGGTTTAATGTGAAAGAGTCACTGGTATTGTAAGTCCTCAGGCTTAATGATTAATGAAAGTTAGGTTTAATGTGAAAGTGTCACGATATTAATTTATTGCATTGAGAACACCAAATTAAAAATTAAATGTCTATATAATCATTTTGATAACTTTGTTAAAGGTTAATATAACATTTATATAATACATGTTAAAAATTTAACTTCAGCGTTTAATTAGACAAAGCCTATAACTAATTAAAAATAAAAAAGTTCTAAGTGGTTGTCTATATGTAAACGTGAAGTTTTTCTGGTGTTACCAACTTCTAAGTGGTTGCCTATGTGTAAACGTGAAGTTTTTCTAGTGTTACCAGCTTTTAAATGGTTGTCTATATGTAAACGTGAAGTTTTCCTGGTGTTACCAGCTTCTAAGTGACTGTGTGTATGTGTAAGCTGACGTTTAGATTCAACAGATGGTTAAAGTAACCATCTTTCTTTGTTGTCATATGAGGCAGAATTCACGACAACAGACATTCCGAGGAAATGCGAGTTAACACATGCTAGATAGTTTATAGGTTTATAAAGATATTTGAGAGTTAAATCGAAATAGTTTCACAAACAAAGAATCAGACAAATAGGAAATATTCCATATCACGAGCTCCGACTAGATTACACTTTTGTTTTAGTTTAAAGTCTAAATTGAAGTAGTGTTTATCAAGTATTAAGTTACACCACCTTAGTTCAAAGGATTTATAACTTACATTTTATTTTGGAAATACCGCCTTCAAGATCACTTAATTATTAGTCTGTTTTAAAACACACGTCGGAGGCTATTTCCTCACACCTAGTTTTAAGATAACTACTTTATGAACAGTTCACTCACGCCTAGTTTTAAGATAACTACTTTATGAACAGTTCACTCACGCCTAGTTTTAAGATAAATACTTTATGAACAGTTCATTCTCGCCTAATTTTAAGATAAATACTTTATAAACAGTTCACTTGCGCCTGGTTATAAGATAAATACTTTATGAACAGTTCACTGACCCCTAGTTTTAAGATAAATGCTTTATGAACAGTTCACTCCCATCTAGTTTTAAGATAAATACTTTATGAACAGTTCACTCGCGCCTAGTTATAAGATAAATGCTTTATGAACAGTTCACTCATGCCTAATTTTAAGATAAATACTTTATGAACAGTTCACTCACGCCTAGTTTTAAGATAAATACTTTATGAACAGTTCACTCACGCCTAGTTTTAAGATAAATGCTTTATGAACAGTTCACTCACGCCTAGTTTTAAGATAAATGCTTTATGAACAGTTCACTCCCATCTAGTTTTAAGATAAATGCTTTATGAACAGTTCACTCCCACTTAGTTATAAGATGAATACTTTATAACCAGTTCACTCACGCCTAATTTAAGATAAATGCTTTATGAACAGTTCACTCCCATCTAGTTTTAAAATAAATACTTCATGAACAGTTCACTCCCACCTAGTTATAAGATAAATACTTTATGAACAGTTCACTCACGCCTAGTTTTAAGATAATTACTTTATGAACAGTTCACTCACGCCTTGTTTTAAGATAAATACTTTATGAACAGTTCACTCGCGCCTGGTTATAAGATAAATACTTTATGAACAGTTCACTCACGCCTAGTTTTAAGATAAATACTTTATGAACAGTTCACTCGCGCCTAGTAGTTTTAAAATGAATACTTTATGAACAGTTCACTCCCATCTAGTTTTAAGATAAATACTTTATGAACAGTTCACTCACGCCTTGTTTTAAGATAAATACTTTATAAACAGTTCACTTGCGCCTGGTTATAAGATAAATACTTTATGAACAGTTCACTGACCCCTAGTTTTAAGATAAATGCTTTATGAACAGTTCACTCCCATCTAGTTTTAAGATAAATGCTTTATGAACAGTTCACTCGCGCCTAGTTATAAGATAAATGCTTTATGAACAGTTCACTCACGCCTTGTTTTAAGATAAATACTTTATGAACAGTTCACTCGCGCCTAGTTATAAGATAAATACTTTATGAACAGTTCACTCACGCCTTGTTTTAAGATAAATACTTTATGAACAGTTCACTCGCGCCTAGTTATAAGATAAATACTTTATGAACAGTTCACTCATGCCTAATTTTAAGATAAATACTTTATGAACAGTTCACTCACGCCTAGTTTTAAGATAAATGCTTTATGAACAGTTCACTCCCATCTAGTTTTAAGATAAATGCTTTATGAACAGTTCACTCCCATCTAGTTTTAAGATAAATACTTTATGAACAGTTCACTCCCACTTAGTTATAAGATGAATACTTTATAACCAGTTCACTCACGCCTAATTTAAGATAAATGCTTTATGAACAGTTCACTCCCATCTAGTTTTAAGATAAATACTTCATGAACAGTTCACTCCCACCTAGTTATAAGATAAATACTTTATGAACAGTTCACTCACGCCTAGTTTTAAGATAAATACTTTATGAACAGTTCACTTACGCCTTGTTTTAAGATAAATATTTTATGAACAGTTCACTCACGCCTAGTTTTATGATAAATACTTTATGAACAGTTCACTCACGCCTAGTTTTAAAATGAATACTTATGAACAGTTCATTCTCGCCTAGTTTTAAGATAAATACTTTATGAACAGTTCACTCACGCCTAGTTTTAAGATAAATACTTTAAGGTCAGTTTACTCACACTTTAAATTCAATGGATTGACTTATTCACAGAGTGATAATAACTATAAGACTGACCCTTAAACTTGTAATGCTGTTTTATGTTTCACGCACGTACAAACACAATGAAGTTGGACTTGTTTGTGCCAAGGAAAGAGACTTCCAACAAAACTGGTGTTAAGAAATGGTCAGTTATTAAAAGCGTAGTTACTGAACTATAGTAATATTCTACATATATTTTAGTGTTCCCAGTAATAAACATTTGGAATTTTAGCCCCTCGTGAAAATTATTCTGCTTGAGGAGTACCGTTGTTGTGTCTGCTTTCTCTTTCTATCAAAGCTTGGGAGATCGCTTTCCCAATCTTGTGTTTCCTAAAAGCAGAGGCCAAAGAAAAACACGAAGTGTTTTGTTTTCTTCTTCTTTGGAAATTTCATAAATCGCTTGAAGCTTTCTTAAGTTCCGCGAATACACACTTGATAAAATCTGTTCGCCCTCTGTGGTCTTCTTACCGCAGCGAAACGTGACCCATTGAAGCATCATCTTGGTTGGAGATCTTAACCAATTTACGTCACATGACAGGCATGATATGGACAACGTAGTAGTTAGTAGAGAAAATGGATAATTGTATCAAGACCTCTACTTACCGAAAATAACTCGAGTAGGTGAACCACCAGGGAGGGCTTCAGGTTCTGTAAGACCATAATTTTATGACACTTTAGTTAGTTCACTGTTTGCTTATTGTTTCGGACTTCGTCACAAGAGGTCGCTACTAACATTCATACAAAGATCGATATTTTTTTTTAGGTACGATTAAATTTGTATTAAATCAAACACATGTAGACGTGACGCTAAGATGAGCTTCTGTCATTCGCTGTTGTGTCAAACATCAAATATAGGTTAATATTATCTTCCATGTAATTCAGCGAGAAGCCTGAGGATGTATTACGCTAAAAATCTGGTTTGGATACCGTATGCGTAGTTGCTGTAGCATAGACAGCTGTGTGCTTCATGCTAACGACCATTGTTTCAGTGACAGGGGCACGAAAGTGATTCGACAACGTGTATCACATTTTAGCAACACGAATATGATTTGATTGTATCACATTTTAACAACAAGAACACGACACTAATTTAGAACGGCCTGGCATGGCCGAGCGCGTTAAGGCGTGCACTCGTAATCCGAGGGTCGCGGGTTCGCGCCCGCGTCGCGCTAAAACATGCTCGCCCTCTCAGCCGTGGGGGTGTACAATGTGACGGTCAATCCCACTTTTCGTTGTTAAAAGAGTAGCCCAAGAGTTGGCGGTGGGTGGTGATGACTAGCTGCCTTCCCTCTAGTCTTACACTGCAAAATTAGGGACGGCTAGCACAGATAGCCCTCGAGTAGCTTTGTGCGAAATTCCAAAACAAACAAACAAACACTAATTTAGTATTGTAAGACTGCAGTGAAGACAGTTACTCATCACCACCCGTCGTCAACTCTTGGGCTACTCTTTTACCAACGAATAATTGGATTGACCATCACATTATAATGCTCACATGACTGAAAGGGCGTGCATTTTTGGTGTGACAGGGATTCGAACCCGCGACCGTTGGATTTTGTGTCGAGTGCCTTAACCATCTGGCCAAGTCACACTTTAACAACAAGAACAAAGATGATTTGTCTCACATTTATCATAATTTGTTAGGTGCAGATAATGTATTTTGTCGTCAGAAGTTTTCCTTAAAATAACAAATGCTGAACTGTAACTGGTTCGGTGTGCATAACCTCTCGTTGAATATACTCATTATTTCAGCCACAGTGCGTTATAACGTTCAATCAATTCTGTATTCGTTACTAAGAGTAGCTCAATAGTTGGCGGAGGGTGGTGTTGACTATCTACCTCCCTCTAGCTTTGCATGGAAGAAGAAGGTAACAGCTTCTGTAGTTATCCAAAAAAAGTAAATGTTTTGTTATAATTCAGTGTATACAAACACAACACAATTAATTATCCAATATTTTACTAAAGATACTCATTGGAAGGACACGATTATCCTATATTTTATTACAAATACTCATTAAAAGGACACGATTACCCGATACTTTACTACAAATGCTCATTGAAAGGACGTGATTATCAAATATTTTACTAAAGATACTCATTGGAAGGACACGATTATCCTATATTTTACTACAAATACTCATTAAAAGGACACAATTATCCGATATTTTACTAAAGATACTCATTGGAAGGACACGATTATCCGATACTTTACTACAAATACTCATTGAAAGGACACGATTATCCGATATTTTGCTACAAATACTCGTTGAAAGGACGTGATTATCTAATATTTTACTAAAGATACTCATTGGAAAGACACGATTATCCGAT